>CP125978.1:247238244-247345514 GCA_030063025.1 Avena longiglumis | reverse complement strand
GTTCCTCCTCCTTTGATGGCTATTTTGCAGGAATTCCAAGATGTATTCCCCGAAGAGCTTCCTCATGGCCTTCCTCCTCTTCGTGGAATCGAGCACCGCATCGACCTCATGCAGCCCCACTCACAAACAGCGCCACGTGTCGCCTGAACCCGGAAGGCAGACGGAGATCGAACGTCAAATCAACCAACTCGTCTCCAAAGGTTTGATCCAAATAAGCACTAGCCCAAGCGCGGTCCCCGTGATTCTAGTTCCAAAAACGGATGATATGTTGCGGTTATGCATGGACTGCCGTCCAATCAATGCTATCACCGTGCGTTATCGACATCCTATACCGAGTCTTGATGACATGCTTGATGAGTTATGTGGAGCCACTATATTTTCGAAAATTGATCTTAGTAGTGGTTACCATCAAATTCGCATGGCCGAAGGTGATGAGTGGAAAAATGCCTTCAAGACCAAGCTTGGTCTCTATGAATGGTTGGTTATGCCTTTTGGCTTATCTAACGCCCCATCTACCTTCATGCTTGTGGGAGTAGATGTAGTAGATGTAGTAGCGTTCGTGGGACGGGCTGCATCAGCTCCCCCCCCTTGGGAAAGAGTCGTCCTCGACTCTTCAATCTTCTCAACTTCATCTTCTCCATGGTGGGTGATAGGTCCTTGACATTGAATGTCGAGCTCACAAGATACTTTGATGTTGGGATATCGATGATATAGGCGTTGTTGTTTATCCTCTTGAGCACTTTGAATGGTCCATCACCTCTTGGCTTGAGCTTGGAGTCGCGTTCCTTGGGGAAGCGGTCTTTACTTAAGTGTATCCACACAAGGTCGCCCTCATCAAAGATCATCTCTTTCTTGTTCTTGTTTAGCCTTGATGCTTGGCGAAGGACTTGTTCTTCTTGCCACCAAAAGTGAGATGAGAGAAGTGCAGAACAACCCATCCATCTTGCACTATGTCCTTGTATGCAAGGGACTAGCGCAAGGAACTAACGACTTGACAAATGTTCCTCCTTCTTTGATGGCTATTTTGCAGGAATTCCAAGATGTATTTCCCGAAGAGCTGCCTCATGGCCTTCCTCCTCTTCGTGGAATCGAGCACCGCATCGACCTAATACCCGGCGCACCACTCCCAAACCGCGGCGCATATCGCACAAACCCGGAAGATATGAAGGAGATCGAACGCCAAATCAACCAACTCGTCTCCAAAGGTTTGATCCAAGTAAGCACTAGCCCAAGCGCGGTCCCCGTGATCCTAGTCCCAAACACGGATGATACGTTGCGGTTATGCATGGACTGCCGTCCAATCAATGCTATCACTGTGCGTTATCGACATCCTATACCGCGTCTTGATAACATGCTTGATGAGTTATGTGGAGCCACTATATTTTCGAAAATTGATCTTCGTAGTGGTTACCATCAAATTCGCATGGCTGAAGGTGATGAGTGGAAAACCGCCTTCAAGACCAAGCTTGGTCTCTATGAATGGTTGGTTATGCCTTTTGGCTTATCCAATGCCCCATCTACCTTCCTACGACCGCTACTACATCTACTCCCACAAGCTCCCCAAGTGGAACCATGACTCGCGCCCGAACCAAACTCCTTCAAGCTAAGGTGAACTCGCTCCTCTCCTTGTGTGACTTCGATAGACCTTTGGAGGGCCTGCTACTTCATACCCATACCTTGTGCATCATCAGGTACGAAGAGAAGAACCCACAGGACGGAGGAGCACGGTAGAAAGACCAAGCGCTCTCAGCCATGGTGATACTCTGGGACTGACGACGAGATTACTATTTGGCGACCTCTACCAATGCTACCCAACAATGAAGTCCCAGGCTGCCCAAATGCTCTCTGTCAGCGGTACTACGGCCCCGGATCCAGATTATCGCCCACTCTACCCGCCCCTACTTCCACCAATGAAGGCCCAGTAAGTCCCGGACGACAAACGGTACTACCGGCCTGGAAGCGATACTACCGCATGACCGGTACTACCGGTCGAGCTGGACTGGTACTACCAGACCTGGAAAGGCCTGAACGTGTTCATTCGGCCTAGCGCCTTGTAACCCCCTCTATATTTTGCTATTTGTTCCCAAACTACCCATGTTTATGTGGTTGGTCTATATATAGACCCCCACCCTCTATTGTAAACCCAAGACTTGGATAATAATAGATATTAAGGAAACCCTTTGAGGACTTATATCTATTGGTCTCATGCTCCTACCAAGGAGCACCGGATTATCCACCCCCCTCTTGGATCTTTCCTAGTGCGTTCAAGTTGTACAAGGCCTTGGGTTCTCGGTTTCTCGCCCCCAAGTCGTCAAGATCTCACCAAGCACCTCATCCCCCGTCGTTGGCGTGGAGAGCGAGCTTCGCCCAACACCGATCCTAGAGATTATGTTGGACCGGTTGCCACCGGAGTGAGGAGTAGGCGTGTATCGTGTTTGGGTGTGTGTGTGTTCGTGGTTTTCATCGTTTTCCTCGATTTCATCCCCCGACCACCTCTTTCCCCTCGTTTCTCGTGGAATTCGTGAAAAGATCAGACCCCCAGGTTACCCTTAACATATTGGTATCGAGCCACGGTTGATCACGAATTTCCCCCCAATTTTTCTTTTATCCGCCTCAAAATCGAAAATCCCACCAAAAAGAGCCCCAATTTGCCTTGGATCGATCTCTGGATTTGGTGCGTTTTTTAAATGGTTTTGGTGATTGCTTTGGAGTCGATCTATAGCCCTTAGCCCATTAGGTTCGGTCAAATTTCCCGGATTTGAGGTTTGTGTCAAGTGGATCTCGTTTTCGTTCGTGTTACATCACCGGTACTACACGCCCGTTCAGGCGGTACTACCGCCCGTCTGATCACCGCCCGTAACAAGCGGTACTACTAGCCCGTCTTACCGCTGTACCAAGCGGTACTACCGCCCGATAACGAAGGTTTTTCCTTCTTCTTGACACCTCATTTTAAACTGCGACTTTCCCCCCTTTAGCTTGTTCGTGTCTCGCGTGTTTGTCGCCATCTTAACAGAAGCTTCCGCATCAACGTCACCCGCGCTCCTCGACACCGCGACACTCGAACATCATCCACCACCAACGGTTGCAAGCCATCAACAATACCAAAGGTATAACTTGCACCACCTTGACAACCCTCATATCTTCCTTTGTGTGTATCTATCCTATGAGAGCAACTCATTTTGTGTTTGTCTAAGCATTGTGCAGTTGCCTTCGGAAAGTGAGAGTGTGAGGCCAAATACAAAAGCTAACATAGTAGCATAGAAAGGGAGAAAAAGGAAAAAGAATCAAAAAAAAAAGAACAAAAGAAAAAGAGAAAAAGATACATAGTCTCCCAATACAAAGAGAATACCAAGCTTGTAAGCCAAGAAAGAGAGAAGAAAAGAGCGCACCGAGGCAAGTGCACAAATCTATTGCTTATCCTCTTTTGGCAAACGAGTTGTGGTCTCTCCTTGAGTTGGCACGACAACCGAGCGTAGTCTTCGTTAGGACCTTTTGTGCTCATTTTCATAGTCGTGCTAACCCCGTTTTTCTCCACGTGTGTGTTTTTCGTGTTTTTGTAGATCGTATACTTTTGCTTTTGATCTTTGGTTCTTTACCACGTAGGACAATAACCTTTTGCTTGGATCGTTTCGTTTGGTTTCCCACAATCCTAACCTTCCACCAAAAGCTTTTGGGAGTTGTAGCATCTTTGTGTGTGAGTTTCTTGCCATTTCACTTTGCACGCTTTTCGATCATTGGTGTGGCAATTGGTTTGATATAATCTCCAAGGTGAGGTAAAAGGCTAACTCTCCACACCCTTTCTCTCCATATACAACCCTTGTTGGCTTTGCATTATGGACAGGCATGGAGAGCCATCCCAACCACCACCATCTCCGGAGGATGATAACCAATTCATGACAAGATGGGACCATTGGAAGGTCCGAGGAGAATTCAACTACCGTTGTGAAGCTCTCAAGCGACGCCAAGATGAACAATTTAGCGAGGCCTTTGTGGAATTCAAGAACATCGACAACCGCTTCGAAGAAGTCCGTGGCCAAATGCATGCCATGCAACACAACCTCGGTCATCAAAATGAAGCTCTTGGTCGTGCACTCGCTTCAACGGATGAGAAGCTTCAACGCATCATTGATGGACTACGCAAGGCCGCACGCGAATCAAGATCATCTCGGCACTCCTCAATTGAATCAAGTGCACCTCGCCGTCACGCTTCAAGGCACGGGATGGACATTCTTCAATCCATGAGCTCTTCATGGCGGTACCATCTCCGCGTCACGCCGCAACGTCAAGCTATGATGGTGACCTCTCCGCAAGACCTCCAAGGCGCGAAGCGAACCGACCATAACCAAGGGTACTTGTGATTCAACAAGAGCAACCTCGCATGGACCACCACGGCCATCGACGTCGACATGCCCCTTCAACAACAAGTGAAGCATCCGAAGAGGACGACGTGAAGCACTCGAAGATCCTCCAAGGCGTCATCATCGACATGATCGTCCATGTCGGCACCATGATGGTCATGACGAGCCTCCCCTACACCAAGAAGAAGAAGAGCAGCCCGTTGCGCATGCGGCTCGACGTCCTCCTCGCCACATGGCGCAAGCCAATGCTCCTCGGCATCAACCACGACAAGAACAAGAGCAAGCTCCCCAAGCTCGTCGTGAGGACCATCAACCTCCTCCTCGTCCTCAACCGCGTCAACAAAATGAGCAAGCTCCCCAAGCTCGTCGTCAACACCAAGTTCCACCACCAAACGCGACACCTCAACAACCATGCAAACAGCGCAACAATCACCAAGCAAGACATGAGAGCTCGGATGATGATGACCGCCCAAATCATGGCAAAGCGCCTTGAACATAATGGAGAAGAAACTTTCAGCAAGCTCAAATTCACCATGCCCAAGTTCACTGGTTCCAATGAGCCCGAGGAATATCTCTCATGGGAACTCAAGGTCGACAAGATCTTCCGCATGCACAATTATAGCAATGAGAAGATGATGGCCATGGCATCCCTCGAGTTTGATGAGTATGCCAACCTTTGGTGGGAACAAGTCCAACTCGCTCGCGAAGCAAAAGAAGAGCCTCCAATCGCAACTTGGCAAGATATGAAGGCTCATATGAGATCTCGTTTTGTTCCTTCGCACTACAGAAGTGACCTCTTCAACAAGCTTCAAATGCTTAGTCAAGGGACAAAGACCGTGGAAGAGTACTTCAAGCAAATGGAGCTCAACATGATCCGTGCCAACAACGAAGAGCGAGATGAACAAACAATGGCACGCTTCCTCAATGGCTTGAACCATCCCATCAAGCGCATCACCGAGTTCCAAAAGTACAACAACATGGTTGAGCTTGTGCACATCGCATCCAAGGCCGAGCGCCAAGTGCAAGTGTACATCAAGTACAACAAGCCAAAGACCTACTTCACCTACAAGCAAGCGCCAACCACTACTCCAACAACACCAAGTGGAAGCTCCTCAAGTACAACCAAGCTTCCCTTCAAGCCAACTCTTTCCCAAGGAAAACAACCCCCAAGTGGCAAACACACAAGGGATGATCAACCATTCAATGGTGAATGCTACAAGTGTGGAGGCAAAGGGCACAAGTCGAATGCATGTGGAAACAAGAAAGTTTTGTTCATCCATGACAACGGCGATGAAGAATACTTGAGTGAAGACGAGTTTGATGCAAGGGTCAAGGAAGCCATGGCAAGGCAACATTTGGAAGAGGACCAAGAACTTCTTGTGTGTGAGCATGACGCAAGTCCATCGCTTGTGGTCACAAGGGTCTTGACTACCCAAGCCTATGAAAATGAAGACCAACGCTCGAACATCTTCCAAACTCGGGCCGGCATCAATGGGAAGTCCATCAAAGTTCTCATCGATGGTGGGAGTTGCCATAACCTTGCAAGCACGGAATTGTGTGAGAAACTCAATCTCACCCTTAATCCGCATAAACACCCCTACCATATCCAATGGCTAAGTGACCAAGGATCCGTCAAGATCAAGCACACCGTCTACGTGACGTTTTCAATTCGGCACTACAAGGACACGGTGGAGTGTGACGTGGTCCCAATGACGGTTTGCCATATGTTTCTCGGAAGGCCGTGGCAATATGACAAGCGTGCTTTGCATAATGGTCACTCAAACACTTACACCTTCAAATGGCTTGATAAAACTTGTGTGTTGCAACCAATGACTCCTAGCCAAATAATTGCGGACAATGCAAAGGCTTTAGCGAGGGCGCAATACATAAAAACACCTTGTGAGAAGAGTGGAGAGCGAGAGAACCACACCATAGTGAGTGAGAGCTACAAGCCAAACTCGAGTGGAAAAACTAAGAGTGTTCTTCTTGCCACCAAAAGTGAGATGAGAGAAGTGCGGAACAACCCATCCATCTTGCACTATGTCCTTGTATGCAAGGGACTAGCGCAAGGAACTAACGACTTGACAAATGTTCCTCCTTCTTTGATGGCTATTTTGCAGGAATTCCAAGATGTATTTCCCGAAGAGCTGCCTCATGGCCTTCCTCCTCTTCGTGGAATCGAGCACCGCATCGACCTAATACCCGGCGCACCACTCCCAAACCGCGGCGCATATCGCACAAACCCGGAAGATATGAAGGAGATCGAACGCCAAATCAACCAACTCGTCTCCAAAGGTTTGATCCAAGTAAGCACTAGCCCAAGCGCGGTCCCCGTGATCCTAGTCCCAAACACGGATGATACGTTGCGGTTATGCATGGACTGTCGTCCAATCAATGCTATCACTGTGTGTTATCGACATCCTATACCGCGTCTTGATAACATGCTTGATGAGTTATGTGGAGCCACTATATTTTCGAAAATTGATCTTCGTAGTGGTTACCATCAAATTCGCATGGCTGAAGGTGATGAGTGGAAAACCGCCTTCAAGACCAAGCTTGGTCTCTATGAATGGTTGGTTATGCCTTTTGGCTTATCTAACGTCCCATCTACCTTCATGCGCCTCATGAACCATATTTTGAGATCTCTCATTGGGAAGAGTGTAGTTGTTTACTTTGATGACATTCTTGTCTATAGCAAGTCACTAGAGGAGCATGTTACTCATGTTAAGGAGGTCCTTCAAATCCTTCGTCATGAAAAGCTTTATGCTAATCTCCCAAAGTGCACTTTTGCAAAAGACAAGCTGATTTTCCTTGGTTTTGTTGTGTCTTCTAATGGCATTGAAGTTGATGTCTCAAAGTCAAGGACATACGAGATTGGCCCACCTACAAATGTTAGTGAACTTCGTAGTTTTCATGGGTTGGTGGATTTTACTGTCGCTTTGTGAAGACTTTTCTACCATTGCTTGCCCCTCAGCGAATTGACCAAGAAAAATGTCACGTTAGTTTGGGAAAAGCACAACAAAACTTTGATGAGCTCAAAAGAGGCTCATCAAGCACCACTCTTGCATTGGTTCACAAAACCTTTGAGATTGAATGTGACGCTAGTGGTATTGGTATTGGTGGCGTCCTTATGCAAAATGGGTGTCCTATTGCTTACCATAGTGAGAAACTTGATGGCGCACGCCTCAACTATCCCATTTATGACAAAGAACTTTTTGCCTTGGTTCGAGTTCTTCAAGTGTGGCAACACTATCTTTGGCCCAAAGAATTTATCATGCATTCCGACCATGAGTCGTTGAAGTATCTTAAGGGCCAAGCCAATTTGAGTAAAAGGCACGCAAAATGGGTTGAGTTCATGGAGTCTTTTCCTTACATTGTCAAATACAAGAAGGGCAAAGAAAATGTGGTAGCGGACGCCTTGTCTCGCAAAAACACAAGCCTTCTTACATGACTCGAAGTAAATGTCTTGGGTCTTGATGCAATCAAATATTTGTACGCATCTGACCCTTTCTTTGGACCAATATTTGCAAAATGTTCAATAGACAAAGGGATTGATGATTTCTATTTGCATAAGGGTTTTCTTTTCAAACAAAACAAGCTTTGCATTCCGAAATCGTCTCTCCAACTTTTGCTTCTTCAAGAGTCCCATGGTGGAGGCCTTATGGGTCACTTTGGCCGTGACAAGACGTATGACATGCTCTCCACTCACTACTTTTGGCCAAAGATGAAGCGCGATGTGGAGCGCCACGTCCAACGATGCACTACATGTATCCAAGCTAAGTCTAGGTCCAACCCCTTTGGTCTTTATATGCCATTGCCTATTCCTCATGCACCTTGGTCGGACATTAGCATGGACTTTGTGTTAGGCTTGCCTAGATCTAAACATGGACATGATTCCATATTTGTAGTAGTGGATCGCTTTTCTAAAATTTGTTTTTTAGGGAAATAATTCGGCTACACGGTGTGCCAAGAACAATCGTCTCCGACCGCGACGTAAAATTCATGAGCTACTTCTAGAAGACTCTCATGGCCAAACTCGGCATCAAGCTCCTCTTCTCGTCCGCCTCGCATCCTCAAACCATTGGACAAACCGAGGTCGTGAATCGAAGTCTTGGCACACTCCTCCGGGTGTTGATAAAGAAGAACCTTAAAGACTGGGAGGAATGTATTCCACACGCCGAGTTCGCCTACAACCGCGCCAAGCACTCCACCACCATGAGGAGCCCGTTCATGATCGTCTACGGCTTCGAGCCTCTCACCGCGCTCGATATCCTTCCACTACCACTTCATGAACGTGCCAATATGGACGTTGTAAAGCGTGCTCAAACAATGAAGAAAATCCATGAAGACACAAGAGCTACGATCGAGCAACAAGTCCTTCGCCAAGCATCAAGGATAAACAAGAACAAGAAAGAGATAATCTTCGAAGAGGGCGACCTTGTGTGGATACACTTGAGTAAAGACCGCTTCCCCAAGGAACGCGACTCCAAGATAAAGCCAAGAGGTGATGGACCATTCAAAGTGCTAAAGAGGATCAACAACAAGTCTTATATCATCGATACCCCAACATCAAAGTATCTTGTGAGCTCGACATTCAATGTCAAGGACCTCTCACCCTACCATGGAGAAGATGAAGTTGAGAAGGTCAAAGAGTCGAGGACGACTCTTTC
The DNA here is from genome assembly GCA_030063025.1 of Avena longiglumis. Lineage (NCBI taxonomy): Eukaryota > Viridiplantae > Streptophyta > Magnoliopsida > Poales > Poaceae > Avena > Avena longiglumis. Next base: position 247,336,486 of record CP125978.1, on the reverse strand, counting down.
CCAAGGGGGCGATGCAGCCCGGCCTCTGACTTACTACATCTACTCCCACGAGGCTCCCAAGTGGACCCATGACTCGCGCTTGAGCCAAAGTCCTACAAGCTAAGGTGAACTCGCTCCTCTCCTTGTGTGACTTTGATACACCTTGGATGGCTGCTACTTCATCGCATACCTTGTGCATCATCAGTCTGAAGAGAAGGACCCGGTGAGCGGAGGCACACCAGCGAAAAATCTCTGTCTCCGGTACTCAGGGACTGGAACCGGTACTACCGCCCGGCACCTCTGGCCCCACCTGGCTCCCGTGAAGGTAACATAAGCCCAAAACTCTCTCTCCGGTGATTACTCTGGATGCAGGCCGGTACTACCGCTCCGAGGCATTACCGCCCCTGCTACCGCTCCCCGCTGAAGACGCCAATGGAAGTCCCAGGACTACAAGCGGTACTACCGGCAGGCGGTACTCTGCCGAGGCGGTACTGGGATGAGACCGTACTACAGCTAGGCCGATACTCTGGGACGTCGTGAACTGATCGTGTTAAGTTGACACCTGTAACCCTCTCTATATTTTGCTATTTGTTCCTAAAATACCCTGTTTATGTGGTTGGCCTATAAATAGCCCCCACCCTCTATTGTAAACCCTAGACTTGGATAATAATAGATTAAGGACACCCCTTTGAGGATCTTTCAATCTATTGGTCTTATGCTCCTACCAAGGGGCACCCTATTATCCACCCTCCTCTTGGATCTTGCCTAGTGCGTTCAAGTTGTACAAGGCCTTGGGTTCTCGGTTTCACGCCCCCAAGTCGTCAAGATCTCACCAAGCTCCTCGTCCCCCGTTGTTGGTCGTGGAGAGAGAGCTTCGCCCAACACCGATCCTAGAGATTATGTTGAACCAGTTGCCACCGGCGTGAGTTAACGGCGTGTATCGTGATTTGTGTGCGTGTTTTCGTGGTTTTCATCCCTTATTCCCCCGTCCACTCCTTTCCACTCGTTTCTCGTGCAGATTCATGAAAGATCGGGCCACCCCAAGGGGTTTCCCCATAACAGGATCATTTGTACCATTTACGTGTTGTTTTCAATGCTTTACGTGATGCACGTTTGTTTGGTAACCTTGAGAAGTGCAACTTTTGCACCAATCGAGTTGCGTTTCTTGGCTATGTTGTTACATCACAGGGTATTGAAGTGGATCCAGCCAAGATTGAAGCTATTGAGAATTGGCCGCACCCCAAGACGGTCACACAAGTGAGGAGTTTTCTTGGCCTCGCTGGTTTTTATAGGCGCTTTGTCAAAGACTTTGGATCAATTGCCGCGCCGCTGAATGAGCTTACCAAGAAGGATGTGCCCTTTGTTTGGGGCGATGCACAACAACAGGCCTTCATCATATTGAAAGATAAGCTAACACATGCTCCCTTACTCCAACTTCCTGATTTTACTAAGACTTTTGAGCTTGAATGTGATGCTAGTGGAATTGGTTTGGGAGGGGTGTTATTACAAGAGGGAAAACCTGTTGCATATGATGCAGCCCGACCTACGGTCGTTACTACATCAAGGTCTCCAACTTACGCCAAGTCGTCATGGACTCCAAAGGTGAATCCGTTCCTCTATGCGAGCCCCTTCCTGCCCTATTGAATGGTATGCTACTTCATACTCCGTCACATATGCATGATAGGTTCACACCGACCAGTATGGAGGCAAGGGAGGAAGCACAGAACATCAAGCCCGACAAGACGGAGGCTTGAAGAGGAGACGAAAGAAGACATGTCGGCAGCTGCCAGGTCCAAGCGGTACTACCGGTCGGCGGAACCGGTACTACCGCCAGTGCCGCCTCTACTGCCCATCTTGAAGCCTGCGCCATCGCCACTGGATGCCCGATGCTGGCTTGCGGTACTACGTCCCAGGCGGTACTACGGTGATGATGGCCAGGTACTACGGTCCCAAGTCAGGTACTACGGTCATATATGTGCCTGCGCTTTTGTTGAGCCAACCCATGTATCCCCTTTACTTACCTATTCGCCTAGTTTATCCCCAAACTACCCTTGTTTAGTGGTTGGCCTATAAATAGAGCCCCACCCTCATGTACCCCTTAGGCATAGATGATAGACTAAAGACAACCCCATTGTGGAATCTCTAGTTTTGCCTCATCCCTTTACCATGGGACCGACTATAAACCAACCTTGATTGGACTTTGCACCATGCATCCATCGTTGAACAAGGCCTTGTGTTCTCGGTTTCTCGCCCCCAAGTCGTCAAGACCCTCCCCAAGGTGTTCTTCCCTCTCCGATGTGGATTTGAGGGAGCACGTTGACCGATCTTTCCTTGCGAGGATTCTATCGGACCGGTGGCCGCCGTTCGGGAGCAATCGACCTTGTATCATGTGAGTTTTGCGTGTGTTCATCGTGTTCTTCGCGAGGTGTGTGTTCACTTCCGCTACCTTCTCCCTTTCCCCTCGCTTTCCCATCGATTTGACCACGAGATCCGTGAAGATCGGGCACCCAAGAGGTTAACCCCTCCATCATCTGGTATCAGCAGCTTTTGGTTGCCACAGATTTCTCATCGATTTGGTCTTTTCCCTATAAATTCGAAAATTCCACCAAAAATAGCCCCAATTTGTTTTTTGGATCGATCTGTGATTTGAGCGCGTTTTGGTAGGTTTTGATCTGTGGATTGTTTGCTAAACTTGTTGATCTACCTTCCTTTGCGTTCCCATGGCCTAATTCCTTGATTTCCCCCTTTGATTTGGTGTTTTTCTTGAAGATTTTCCGTCCAAATCACCCCAAAATCGCGAAAACGCGTCAAATCTGGGAGTTTCAGGTCCAAGCGGTACTACCGGGTCCAAAATCTGGTACTACCGCACTTAAACGGTACTATCGGGCCCAAAAGACCGGTACTATCGCCCCATACAGATCCAAAACAGCATGTTCCAGATTTCAGTCTCTCACCGTTTTGAGCATAACTTTTGCATACGAACTCGGATTTTGGTGTTCTTTAGCTCGTTTCGAAGAGGAGAAGGAGCTCTACATCATCATCCACGTGGTTCATGCTATCTACTCCATCCAAATTCCGTGAGAAAGGCGGAATCCAACAATAATGGGTGAAGATCGTCGACGAAAGGTATAAACATTCCGCGACTTCTCCCCACTTGCATTCCTTTGTGAACCCCACTATCTTTGCGAGCAACAAACACCTATTGAGACTAGTTCCTCTTATGATTGCTTGGGCTATGCACATTTGATACCTTGTAGAATTTCGAGCAAACATTGTGAGCGCTATCTCATATAGTTATCTTGTATAGTTGTTGGCACAAGGAAGAGGCAAGTGAAAAAGAAATAAAAAGAAAAAGAGTGATACAAAAAGAAATAAAAAATAGAAAAAAGGAAAAGAGAAAAAGAAAGAGATATACATGTGCCTCATAGAATAGGAAGCGCAAGCTCGATGAACATCATATAGGTGGTACTTATTGTGCATATCTTGTAGCCCACCAATTTTGTGCAATCGAACTAGCGTCTCTCCTTGTACTTGTGTGAGACGAGCTTATAGTCTTCGCTAGGTAATCATTTGGTTCTTAGCTCACTTTCTCCGTCGCACAAGTCCCATTTATCCCACCGTGTGTGTTTCCTTGTACATATTTCCTATCTTGTGGATTAACTTGTTTGCTTTGTGATCATTGTGGTTCTTTACTTGCCATTACAACATCTTGATTTCAGATTTGTTCTTGACATTCCACATTCCATACCTATCCACCATAGGCCTTGTGTGTGTTTGTTTTTTGGTTCGTAGTTGGTTTTGGTGTTCCGCGTGAACTTCACTTTGCTTGGTTTATTGCTCTCAAGTGTGGCCACTTATGCGATCGATCTTCAAGGTAAAGTAAGGTTTGACGTTGTATCCCTAACACCCTCTACCACTTCCATATACAACACTTGGTCTTGTGAAGCATGTCTAGGGACTCCGGGACCGAGAATGATTTCCATGAAGAATCCATGATGAGCCACCATGCATATGTCTCCACAAGCAAGGATAACATGATGGAGCACTACACCGACAATGGCTCCACATGCTTGGGTGACATGGAGTGCTACAACAACAACGACTCCCCAAGCATGGGCGACTTCAAGAACGACAACGCCAAGCTCCTCACGTCGCACCGAACAACACGGAGCCTCCAACTCGAGTGCGCCAAGGTCCATCATCAAATGGACAAGTTCCAAAGCGACCTCCACAACTTCAAGAAGGACATGGACAACGACATCGACAAAAACATGAGGATGGTCGCCAAGACTAATGATGCTTTGCGCTCATTAGAAAAACTCACCAAGAAGAGTGCCAAGGACAAGGGTCATCGTCGCGAGCGTCATGTGGATGACCAAGTGCGCCACCTACACCAACCATCGGCAAGGCACGCCAATGACCTCCGTCGACACCGTCACAAGGCACCTTCAACTACTAACCAAGAGCAAGCCTTCGTCCACGCCATCAAGCTTCAACGACTACGCTTGCATTTGAAGACTTCATGAATGAGGAAAATGAAGACCTCTACTTCGCCAAGTTGGATAGCATGAGCCTACCTCCACCACTACTACAAGATGGCCACAAGACGGTCGAGCATGCGATTTTCCCTTCGACCATGGAGGCGAGCAATGATGCCCATATTATGGCATCCAACCTTGAAGGCGACAAGGTCAAGAATGGTGAGCATGGGATTTTCCCTTCACCAAAGGAGGCGCATGGAGTTGAGGAACCCGAGCCTACCCCCATATGCTTGAGTGATGATGTGGTACCAATCCCATGTGAGTATGAGAGCCACTTAGCCCACTTGAGTGAGAACAAGAGTGAGACGAGTGACTCCACCTTATGTGAGATTGAGTGCTTCCACTTGGAGGGCATGAGTGATACTCCTAGTGAGTTGAGAGTGGTAGTTGATAGGTCAAGTGAGACCATTTCGATTTCTAACAACTTACCCTCTACCTCTAGTGTGTTCTCTTGTGTTGTGCTAGGTTCCATGGAGGAAGACGTCCGAAGCTATGAAGCAATGATGCCTCAATTGGAGAAGATTTACATGGTGCATGAAGATGATGTTATGCCATGGCTACATCAAGAAAACGAAGTCGTCCACAAGGAGGCCACTACTTCCACAACACCCACTTCATATGAGAGGTATGACCAAGGTAATAATAAGGGTTTTGCTGATGCCATGATCCCACTAGTGGACATGATGAATTGTGAGGATATGCATGCTATGGATGATACTTGTGACATTACATATGCTTCATCCACTTTCCCATGTGATGCTTTGCCTTTGCATAATATTGATCATGTGGAATTGTTTGATTGCGATATTATTGCCATAAACATGCCATGCTATGCATCTTGTGTGTATCCTCCAATTGCTTCAGACATGCTTTGTCATGTTAGTCATTCATTTTCTCCTGTTGCTTGCAATAAGTTGAATAATTTGTCTATCAATTGTTTTGCTTGCAAAAATACTTTTCACATGGATTATAACGAGATAGCCCCCATAGCTTTCTCAATTTTTGGAGATTTTGATGATTGCCATGATAAGCATGTTCCCCGCTTGCATACTCACCATGCATCTATGTCGTACTTGATTGACATTAATGGTGATGTGCACAAAAAGAGATACGTCATGATGGATGATGTGTATCTCTACCATGCACACACATTCTTCCTTTTACATATGATGTGTGTAGGTACCCGCACGAGAATGTCAACCTCGATTGAGCACGAGTTGACAAAAAGAGCTCTAGAGAGCATTCCACAAGTGAGTTCAAGATCGAACCCAGCTCTGATACCTTTTGCATGCTTTGCATCTTTCATGTTGGCAAATTGCTCTTTCATATGGGTTGATTGCAAGCATGTTAATGGTATTATCTTCCCTTGTGACATGCATGTTTCTTCGCCTTTAGATATTGATGCTTTGTGTGTTGCAACAAAAATGTTGAACAATTTACCTTTCTGATGTTTTGTGTGCAACCATAATTCCTTTAAGAACATGTATTGTCATGAGAGCTTCCAAGAATCTCGTCTTGTTGTTGCAACAAACATAAGGACCACTTGCTCTTTCATTTGGTTTGTTTGCAAACATAATACTTTTGTTTTGGATATGCTTCCTTGTGTGTTTTTGCCAAATCTCCTATTCTTGCATCAAAGATGTTGTTTGACATTTGGATCCAATGCTTTGAGTGCCACACTACTATGTTATATGGAGTTTTTGAGTTTCCACATTTGGATGATGTTCAAACGATTTCCATGCACATTGGCCATGCATATGCAGCCCATTTGCTATACTTGAGTTGTGCTAATCGTGTTGTGAACAAGAATGGACATGCCACAAATGGCATGCACCTCTATCACACACAAACATATGTTGCTTGGTCTTTGTTGTATGAAGGTACAAATGCATATACGTCAACCTCTATGGACAATATGTTGACAAGAAGAACCGAAGAGAGTTACCTATGGCTACCCTTCATCGAGCTATCTCTACAAGATAAGGTGACTTCCTTCCACTTGAGGACTCATGCTATAATCTTCATGAATTGGCTACGCTTTGAGTGTTGCTTTGCTTTTGTTGTGAGCTTTGTAGGCTTCAAGGAAGGTGAAGGAACATTGAAGTGTTGTCAAGTCAATCTTCCCGAGGACGACTATATGGTGAACCCCAGGATCAAGAAGGTCTCTCGACCGCTTCTACTTTGTGATGAACATGTAGAGTCGAGGACGACTCTTTTTGAAGGGGGGGGAGATGATGCAGCCTGACAAATGGTCGTTACTACATCAAGGTCTCCAACTTACGCCAAGTCGTCATGGACTCCAAAGGTGAATCCGTTCCTCTATGCGAGCCCCCTTCCTGCCCTATTGAATGGTATGCTACTTCATACTCCGTCACATATGCATGATAGGTTCACACCGACTAATGGAGGCAGGGAGGAAGCCGAACATCAAGCCCGACAAGGCGGAGGCTTGGAAGAGGAGACGGAAGAAGACATGTCGGCATGTGCCGGTCCAAGCGGTACTACGGTCGGCCGAACCCGGTACTATCGTGACTCTGGCCCCCTACCGCCCGATCTTGAAGCCTCGCCATCGCTGGATGCCCAGTCTTGGCTTGCGGTACTACCGGTCCCAGGGTGGTACTACCGGTGCTGACCGGTACTACCGGTCCCAAGTCCGGTACTACCGGTCATATATGTGCCTGGCACTTTGTTGGGCCTGACCCATGTATCCCCCTTTTACTTACCTATTCGCCTAGTTTATCCCCAAACAACCCTTGTTTAGTGGTTGGCCTATAAATAGAGCCCCCACCCCTCATGTACCCCTTAGGCATAGATGATAGACTAAAGACAACCCCCATTGTGGAATCTCTAGTTTTGCCTCATCCCCTTTACCAACGGGACCGACTATCGTCACCAACCTTGATTGGACTTTGCACCACGCATCCATCGTTGAACAAGGCCTTGTGTTCTCGGTTTCTCGCCCCCAAGTCGTCAAGACCCTCCCCAAGGTGTTCTTCCCTATCCGATGTGGATTTGAGGGAGCACGTTGACCGATCTTTCCTTGCGAGGATTCTATCGGACCGGTGGCCGCCGTTCGGGAGCAATCGACCTTGTATCGTGTGAGTTTTTGCGTGTGTTCATCGTGTTCTTCGTGAGGTGTGTGTTCGCTTCCGCTACCTTCTCCCTTTCCCCTCGCTTTCCCATCGATTTGACCACGAGATCCGTGAAGATCGGGCACCCAAGAGGTTAACCCCTCAATCAACATATTTTAGTGAGAAATTGAGTGGGGCTAGTCTGAACTATTCTACTTATGATAAAGAATTATATGCGTTGGTTCAGACATTAGAAACTTGGGAACATTATCATCATCATGGCCTAAAGAATTTGATATTCATTCTGATCATGAATCTTTGAAGCATGTTCGTAGTCAAGCTAAGTTGAATCGTCGTCATGCAAAGTGGGTTGAATTTATTGAGTCTTTTCCTTATGTTATCAAACAAAAAGGGGTAAAGATAATGTTATTGCTGATGCTTTGTCACGCCGTTATGCTTTGTTATCTCAACTTGACTTCAAAATATTTGGATTAGAAACTATTAAGGAACAATATGTGCATGATGCTGAATTAAAGATGTGTTGCAGAATTGTAGAGATGGTAGAACATGGAACAAGTTCGTCTTCAATGATGGATTTGTGTTCCGTGCTAGCAAAATATGCATTAGGATAGTTACATTCGTCTTTTATTATTCTGAGGCGCATGGAGGAGGATTGATGGGACACTTTGGTGTCAAGAAGAAACGGAGGATGTTCTTGCACATTTCTTTTTGTACGTCGTCGAGATGTTGAGCGATTTGTGTACTTGTGCACTACTTGTCAAAAGCTAAGTCTCGCCTTAATCCACATGGTTTATATATGCCTCTTCTGTTCCTAGTGTTCCTTGGGAGGATATTTCTATGGACTTTGTTTTGGGATTGCCACGAACACGAAGGGAGGATAGTATTTTTGTTGTTGTGGATCGGTTTTCTAAGATGGCACACTTTATTCCTTGTCATAAAGCGGATGATCTTGCGCATATTGCTGATTTGTTCTTCGTGAAATTGTTCGTTTGCATGGTGTGCCAAATACTATTCTTTACGATCGTGATACTAAATTTCTTAGCCACTTTTGGAGATGTTTATGGGCTAAGTTGGGGACTAAATTGCTGTTTAGTACTACATGTCATCCCAAAGCGATGGACAAACCGAAGTAGTAAATAGAACTTTGTCTACTATGTTACGGGCTGTTTTAAAGAAGAACTTAAAATTGTGGGAAGAGTGTTTACCTCATATAGAATTTGCTTATAATCGTCATTGCATTCTACCACAAAGATGTGTCCGTTTGAGATAAATCTATGGTTTTGTTCCTCGTGCACCTATTGATTTATTACCTTTACCTACTTCGGTGCAACATAATTTGGATGCTACACAACGCGCTGAAATGATATTAAACTTGCATAAGACTACTAAAGATAACATCGAATATATGAATGCTAAGTATAAACTTCTTTGAGGATAAAGGGAGAAAGCATGTTGTGTTTGATGTTGGAGATCTTGTTTGTTACATTTGCGTAAGGATCGCTTTCTGATTCATGAAGTCTAAGTTAATGCAGCGTCTTTGCTGGTCCTTTAAGGTGTTAGAGAAAATAAATGATAATGCATATAAACTTGAGTTTACTGCGGACTTTGATGCAGTTAGTCCTCGTTTAACATTCAGATTTGAAGCCTTACTTTGGTGTGGCATCCATAAAACCACTACTAGAAAATCGCGTTGTTTTGTGCATTGCATCATCATGACCGCATGCTCATGTCATCATGCCACATTGCATTTGAGCATCGTCATCATCTTGCATTTGCTTGCATAAAACTATTTACAGAAAAGCCTGGTTTTGTTTTCTAAACGCCCCGTCTTAATTCAAACGCAAAACCCGGGGCACCGGATTATTTTGTTTTGCCCGCTGTCGGGTTGAAAAAGCGCTGGTTGAAATAAATAAATTATTTAAATTATTTTAGTGGGACATCGAGCGGCGAATGACGACCACCCAGAAAATACAAGCGGCCCCCATAATCCTCTGACTACCACCTATCTACCCACACCCCTCTACCTCACCCCTCATCACGAGTCGCCACCTCACCGCCCTCCACCCAATCCCATGCGCCACCTAGGCTAAGCCACCCCACTCCCTCTCAACACACACCACACAACCAACTCACTGGCCCAAGGCACACCCACGCAACTCACGCTGCAGGCCCCTGACGGCCAAGCGGCCCCAGCCCTTGGGCCCCACCGCCCGTGCCTGTTCCTCTTCCCCACCACCCGCACGCTCTCCTCCTCTCTCTCCATGGACCTCCCTCATGGCGCTCGCCGTCTTGGCCTCCCTCTCGCTGCCTCCTCCGCTCCTCCCCTCCACCGCCGCCTTCCCCAGACCGCTCCCTCTTCCTCCGCCTCTTGACACCTCCTCCGCCCTACCAGGCCTCGCGCCCGCCTCTCCCTTCCTCCCTCCTCTCAGGCCCCAGCCGTGGCAGCCCTCCTTCGCCCGCCCTCACTTTGGCTCGCCGCCTCGCTCCCACCCTCGGCCCCGCCACCGTCATGATCTCCTCCTCCTCGTGGCCTTCCCACTCCCTTCCCTTCCCCGCTGAGCCCCTCGCCATGTGAGCCTTCTCTCCCTCTCTGTCAGCTCTGCGCCTCCCAGTGTCGCCAGGTCCTTGGAGCCGCCGTTCACCATCTTCCCGACCTCCGCCTCGGCGCCTCTCCGCCCCTCGGCAAGCCTTGGCTCGAGCTCACGCCGCCCGGCGGGTCCCATGGCAGCCCTCGCTGACCTCGGCAGCCCGCCGCCGCGGACCTCCAGCCGCCTGGGCCCGGCAGCCACCAGCGCCTCCGCGGTCCCATCCTTGCCTCGGCGTCCGCGGCGCTTCGCGAGTGGGTCCTGCGGCGTCGCCTCTCCCGAGCCACAGCGTGGCGGCGCATGGCCGTAGCCCCATCCTGCGTTTGGCGCGCCCCTCTGGCAAGCTCGTCGCGCCTCCCCACAGGCGAGGCCGCCGTTCCCAAGCCCGCGCCGGCGCCTCGGCCACATGTACGTGATGATGCTCAAGAGCGGTTGAGATGTTCCGCGTGTGTCCTGTAGCTGCTGGCGTGTCAAGATCTTCGCGACGATATGGCGTGCGTAAAGACCGATCCGAGGTGCTGGACCCGAGCAGAATCGCCAAGTTCGCGAGTTCGAGGACCTTCGATCTCCGTCACGGACACGACATGTACTTCCACAGGACCGGACCGAAGACCACATGGGACGACAAGTACTCCGACATGGACCCGATTGAAGCAAACCCGAAGACGGTAGATGCGACAAGTACTTCCCCAGATCCGATGCTCGAGGACCACGGATGCGACAATGTCTACCTCACGGAACACCGAGAACTTCCCCCCCGGAACGCCAAGATCTACTCCGCTATCCGAGAACGTTTCCGTCGAACCCCGAACCCTGAGACCGAACCCCGAACCCCGGAACCCCAAGATCGTCGAGCCCCCTATGTGTGCCCTTATCCGAACCCCTATTTTATAAATGCTAAATATAAAACCTGTTGCATATTAATCATTCATCTTGCATGCATCCTTGTCATGTGGTTTGGGGGGCCTTATGCCGATTCATCTAATAATTAAATATGGGGCCCATATGCGGGCAAATCTAGCCTTATATTGGCCTCATTTAAATTGGTGTAGCGAACCGGTGCTATCTCTTGCCATGTTAAAACATCGTTTAATTTGCGGGGTAGATAAATAACTTGGACCATCTAATTAATTGTCGGGACCCCGGTTCCACTTAATATGACCTAATTGCATCGCGTCCTTGCCATGTCATGCATCATACATGCATCATGCCCGATCTTCTGTCGATCTTAAATATTGCATCCGGTGTTTCTTCTAGTGTTTTGGTTCTTCGCGGATAAGGCCGTTGAGTTGATGTGAGCTTCGCCCCGATCTTCGGATGAACCCTTCGACAATGTTTTCAGGCGAGCATCTCCCCCTTTTCTACCTATCTTACTTTTATAGTATTTATTCCCTCCTGTTGATCTATTGCTATCTGTGTTGCGATGCTCTAGTTTTCGTACCCGTGATATCCCTTGCAGCCCTATATTGCCTTGGACACACCCTATTACCTGTTGTTTGGTAGTTAGTTGGACCTGCGCGTCGTAGTCGCGTGCTCAAGTGCTGTTGCGTGTTGTCAAATGCCACAGTTGTTGGAATAATGCCGCATGTGTGTTGTTGGAGATGATCCTGGCTTTACTTATCGTTCACTTTAATTCCTGTTTAACAACTAAAATTGAAGTAAGCAGAGGCATCGGTGGGTGATAGATAATATTTGGTTTTCCGAACGCCCACTTGTGTCGTGGGACCCAGTACTTGATACATACTGTTCCTTGATTTATCGCTATCCACATCCAGGTATATGGGACCCCCGAGCGAGCTTGATTCATCTTATTTCTTGGGGCCACAAACTAGTTTGAGGTTTTATTACTATCATGTACTTATGCCATGCTTCTTTGCTTTATTTAAATTGTGCGACAGATACTTTGTCTTTGTTTAGGATCGGGACACGATTCCGCGGTGTCGACAAGCCAGTTTGGGTTCCCGATCGTTCTGACCGTCTACCCAAACCTTGAGTCCGTCTCGAGTCACCGGCTTCGTTGGGGTCTACTCAATGGGGTGGCCCTGAAATATTCTGAATCCTGTGATTGCTTTGTCGTGAAAGCCTCGTTGGGTTTTGATTTGGTTTTCGAGGTTGATCGGCGTGTGTTTCTATTGGTGCACCTGGCGTAAAACTTTCTGAAAGCGTGTCCGCGGATATGGACGACTTGGAGCCTGATATCTCGACCATAGACAAGCATAACTAAAGTTTATTGCTATAAATTTGACTTTATAATGACTAGTAATCAGCTTCACTACAGCGGAATGGCTAAATAATACCCACAATTGCTTGCTTGGGTTGTCATTTGGCGACCATTGTACTGACTAGTAAGTATTGCAACTTCAGCGGAATGGTGAATAAAAGTACCAACAACTTCGGGTTTGGGTTATCTCATGCTAATTGTATCGACTAGTAAGTGTCGCAACTTACAACGGAATGGTTAATTAAAAGTGCCCATCTTACTTTATCGGACGATTATCTAAACCTGACTAGTAAAGTGCCGCAACTATAATCGAATAAGTAAAGCGCCAACTGTGTGAGTTCTCGGTTGACTTCCTCGTTTGGTCTCGAGGAAAGCGAGATGGTTTGTTGATGGAAGTATCGATGCAGTTCGGATAGGTCTTTCTTACCCCTCTCGATAGCCGCCATTGTATCGAGTCTCTATAGGTTGTTTAGTGCATCTTTGCCGCGCTTGATCCACCATACCTTTGTGGCGAGGACCGCGAATTCTAGTCTCGCCGTGTCTTGGCCTCAAGATCTTGGCGCTCCTCTTTTCCTTTGCCCTTTGTCGGCATCCCTTTTGTTTAAGCAGGTTTTGAGATCGGCGTCGTGATGCAGCCCTCCTCCACCGCGACTACATCTACTCACGAGCTACCCAAATGGACCCATGACTCGTGCCGAGCCAAGCTCCTTCAAACTAAGGTGAACTGCTCCTCTCTGTGTGACTTGACACCCCTTTGGATGGCTTGCTACTTCACGCAAACTCATGCATCATCAGTGCAGAAGAAGCCACCCGATCGCCAGACGCCTTAGCGGTACTACGGTTGGGGCGGCCGTACTACCGCTCGGCGGACCCTACCCTCGCCGCTCGCCACAGAAAGCACTGCTTCACGCCCCAGACGCGAGCGGTACTACCGGTCCTGCAACCGGTACTACCGGTGGCCGGTACTACCGCCCCCTACTACCGCTCGCCACTGACGCCTCCGACGGAAGCTCCAGGCCCTCAAGCGGTACTACCGCTCCGGAAGCGGTACTACCGGTTACCACCGGTACTACCGGTTGCCGGAACCGACTACCTGCCTGACCCTGATCGATCGCCTAAGTTCGTACATGCCTTGTAACCCAACCTATCATCTATCTTTTCATTTCCGAAACTACCCCTGTTTTGTGTGGACTATATATAGCCCCCCCTCTATTGTAAAAGCAGACTTGGATAATAATAGATATTAAGGAAACCCTTTGAGGACTTATATCTATTGGTCTCATGCTCCTACCAAGGAGCACGGATTATCCACCCACCTCTTGGATCTTGCTTAAGTGCGTTCAAGTTGTACAAGACCTTGGGATCTCGGTGTCTCGTCCCCAAGTTGTCAAGATCTCACCAAGCACCTCATCCCCGTTGTTGGCGTGGAGGCGAGCTTCGCAACACCGATCCTAGGATTATGTTGGACGGTTGCCACCGTGAGGAGTAAGCGTGTATCGTGTTTTGGTGTGTGTGTTCGTGGTTTCATCGCCTCCATCGATTTCATCCGACCACATCGCTCCCTCGTTTAGCGTGGAATTCGTGAAAGATCGGGCCAACCCAGGGTTACCCATAACATATTGGTATCAAGAACACGGTTGATCACGAATTTCCCCAATTTTCTTTTATCCGCCTTAAAACCGAAAATCCTACCAAAAGAGCCCCAATTTGCCTTGGATCGATCTGGATTTGGTGAGTTTTTAAGTGGTTTTGGTCCATAGATCTGTTGCTTTGGAGTCGATCTATCGCCCACATTGTTTCTAGCTAAGCCTCTCGGTCAGTTTTCCACGAAATTGAGGTTTTGGCAAGTTAAGTCAGCTTGATCTGTGCCAAGCGGTACTACCGCCGCAAGCGGTACTACGCCGATGACCAGTACTACCGTAGTACAAAGGTACTACGCTCACCGGATTACCGGTTGTCAAGCCATCGATACCGGCACCTTTTGACCGTTCTTCCTGCCGCCTCATTTCATTCGTGACCTTTTCCACCTCGCTTGTTCGTGTTTCGCGTGTTTGTCGACATTTCACAACAGCTTCGCATCAAAGTCATCTCGCTCCACGACACATGAACTCGAACATCATTCCCCACCAGTGCATGAGTCGTCAACAATACCAAAGGTATAACTTGCACCACCTTGAATGCCCATATCTTCCTTGGTGTGTATCTATCCTATGGGAGCAACTCATTTTGTGTTTGTCTAAGCATTGTGCACTTGCCTTCGGAAAGTGAGAGTGTGAGGCCAAATACAAAAGCTAACATAGTAGCATAGCAAGGGAGAAAAAGGAAAAAGAATCAAAAAAAAAAAAAAGGAAAAGATACATAGTCTCCCAATACAAAGAGAATACCAAGCTTGTAAGCCACGAAAGAAAGAAGCGCTCATGCAAGTGCACAAATCTATTGCTTCACTCTTTTGGCAAACGAGTTGTGGTCTCTCCTTGTGTTGGCACGACACCCGAGCGTAGTCTTCGTTAGGACCTTTTGTGCTCATTTTCATAGTCGTGCTAACCCCATTTATCTCCACGTGTGTGTTTTCCGTGTTTTTGGTAGATCGTATCCTTTTGCTTTTGATTTTTGGTTCTTTACCACGTAGGACAATAACCTTTTGCTTGGATCGTTTCGTTTGGTTTTTCCACAACACTAACCTTCAACCAAAAGCCTTTGAGAGTTTCTTGCCATTTCACTTTGCACGCTTTTCGCTCATTTGTGTGGCAATTGGTTTGATATAATCTCCAAGGTGAGGTAAAAGGCTAACTCTCCACACCCTTTCTCTCCATATACAACCATTGTTGGCTTTGCATCATGGACAGGCATGGAGAGCCATCCCAACCACCACCTCCGGAGGATGATAACCAATTCATGACAAGATGGGACCATTGGAAGGTCCGAGGAGAATTCAATTATCGTTGTGAAGCTCTCGGCGCCAAGATGAACAATTTAGCGAGGCCGTGGAATTCAAGAACATTGACAACGCTTGAAGAAGTCCGTGGCCAAATGCATGCCATGCAACACAACCTCGGTCATCAAAATGAAGCTCTTGGTGTGCACTCGCCTCAACGGATGAGAAGCTTCAACACATCATTGATGGACTCGCAAGGACACGCCGCGCGAATCAAGCTCATCTCGGCACTCCTCAAGTGAATCAAGTGCACCTCGCCACACGCTTCAAGGCAGCACCGAGAGGGACCCGCCTTCAATCCATGAGCTCTTCAAGCGGTACCATCTCCGCGTCGCAGCCGCGTCGAGCTACGATGGTGACCTCTCCAAGACCTCCAAGGCGAAGCGACCGGTCACAACCAAGGGCACTTGTGATCCAACAAGAGCAACCTCGCATGGACCACCAAGGCCATCGTCGACATGTACCCTCAACAACAAGTGAAGCATCCGAAGAGGACGAACAAGGTCATCATCGGCGTGAGGCACTCGAAGACCCTCAAGCGTCATCATCGACATGGCGTCACGTCGCCAAAATGATGGTCATGGCGAGCCTCCCCCACCAAGAAGAAGAAGCGCATCCCATTGCGCGACGGCTCGTCGTCCTCCTCGCCACGGGCGCACGACAATGCTCCTCGACATCACCCACGACAAGAACAAGAGCAAGCTCCCCAAGCTCGTCGTGAGGACCACCAACCTCCTCGTCCTCAACCGCGACAACAACACGCAAGCTCCCCAAGCTCGTCGTCCACTACAAGTTCCACCACCAAACGCGGCACCTCAACAACCGCAAGAGCAACGCAACAATCACCAAGCAAGACATGAGAGCTCGGATGATGATGATGATGACCGCCCAAATCATGGCAACCGACGCAACCGGAACCGCAATGGAGAAGAAACTTTCGGCAAGCTCAAGTTCACTATGCCAAAGTTCACCGGTTCCAATGAGCGAGAATATCTCTCTTGGGAACTCAAGGTCGACAAGATCTTCCGCATGCACAATTATAGCAATGAGAAGATGATGGCCATGGCATCCCTCGAGTTTGATGAGTATGCCAACCTTTGGTGGGAACAAGTCCAACTCGCTCGCGAAGCAAAAGAAGAGCCTCCAATTGCAACTTGGCAAGACATGAAGGCCCATATGAGATCCCGCTTTGTTCCTTCGCACTACATGCGTGACCTCTTCAACAAGCTTCAAACGCTTAGTCAAGGAACAAAGACCGTGGAAGAATATTTCAAGCAAATGGAGCTCAACATGATCCGTGCCAACATTGAGGAACGCGATGAGCAAACAATGGCCCGCTTCCTTAATGGCTTGAACCATCCTATCAAGCGCATCACCGAGTTCCAAAAGTACAACAACATGGTTGAGCTTGTGCACATCCAAGGCCGAGCGCCAAGTGCAAGAGGACATCAAGTACAACAAGCCAAAGACGTACTTCACCTACAAACAAGCGCCAACCACTACTCCAACAACACCAAGTGGAAGCTCCACAAGTACAACCAAGCTTCCCTTCAAGCCAACTATTCCCCAAGGAAAACAGCCCCCAAGTGGCAAACAAACACGGGATGATCAACCATTCAATGGTGAATGCTACAAGTGTGGAGGCAAAGGGCACAAGTCCAATGCATGTGGAAACAAAAAAGTTTTGTTCATCCATGACAACGGTGATGAAGAATACTTGAGTGAAGAAGAGTTTGATGCAAGGGTCAAGGAAGCCATGGCAAGGCAACACTTGGAAGCGGATCAAGAACTTCTTGTGTGTGAGCATGACGCAAGTCCATCGCTTGTGGTCACAAGGGTTTTGACTACCCAAGCCAATGAAAATGAAGACCAACGCTCGAACATCTTCCAAACTCGTGCTGGCATCAATGGAAAGTCAATCAAAGTTGTCATCGATGGTGGGAGTTGCCACAACCTTGCAAGCAGATTGTGAGAAACTCAACCTCACCCTTCATCCACATAGGCACCCCTACCATATCCAATGGCTAAGTGACCAAGGATCCGTCAAGATCAAGCACACCGTCTCAGTGACGTTCTCCATTGGGCACTACAAGGACACGGTGGAATGTGACGTGGTCCCAATGACGGTTTGTCACATGTTGCTCGGAAGGCCGTGGCAATATGACAAGTGTGCTTTGCATAATGGTCACTCAAACACTTACACTTTCAAATGGCTTGATAAAACTTGTGTGTTGCAACCAATGACTCCTAGCCAAATAGTTGCGGACAATGCAAAGGCTTTAGCGGCGAGGCTGCACATAAAACACCTTGTGAGAAGAGTGGTGGCGAGAGAACCACACCATAGTGAGTGAGAGCTACAAGCCAAACTCGAGCGGAAAACCTAAGAGTGTTCTTCTTGCCACCAAAAGTGAGATGAGAGAAGTGGAACAACCCATCCATCTTGCACTCGTCCTCGTATGCAAGGGACTAGCGCAAGGAACTAACGACTTGACAAATGTTCCTCCTTCTTTGATGGCTTTTGCAGGAATTCCAAGATGTATTTCGAAGAGCTTCCTCATGGTCTTCCTCCTCTTCGTGGAATCGAGCACCGCATCGACCTCATACCGGTACAGCTACCAAACCGCGGCGTATCGCACAAACCGGAAGAGACAAAGGAGATCGGCGTCAAATCAACCAACTCGTCTCAAAGGTTTGATCCAAGTAAGCACTAGCCCAAGCGCGGTTCCGTGATCCTAGTCCCAGCGGATGATACGTTGCGGTTATGCATGGTGCCGTCAATCAATGCTATCACCGTGCGTTATCGACATCCTATACAGCGTCTTGATGACATGCTCGATGAGTTATGTGGAGCCACTATATTTTCGAAATTGATCTTCGTAGTGGCTACCATCAAATTCGCATGGTGAAGGTGATGAGTGGAAAACCGCATTCAAGACCAAGCTTGGTCTCTATGAATGGTTGGTTATGCCTTTTGGCTTATCAATGCCCCATCTACCTTCATCGCCTCATGAACCATATTTTGCGATCCCTCATTGGAAAGAGTGTAGTTGTTTATTTTGATGACATTCTTGTCTATAGCAAGTCACTCGAGGAGCATGTTACTCATGTTAAGGAGGTCTTACAAATCCTTCGTCATGAAAAGCTTTATGCTAACCTCCCCAAGTGCACTTTTGCAAGAGACAAGCTGATTTTCCTTGGTTTTGTTGTGTCTTCTAATGGCATTGAAGTTGATGTCTCAAAAGTCAAGGACATACGAGATTGGCCCACCCTACAAATGTTAGTGAACTTCGTAGTTTTCATGGGTTGGTTGGCTTTTACGTCGCTTTGTGAAAGATTTTCTACAATTGCTTGCCCTCTCAACGAATTGACCAAAAGAATGTCACGTTCGTTTGGGGAAAAGCACAACAAAAGGCTTTTGATGAGCTCAAAAGAGGCTCACCAAGCACCACTTCTTGCATTACGGATTTACAAAAACCTTTGAGATCGAATGCGGCGCTAGTGGTATTGGCATTGGTGGCGTCCTTATGCAAAATGGCGTCCTATAGCTTACCATAGTGAGAAACTTGATGGCGCGCCTCAATTATCAATTTATGACAAAGAACTTTTGCCTTGGTTCGTGTTCTTCAAGTGTGGCAACACTATCTTTGGCCCAAAGAATTTATCATCCATTCGACCATGAGTCGTTGAAGTATCTTAAGGGCCAAGCCAACTTGAGTAAAAGGCACGCAAAGTGGGTTGAGTTTATGGAGTCTTTTCCTTACATTGTCAAATACAAGAAGGGCAAAGAAAATGTGGTGGCGGACGCCTTGTCTCATAAAACCACAAGCCTTCTTACTCGACTTCGAAGTCAATGTTTTGGGTCTTGAGGATATCAAATCTTTATGCAGCGTCCGATTCTTTCTTTGGACAAATATTTGCACAATGTTCAATAAACAAAGGGATTGATTTCTATTTGCAGGGTTTTCTTTTCAAACAAAACAAGCTTTGCATTCCGAAATCCTCTCTCCAAATTTTGCTTCTTCAAGAGTCCCATGGTGGAGGCCTTATGGGTCACTTTGGCCGTGACAAGACATATGACATGCTCTCCACTCCCTACTTTTGGCCACAGATGAAGCCTTGACGTGGAGCGCCACGTTCAACGATGCACTACATGTATCCAAGCTAAGTCTAAGTCCAACCCCTTTGGTCTTTATATGCCATTGCCTATTCCTCACGCACCTTGGTCGGACATTAGCATGGACTTTGTGTTAGGATTGCCTAGATCGAAACATGGTCATGATTCCATATTTGTAGTTGTGGATCGCTTTTCGAAAATGGCACATTTCATTCCGTGCCATAAGACCGATGATGCTTCACATGTGGCAAATTTGTTTTCGGAAATAATTCGGCTACACGTGCCAGAACAATCGTCTCCGACCGCGACGTAAAATTCATGAGCTACTCGGAAAACCCTCATGGCCAAGCTCGGCATCAAGCTCCTCTTCTCGTCGCCTCGCATCCCCAAACCGATGGACAAACCGGTCGTCAATCGAAGTCTTGGCACACTTCTCGGTGTTGATAAAGAAGAAACTTAAAGGCGGGAGGAATGCATTCCACACGCCGGATTACCTACAACGGCAAGCACTCCACCACCATGAGAGCCCGTTCATGATCGTCTATGGTTTCGAGCCTCTCACGCTCGATATCCTTCCACTTCCACTTCATGAGCATTACCAATATGGGCGTTGCCAAGCGTGCCCAAGCAATGATGAAACTCCATGACGACACGAGCTACTATCGAGCAACAAGTCCTTCGCCAAGCATCAAGGCTAAACAAGACCAAGAAAGAGATGATCTTTGATGAGGCGACCTTGTATGGATACACTTGAGTAAAGACCGCTTCCCCAAGGAGCGACTCCAAGCTCAAGCCACGGTGACGGACCATTCAAGGTGCTAAAAGGATAAACAACAACGCCTATGTGATCGATATACCAACATCGAAGTACCTTGTGAGCTCGACATTCAATGTCAAGGACCTCTCACCCTACCATGGCGAAGAGGAAGTTGTGACGGTTGTGAGTCGAGGCGACTCTTTCCCAAGGGGGCGATGCAGCCGTCCTCCGACCGCGACTACATCTACTCCCACGAGCTACCCAAATGGACCCATGACTCGTGCGAGCCAAGCTCCTTCAAACTAAGGTGAACTCGCTCCTCTCTTTGTGTGACTTGACACCCCTTTGGATGGCTTGCTACTTCACCGCAAACTCATGCATCATCAGTGCGAAGAAGCCACGATCGCTGCCAGACTAAGCGGTACTACGGTTGGGGCGACGGTACTACCGCTCAAGCGGACCTCCGCTCGCCCTACCGCTCGCCCGAAGCCGCTTCACGCCCGAGCCGGCGGTACTACGGTCACCTGGCCAGTACTACGGTGGCATGTACCTCCTACTACCGCTTCAGCAGCGCCTCGGCGGAAGCTCCAGGCCCTCAAGCGGTACCGCTCGAAGCGGTACTGGTTACCACGGTACTACGGTTGCCCGGACCGGTACTACGGCCTGCTGACCACGATCGCCTAAGTTCGCCCCATGCCTTGTAACCCAACCTATCATCTATCTTTTCATTTCCGAAACTACCCCTGTTTTGTGGCTGGACTATATATAGCCCCCACCCTCTATTGTAAACGGTTAGACTTGGATAATAATAGATATTAAGGAAACCCTTTGAGGACTTATATCTATTGGTCTCATGCTCCTACCAAGGAGCACCGGATTATCCACCCACCTCTTGGATCTTGCTTAAGTGCGTTCAAGTTGTACAAGACCTTGGGATCTCGGTGTCTCGTCCCCAAGTTGTCAAGATCTCACCAAGCACCTCATCCCCCGTTGTTGGCGTGGAGAGCGAGCTTCGCCCAACACCGATCCTAGGGATTATGTTGGACCGGTTGCCACCGGCGTGAGGAGTAGGCGTGTATCGTGTTTTGGTGTGTGTGTGTTCGTGGTTTTCATCGCCTTCATCGATTTCATCCCCCGACCACATCGCTCCCCTCGTTTCGCGTGGAATTCGTGAAAGATCGGGCCAACCCCAGGGTTACCCCATAACACGTCGTTAGCAGGGTTACCCTTCCGGCTTGGCCTGGGCAGGGTTATGGACGCCATTGGTTATTCTTCAGGGCTCTTAGCCCCATTTTGCATCTTGTCCGTAGTCGGACGCTGTGTCAATTTCAAGGTGATTTGGATCTTCGTATTGTATATCTGTATTCTTGACTCATTGAGTCGCTGTTATATATATATATGTGTTCTGTGGGTCCCATCGAGGACTGTTGTGTAATGTTATTACTTCGTTTTCCACCCGCACGAAAGTGCCTGGTGGGCACCTTTGAATCGTTTCTATGCGGGTTTGGCGGGAAGCGCTGAAACTTGCATAGGGCCGATTCCGAGGGTGTTACATTTGGTGAGGAAGATGAGATTGCGTCGAGGATGACTTCAATTCAAGAAGGAGAGCATGATGTGGACATCCTTTCTATTGATACAACCGTTGTACCTACAGCTACACACATACAAGGACTCATCACAAGATCTCGTGCCAAACAACTTAACTATCAGGTACTTTCATTTCTTGGAACTATTCCTCACATACATGAGAATACGATGCTGCCTAAATCGGATGTATTTCTTACTCTTAGTGATAGGGAAAAGGTGTCCGATCTTTCGATGAGATGATGATAATTGATTTGGTGGAGTTCGGGCTTGACGATCCGACTACACGTGCGAGCACGAGCGCCAATGCAATCGCTAGGCCAATCTCCTGGAGGTTACCGATCCTGCGGGAACACGATCAGCCTGACCAACGAGGGTCTTAATTCCTACCTGAAATCGAGAACAAGTAAGAACTAATATTAAAATCAAGATATTGCGGATTTAGAGGAAAGCTTTATTGAAAAGGTGGGATCCTGAATAGGTGCGAAGTACAAGAGGCCTCTGCGACGCTCGAGCCTTAGCGAAGTTGCGACTATGGCTAACTTAATGTCTAAACAAAATCCGAGTCTATGGGGATGGCTATGGGGAGTATGTAAGGGAGAAAAGGTGGGGTTTCGGCCAGCCATGGAAGTGGTGGCCGAATCCAACCCTAAAAGTGCTTTTCCCCTCAAATACGGACTCTAAAAAGTGGCTAATTAAAATACTGCGAAAATTACATGGGCCTGGCCCAAAATAAAGATGTCATGACACCATATTAAGCTATGGACGAATTCGTAAAGTATTGATCTTGAATATTTCGTCCAAGCCTTCTTTCTTCATTATGGTGGCCTCAAAGTTCTAAAATCTTCATCCGTGGCCTTCTCTTGGATCATCACATGCTTGCTGCCATCTCCATGCATGGCCATGCTCCAATACTTGTCCCTCTCATCCATGCTTGGTCCATCATTCCTAAGAGTAAGAAATACATCTGATTTAGGCAGCATCATATTCTCATGTATGTGAGGAATAGTTCCAAGAAACGAAAGTACCTGATAGTTAAGTTGATGGGTCCTTGTATGTGTGTTGCTATAGGTACAACGGTTGTATCAATAGAAGGGATGTCCACATCATGCTCCCCTTCTTGAATTTAAGTCCTCGGCATAAGCTCATCTTCCTCACCAAAGTAAGGCTTCAAATCTGCAATGTTAAGCGTGGGACTAACCGTACCAAAGGCTGCGGGCAACTCAAGTTTATATGCATTATCATTTATTTTCTCTAACACCTTAAAGGGACCCGGTGCACGTGGCATTAACTTAGACTTGCGTAAATTAGGAAAAGCGATCTTTCATAAATGTAACAAACAAGATCGCCAACATCAAACACAACATGCTTTCTCCCTTTATCCCAAGCAAGTTTATACTTAGCATTCATGTGTTCAATGTTATCTTTAGTAGTCTTATGCAAGTTTAATATCATTTTAGCGTTGTGTAGCATCCAAATTATGTTGCACGAAGAAGGTAAAGGCAATAAATCAATAGGTGCCGAGGAACAAAACCATACACAATCTCAAATGGGCACATCTTTGTGGTAGAATGCATGAGCGATTATAAGCAAATTCTATATGAGGTAAACACTCTTCCCACAATTTTAAGTTCTTCTTTAAAACAGCCCGCAACATAGTAGACAAAGTTCTATTTACTACTTGGTTTGACCATCGGTTTGGGGATGACATGTCGTACTAAAGAGCAATTTAGTCCCCACTTAGCCCATAAACATCTCCAAAAGTGGCTAAGAAATTTAGTATCACGATTAGAGACAATAGTATTTGGCACACCATGCAAGCAAACGAACAATTTCACGAAAGAACAAATCGACAATATGCATGACATCATCCTTTTATGACAAGGAATAAAGTGTGCCATCTTAGAAAACCGATCCACAACAACAAAAATATTATCCCTCCCCTTCTCTGTTCTTGGCAATCCCAAAACAAAGTCCATAGAAATATCCTCCCAAGGAACACTAGGAACAGGAAGAGGCATATATAAACCATGTGGATTAAGGCGAGACTTAGCTTTTTGACAAGTAGTGCAGCGTGCCACAAATCTCTCAACATCTCGACGCATACGTGGCCAAAAGAAGTGTGCACCAAGAACATCCTTCGTCTTCTTGACACCAAAGTGTCCCATCAATCCTCCTCCATGCGCCTCCTGTAACAACAAAAGACGAACAGAACTATCTGGAATGCATAGTTTGTTAGGACGGAACACAAATCCATCATTGAAATTCAGCATCATGCACATATTGTTCCTTAATAGTTTCCAATCCAAATATTTTCAAGTCAAGTTGAGATAACAAAGTATAACGGCGCGACAAAGCATCAGCAATAATATTATCTTTACCCTTTTTGTGTTTGATAACATAAGGAAAAGACTCAATAAATTCCACCCACTTTGCATGACGACGATTCAACTTAGCTTGACTACGAATATGCTTCAAAGATTCATGATCAGAATGAATAACAAATTCCTTAGGCCATAGATAATGTTGCCAAGTTTCTAATGTCCAACCAGCATATAATTCTTTATCATAAGTAGAATAGTTCAGACTAGCCCCACTCAATTTCTCACTAAAATATGCAGGTTTTCCCTCTTGTAATAACACCCTCCCAAACCAATTCCACTAGCATCACATTCAAGCTCAAAAGTCTTAGTAAAATCGGGAAGTTGGAGTAAGGAGCATGTGTTAGCTTATCTTTCAATATGATGAAGTCCTGTTGTTGTGCATCGCCCCAAACAAAGGGCACATCCTTCTTGGTAAGCTCATTCAGGTAGCGGCAATTGATCCAAAGTCTTTGACAAAGCCTATAAAAACCAGCGAGGCCAAGAAAACTCCTCACTTGTGTGACCGTCTTGGGCTGCCAATTCTCAATAGCTTCAATCTTGGTGGATCCACTTCAATACCACGTGATGTAACAACATAGCCATGAAGCATAACTCGATTGGTGCAAAGGTGCACTTCTCAAGGTTACCAAACAAGCGTGCATCACGTAAAGCATTGAAAACAGCACGTAAATGGTCCAAATGATCCTCTAAAGATTTGCTATAAACTAGAATATCATCAAAGTAGACTACCACAAAACGTCCAATGAAAGCACGTAAAACTTCGTTCATTAATCTCATGAAAGTGCTAGGTGCATTAGTTAAACCAAACGGCATTACTAATCACTCGTATAAACCGAACTTAGTTTTAAATATTGTTTTCCATTCATCTCCTAATTTCATACGAATCTGGTGGTAACCACTACGCAAATCAACTTTAGAAAACATGGTAGAGCCACTCAATTCATCAAGAATGTCATCTAAACGTGGAATAGGATGACGATATCGAATAGTAATATTATTGATAGCTCTACAATCAGTACACATCTTGAAGAACCATCTTTCTTAGGTACCAAAATAATAGGAACGACATAGGGGCTAAGGGACTCACGAATATGATCTCTATCGAGTAGTTCACGAATTTGGCGTTGTATCTCCTTTGTCTCCTCTGGATTGGTTCTATATGGCGCGGTTGGGCAACGTGGCACCAGGAATTAGATCAATTTGGTGCTCGGTTCCTCTAATAGGAGGTAGTCTGGTGGCAGCTCGGTGGAAAGACGTCCTCATATTCCTGCAAAAGGTTAGCAATAGTGGGTGGCAAAGTGTCAACACCCGGATTTTTCAATCCTAGATGCCTGTTATGCCATACATCGCAATCCCAGGATTACCCTTTCTGCGAGACATACAAGAATTGGATACCATAGTACTTCATCCATTACAAAGCGATCTGAAGTTCTTACACAAATAGGGATCTCATGATCCGGTTCTTAATACAACATCAAGCGGAATACGTAATAATAACGGTAGCGTGGCGAAGCTCCATCTTGAGGTCACAGCAATCTTGATGGGAGATGATCCTAGTTGTCGTAACCTTCCTAGGGTCCATCTTCCGGTACTCCTCTTCATAGTCGGCCATGGGAATAGCCAGGACAAAGCCATGAGTACTCTTTAAGTACTCGCAACTAATACTAACGGGTAAGGGTTTTGGATAATAGGACACTAGGCTCTAGGGTTATTTTGCAAAAGCCAGTTTATCTCTACTAAGTTCCAAAGCTAGTCAAAATTTTATAACTCCTAAGTGGGATCTTGTAATTCAGGTCACAACTACTGTTGTGGTCAAGTCAAAGTCTCAATTCACTTCACAAGTCATTTTGAAAAGTCGGCGGAGAGTGTGGCCCTCCAACTGTCCATAACATGCGGACACGGCTATTGAATAGTTTGACACTCTGCAGAGATTGTACACTTTCACCACAACATTCGATACATCCGTCAGAACAAATCCTGAATTCACCATACTCGGTATGGATAATCAATCCTAACCTTTCAATTACGCCCTAGTATAAGCACCTCTCATGTGAGTTTGGCCTCCCAACCATGACCACTGTCATCTTGGGTACTGCTGCAGTGGACAATCTTCACAAGGTAGCCTCAGCTCGGACCTTGGCGGGAGGAACTAATACTAAGGTATATAAGTTTCGATCAAGCCCTACCCAATATTCGGGTATTGTGGTTGTGCGCTAAAATTGGAATGGTATCGCATCCGACAACCATCAGTTTATAAAGGGCTAAGGCTCATGCCTCAACATTTTATCACGGAATCATCAAGTGTTGGGAAACACATGTCCAAAACATTTCAATAGAATGATCCATCATTCCAAGGTTTTCATAACCATTTTTCCACCAAGTATTCCCATCTAAAAGTTGATCAAGTTTTATGCTTAGCACTAGCATCTACAGGTGGGGGTAGTACTAATGAGGGTGGTAACTAGTGGAGTTTCACTAAGTCCAACCTTATATCTTAGGCTGATATCAAGGTTTCTAGCTTAGGCCAAATTTTATGCTCTTTATGCAACCTTCAGCACAACTGTCTAGTATCTACCAAACTCTTAGGTAGACTCTAAGTAAGCTTTGATAAAGAAATAAAGTAAAAAGCTTGCACATAAAACTAGGATTTGGTTTATCAAGTGGGTATGATCACATATGCTTAAGGCATATAGTAGTCATATCACAAGTATGGGTTTGTGACAATGAGAGGGTATCCGGCAAGGGTTAGCTTGCATCAATATCAGAATAAGCTTGCATAGGTATAGTATCTTGCAAGTGTTAGCTTGCACATTCACTAGTAATATTAGGCTTGCTAAAGTAGAATGTCTTGCAAGTTTTAGCTTGCCTTGTGCAGAGCAGTGGTTGAAGTTCTCCTCGGCTTCCTCTTCGTAGTATCCTCCTTCCTCCTCGTATCCTTGGTCGGTACTAGCGTCTATGAATAAATACGAGGTACACAATCACCAAACAATACTTAACTACTTGCAATCATCACACACAAGGGTCCTATAGATGATCTAGCATCATCTCTATCATTACAAGGTTAAGGCTTGGTTTAAATCTTTTTATTTTTAGAAAAGTAATTTCTACTCATTGAAAAATTACTTAAGATGTAATATTCTCCAAACCAAATATGAGATCATGTTGACACATGTCATCACCACATATTATAGTCCATGGGAATGTGATTTAAAATGGTGTCACAATTTAATAAGGTTTTACCCTTTTATTTTAATTAATTAAACTGGCTAGAAATGCTTATGAAGCATTCTTTTATTACTTGAGTAGTATTTATGCAAGTAACATATATATATTTTTATATATTCTGAAAGGTATGGTTAAATGTGATTTTTGAGAGTTGGAATCAACTCAAAATCTTTTATGGTTTAAATTTGAAAAATGTTTGAATGCAAAAAAGCTTCTGCCTTGTTATTTTTACTATGGGTTATCTACAGATCCAAATGACTTGAATCCAACGGGCTTGGATTAAGCATTCACAGACCTTTCCAACAAAATTGGTTTCATTCAATTTGGTGCACTGAATCGATCTGGGTTGATTTTTGAAGTTGGGTGCTGAAATGTGTTTGAATTGAAATAGAAAAAGATTTAATTTGAATTGTTGGGCTGCGCGGGAAAAGTTACTGGGTCGGCCTGCTAAGCGCTTGTGCTCCTGGCTTCTTAAGTGGGTGTCCCCACTCGTCGGTGACACGGGCTGGGCGGCGATATGGGGCAACGTGGATCGTTCGATCTAGTTCTAATCCAGCGGTTGTGGGTCATCGTCGGCCGAGACAACTCCGAGAATGAAACCTAGCGACCAAAGTGAGGGTGCCGGGCTCACCGAATGCAGGCGAGGGTCGGCGAGGCGGGTGAACGACGAAGTCGACGACGGCGAACCTCCTGGTACTGGTGGCTTCTCCTGGGGCGGCTCCAATCGCTGGCTCCCTTCTTCTCCGGCAGCGGCAGGCTCTAGTGAAATTCCGGCGGGGTGGTGCTCGCCTTGCTCTGAGAATGGTGTGGCACGATTAGTGAGGAGAGGGGAGTGAGATGGTGCGAAGAAATCGTGTGGGGGTGGCCTCTATTTATAGTCGAGCGAGGGGACCGTCGGGGCGCACGGTGAGCTCGTCGGGGGCGACGTTACAGGGGGCTAATGGCATGGGAAAGGGTAGGGGACGGTGCTGTGTCTCTTGGCGATGCTCAACGACATGGTCGCGAGGCATGGGGCGGTGTGGTTTGGTCTGAGCGGCGGTGCTCTGTAGGCGGCGTCTTCGACGGGCGGTGGGCTGTATGGCAGGCGGCAAACGGGGTGTCTGGCGGTCTCTGGGTCGGTGGTGATCGTGTGCCGCGGTGAGGTGGGCGTGGGTCTGGATGCTGGTCGGTGGCGCTACAGCGCATGATCGGCATGGTCTGCAGGAGCGGCTTGCGCGTGGTCGAGGGCTTGGCAACCTTCATGCTGGGGCGAGGAGTGGCGGTGAGCGGTGGGCTGCCTCCCGGACAAGGTTGGTACGGCTAGTTCTTCCTCTAGCTGCTTGTCCACAATGGGGTGACATGGGGGTGCTTTTGTTCACCATTGATGACAATGGCAAGCTCACGAGGGGTGCTAGTGTTGGGCTAACCTTTCTAGATGATCTATGAGTTGTGTGAGCTAACTAGGGAACAAGTTAGGCAAGAATCACTGCACACTATAGTGTTTGATGTTTTGTTTGATTTGTGTCTGCAACCTGTTTGATGAAATGGCCGCATGAAATCAAGCTTTGAATTTTGAAATGATTTTTGGTGGGTTTGCTAGATTGGTGCTGGTGAGTCTACAGATGCTTGGATTTTGAAAGTTGAGCTTGTTTGAGTGGGTTTTGAAAAAGTGGGATCTTCCCATATGAAGAAGATTTAATTTTGAATTGTCATTTAAACTATGCATTTGAAAGTTTCTGGATGATCACAAAGTGGGCCTTGATACCCTGTTATGATTACATTCAAGGGGTGCAAAGATCCAGAAAAGTTTCTGTTAGGTTTTGAAAGTTTGAGACAGCCAAAGTAGGCATGGGAGTTAAATTGGTCAAAATGACCATTCACTAAATATATTTGTTTTGATTTACTTGTCTTTAGGAAAAGTGTGGGAAATGTTTTAGATGATGTTCATTTCACCTAAGAAACATTTTACAAGCAATGGATCACACAAACAAGGTGGTTTTTAAAGAAATTCAAAATCCATGCATACACATATGCATGCATTCATGAGTTTAGTTAGAAAAGTTTTTTTTAACCCTAATCTTGATGATTAGTGTTTGATGATCTAAGTTTGGTATTTTTGGTATGTTACAAACCTTCCCCCCTTAAACAAAATCTCGTCCCGAGATTTGAAAAAGGAAGAAAAGATTACCTAGGATTTGAAGAGATCGGAAAACTCCGTCCTGATGTGATCTTCGCGCTCCCAGGTAGCCTCCTCCTCTGTGTGGTTGCTCCACTGAATCTTGAGAAACTTGATGCTTCGGGTTCTGGTAGTTCGAAAAGGTTCTTCCAAAATACGGATGGGTACTTCGGGATAGGTTAGGTCATCGTTGATTTCTATGGTCCGGTGATCGATATTCTTGAACACTTCGGTCTTCTCGGGGACTTCGAGACACTTGCGGAGTAACGAGATATGGAACACATTGTGCACAGCTGACATCTCTTCAGGTAGTTCCAGTTGATAAGATACTTCTCGTCGACGGTTCAAAATTTTGAAAGGTCCGATATATCTGGGGGCTAACTTTCGTTTGAGTTGGAAACGTTGCATTCCCTTCAATGGAGACACTTTCAGATAAACAAAATCTCCTATGTTGAAGGCGAGGTCTCGACGTCTCTTGTCGGCGTTACTCTTCTGTCGGGATTGGGCTGTCTTGAGGTGCTCACAAATCTTGTGAACCTTCTCTTCTGCTTCTCGTAGGATGTCGGGTCCGAAGATCTGACTCTCTCCTACTTTCGACCAGTTCAAAGGGGTGCGACACTTTCTTCCATACATAAATTTAAATGGGGCCATTTGCAAACGGCTTGGTAGCATTGTTATAGGAAAATTCAAAAGCAGACAGTCTTCCCACTTGGATCTATATTCTAGCACACATGCTCTAAGCATATCTTCGAGTATTTGATTTACTCGCTCCTTTTGTCCATCGGTCCGAGGGTGATACGCGGTACTGAAATCTAGGCGGGTTCCTAAACCTTCTTAGACTTTCTTCCAGAATCTCGAGGTAAACTGAGTTCCTCGATCCGATACTATGTTCTTGGGGACTCCATGCAAACTAACAATTCTAGCGATGTACAACTCTGCTAGCTTCGAACTCTGATAGGTGGTTTTGACGGGCAAGAAATGGGCGACTTTGGACAACCTGTCCACTATGACCCAAATAGAGTCATTTCCCCTACGAGAAGTAGGTAGTCCAGTGATAAAGTCCATTCCTACAGAATCCCATTTCCATTCCGGAATTTGCAAAGGTTGCAACAATCCAGCGGGTCTTTGATGTCCGGCCTTGACTCGCTGACATATATCACATTTGGCGATATAGCTTCTGATTTCTCTCTTCATCTTATGCCACCAAAATTGCTCTTTCAAATCTTGATACATCTTAGTCCTCCGGGATGGATAGAATAAAGAGTATCATGAGACTCCTTCAAGATAACTTCTTTCAACTCCGAATATGCTGGTACAAAAAGGCGTCCTTTGTACCACAGAACTCCTTCTTCGTCCTCGGTGAATCCGGGTACTTTGCTGTCTGCGATCTGACGCTTGATCTGCGTCGATACTAGCATTTCCTTTCTGCGCCTCTTTAATCTGACTGACCAAAGTGGGCTGAAGTTCTATGCTAGCCAAATATCCTTCGCTTACTAATTCCATTCGAAAATCTTCCATTTCTTTGTGCAGACTTGGTTGCTCCTTCAAAATCATGGAGTTCAAGCGGCACGGCAATCTGCTAAGGGCATCGGCTACCACATTGGCTTTACCAGGGTGATAGTGAATGTCCAGGTCGTAATCCTTGATTAGCTCAATCCATCTTCTCTGCCTCATATCCAGCTCCTTCTGAGTGAATATATACTTTAGGCTCTTGTGATCCGAATAAATCTCACAACGATTTCCCATCAGGTAATGTCTCCATGTCTTCAGGGCTAGAACTACGGCAGCGAGTTCGAGGTCATGGGTTGGGTAATTTTGTTCATGTTGCTTCAATTGTCGTGATAGATAAGATATAACTTTGCCTTCTTGCATTAGCACACATCCGAGACCAATCTTGGATGCGTCACAATACATCGAAGGGCTTCGTGATATCCGGCATGATCAAGATTGGGGCTGAAATCAATCTCCTCTTGAGTTCTTGGCTTCGCTTCACACTTGTCTGTCCATTCAAACTTCTTGTCCTTCTTCAGCAATTGGGTCATGGGTCGGGCGATACTAGAGAATCCTTCTACAAATTTGCGGTAATATCCCGCCAATCCGAGAAATGCACGAACTTGGGTTTGAGTGGTGGGGGCTTGCCAATCTTCTACATCTTTCACTTTGGCAGGGTCAACGGAAATTCCTCCGGCTGATACAATGTGACCGATGAATCCTACTTCCTGTAACCAGAATTCACATTTGCTGAACTTGGCATACAATTGATGCTCTCTAAGGGTTCCAAGAATGGTCCTTAGGTGTAGCTCATGTTCTTCTTCTGATTTGGAATAAATCAGAATGTCATCGATGAAAACAACGACAAACTTATCCAGGAAGTCCATAAAAATCTTATTCATGAGGTTCATGAAATAAGCGGGGGCATTGGTTAATCCAAAAGACATGACTGTATACTCGTACAATCCATATCTGGTGGTAAAGGCAGTCTTTGGAATATCTTCTACACGAATCTTGAGTTGATGATAGCCAGTTCTAAGATCAATCTTAGAAAACACCTGGGCACCGGTCAACTGATCAAACAAATCTTCTATCTTAGGCAAGGGGCACTTGTTCTTGATGGTGACATCATTCAACTTCCGATAATCCGTATACAAACGGTTACCTCCATCCTTCTTGTCCACAAACAAGACAGTGATCTCCATGGGCGCACTTGGTTGAATCAATCGATTTGAACATGGAATCCGATTGCTTCTTGATTCTTCTAGTTACGACGGGTTCATACTATAGGGTCTACGGGCTATGGGTCTGTTAGAATTAGTTCGATGATAAACTCGATATCCCGATGAGGGCATCTGGAAAACATCTGAAATACATCGGGTATTCACGGACTATCCGAACTTGGTCAATGGTAGGTTGGGCTAGACTCTTGTTACACTTGAATTGGCGAGGTAAGGTTTGGATATATGCTCGATGATATTCGGTGGTCTTGGTCATGGTGATGGCTTTCTTGGCACAGTCAATCAATCCTTTATGTTTGGACATCCAATCCATTCCTAGTACTACTTCCAAACCTTTAGTTCCGAATACTATTAGGTTAGCATAAAAATCTATGCCATGGATTCGGATAGGGACGGCCTTGCAAATTTGCCTAGCCTTGGTGGTTGATCCGGGAATTTGTACAATCATCACATGCTTCAATTTGGTTGGTTGAATTTTACTAGTGTAGGCAAATTCTTTGGTGATAAATGAATGCGATGCACCAGAATCAAACAACACTCTTGCTAGTACTGAATTAATAGAAAACATACCCAGCACGACGTCTGGCGCTTCCTGAGCTTCTTCAGCATGCATGAGAAAAAGACGGCCATTGCGGTTGAGTGAATTCCACAGGGCAAATCTTCTCCACAGCTGGACACGGCCTTCTTTGAGCTAGGACATTGGTATTGGGTGTTGTGGCATTTTTCTTGTTGGGGCACTCGTTAGAATAGTGGCCTTTATTTCCACTGATCATAACAGTCACTTGTGACTTGTCCTTGCTGGCTGCACACAACATTGCTTCCGATCCTCCGGCGGTGTTGGGGTTCTTGATAGCATTGTTGGTGTTGAGCGTGGGTTGAGCACGGTGAAATTGCTAGAGTTGCTTGGGGTTGTTGTGATTTCCTCCGGGTCTAGGGTTTCCACGGTTGGGATAGGTTGACGGGTCATAGAAGTCTGTTGGTTTTTGGGGCAAATCACGGAGATGGGTTGGGCGATACTTTGGGGTCGATGGGTTCTGGTTGATGTATCATCGGCGCTTGCGGTTCTCATGGGCCTGGTTGATCTTTCCTTCCATCTGGATAGCAGAGTCGACAAGGGCTTCAATATCCACAAAGGGGATATTGACTAACACTGTCTGCATCTCGTCATGCAGACCATTCAGGAATCTTTCTTTTTCTTCTTGGCTTGGTGTATCTCGTCCGGGGCATACCTAGCTAATGACAAAAATTTGTCACGGTATTCCACTACACTCATCCTTCCTTGCTTCAACTCTCTGAACTCGTCTCTCATTCTCTTGATCAAACCTGGTGGCACATGGGTTCTGCTAAATTTGACCTTGAATTCCTCCCAGGTCATCATCTGGCCTCCGGTCATTGCACAACTCTTGTTCCACCATGCCAACATCTCCGGCTAGATAATGGGTGGCGAACATGACTTTCTCGTTGGCTTCCACTCCGGCGACTTCTAGGTTGTTTTCCATGGTTTGCAGCCAATCATCAGCATCTAGGGGTTCTTCTGACTTGGTGAAAACGAGTGGGTTAGTATTCTGGAAATTCTTGAGCTTAGATCCGTGGTTGTCCTTATTTCCGTGGCCTTGGTTGTTGTGGGCTAGCTGGGATATCTGTTGTAGAGTGGCTAGGTTGGCCTGACGTTCCGCTCTTTCAGCTTCGCGGTCAGAAGTCAACATTTGCAGAATCTGCAACATCGGGTCCAGGGCTGAACCACTTCCTCCAGGTGGCATCTGAAGATTGATATAGATCATGAGAAAAGAGGGAAATTTCTAAGGTTTTGGGTCTTTGAAAAGTTTTTAGAGTTTGACTCAGGTTTTTCTAGCAACTTGCTTTTTCATTCATTCAATCACTCGATACAACGCACACCACAAGAAAAAGCAGATGGTTTTAAGAACCATTAAAACTACGATCTGATGGGACGACTACTACTCACTAAGCTAGTGCTCGGTCTACTACTCCTCGAGTCTGTGGCTTCATCATCTTGACATCATCGATGAAGCGAAATCATCCTCATCGGTGAAGAAGTCCATGTCCGATCCTCCGAAAATCATCGTCATCGTTGAGATATGAGTAAGGGTCTCCACGAAGATTCTCTCGGCATTCTCCCTTTCCTCTAGCGCATGTCTCTCTCGTGGATGGTCTCCTCCGGAGATGAGATCTTGATGGCGAACGAACAACAATCGCTCCTTTTGTCGGTGGCGGCGAGACTTGCGATCCTTTGCTAGCATGGCGATGGTGTCCTTCGTCTTGATGATGGCAGACTTGTGGTTGCAATAGTCGGCGGTTGTCCAATTCCTGGCGATCATACATCATAAAGCTAAGGTGGTCCAATTGAGTCTTCATTTCGGGGTGGTAGGGCTTCCGGTGGTTGTCCATTTGCATCACGCCTTGGGCAAAAGTCAGCGAGTACCCTTGATCGATTGATGCTTACCACAGACGGAAGAGCTTCCTGCATTGCTCTGGCAAATCCATCGAGCCAGTTGTTTTCCCTCAAGGTAAACTGAATTCCCTCCGCAGTGGGAGGTTCAATCTTTCCTCGAAGACTTGCAACAATTAGCCACTGCAGATCTTTTCCTCCTTGATCATTGAGCTGAGCTCCGAAGAACTCGGGATGCGGACGCTCCAGAAGTTCCGAAAGCTGATCCAGATCCCTCTCAAAGATAAGTTCTCCTCCATTCCCAAGATGGTAAAACTTGCTGTACTTCACGTCCATCTATAAAAATAGAGGATGAGTAGATTAGCAGAGTGATCAAGTGTGTCAAAATTTTATCTATTTTGCAAGAGTTTTTGAGGAACATGAAGTTTTATTAAAGAATTAAAGAGGTAAGAATGAGAATAAGTTTTCGTAAATATTTGTGTTCTTTGGTTTTGAAACTAAGTTTTTGGTTCACGTCCAATCTAACTAGGGTCTCCTATGGTCAGGATGGCTCTGATACCAACTTGTCAACACCCGGATTTTTCAATCCTAGATGCCTGTTATGCCATATATCGCAATCCCAGGATTACCATTTTTGCGAGACATAACAGAATTGAATACCATAGTACTTCATCCATTACAAACGATACAGAAGTTCTTACACAAATAGGGATCTCATGATCCAGTTCTTAATACAACATCAAGCGGTGAATACGTAATAATAGCGGTGGCGTGGAAGCTCCATCTTGAGTCACGAGGCAATGTTGTGATGGGAGATGATCCTAGTTGTCGTAACCTTCCTAGGGTCCATCTTCTAGGTACTCCTCTTCATAGTCAGCCATGGGAATAGCAGGACAAAGCCATGAGTACTCTTTAAGTACTATGAAACTACTAACAGGTAAGGGGTTTTTGGATAATAGGACACTAGGCTCTAGGGTTATTTTGCAAAAAGCCAGGTTTATCTCTACTAAGTTCCAAAGCTAGTCAAAATTTTATAACTCCTAAGTGGGATCTTGTAATTCAGGTCACAACTCTGTTGTGGTCAATTCAAAGTCTCAATTCATTTCACAAGTCATTTTGAAAAGTCTGACGGGGGAACAGTATGGCCACTCCAACTGTTCATAACCGCGGGCACGGCTATTCGAATAGTTTGACACTCTGCAGAGATTGTACACTTTCACCACAACATTCGATACATCCGTCAGGAACAAATCCTGAATTCACCATACTCAGTATGCGGATAATCAATCCTAACCTTTCAATTACACGCCCTAGTATAAGCACCTCTCCTGTGAGTTTGGCCTCCCAACCATGACCACTGTCATCTTGGTGCTGCAGTGGACAATCTTCACAAGGTAGCCTCACTCAGACCTTGGCCGGGAGGAACTAATACTAAGGTATATAAGTTTCGGTCAAGCCCTACCCAATATTCGGTATTGTGGTTTATGCGCTAAAATTGGAATGGTATCGCATCCGACAACCATCAGTTTTATAAAGGGCTAAGGCTCATGCCTCAACATTTTATCACCGGAATCATCAAGTGTTGGGAAACACATGTCCAAAACATTTCAATAGAATGATCCATCATTCCAAGGTTTTCATAACCATTTTCCACCAAGTATTCCCATCTAAAAGTTGATCAAGTTTTATGCTTAGCACTAGCATCTACAGGTGGGGTAGTACTAATGGGGGGTGGTAACTGGTGGAGTTTCACTAAGTCCAACCTTATATCTTAGGTGATATCAAGGTTTCTAGCTTAGGCCAAATTTTATGCTCTTTATGCAACCTTCAGCACAACTGTCTAGTATCTACCAAACTCTTAGGTAGACTCTAAGTAAGCTTTGATAAAGAAATAAAGTAAAAAGCTTGCACATAAAACTAGGATTTGGTTTATCAAGTGGGTATGATCACATATGCTTAAGGCATATAGTAGTCATATCACAAGTATGGGTTTGTAATGACGGTAGGGTATCTGGCAAGGGTTAGCTTGCATCAATATCAGTATAAGCTTGCATAGGTATAGTATCTTGCAAGTGTTAGCTTGCACATTCACTAGTAATATTAGGCTTGCTAAAGTAGAGTGTATTGCAAGTTTTAGCTTGCCTTGTGCAGAGCAGTGGTTGAAGTTCTCCTCGGCTTCCTCTTCGTAGTATCCTCCTTCCTCCTCGTATCCTTGGTCGGTACTAGCGTCTATGAATAAATACGAGGTACAAAATCACCAAACAATACTTAACTACTTGCAATCATCACACACAAGGGTCCTATAGATGATCTAGCATCATCTCTATCATTACAAGGTTAAGGCTTGGTTTAAATCTTTTTATTTTTAGAAAAGTAATTTCTACTCATTGAAAAATTACTTAAGATGTAATATTCTCCAAACCAAATATGAGATCATGTTGACACATGTCATCACCACATATTATAGTCCATGGGAATGTGATTTAAAATGGTGTCACAATTTAATAAGGTTTTACCCTTTTATTTTAATTAATTAAAGTGGCTAGAAATGCTTATGAAGCATTCTTTTATTACTTGAGTAGTATTTCTGCAAGTAACCTATATATATTTTTATATATTCTGAAAGGTATGGTTAAATGTGATTTTTGAGAGTTGGAATCAACTCAAAAGCTTTTATGGTTTAAATTTGAAAAATGTTTGAATGCAAAAAAGATTCTGCCTTGTTATTTTTACTATGGGTTATCTACAGATCCAAATGACTTGAATCCAACGGGCTTGGATTAAGCATTCACAGAACTTTCCAACAAAATTGGTTTCATTCAATTTGGTGCACCGAATCGATCTGGGTTGATTTTTGAAGTTGGGTGCTGAAATGTGTTTGAATTGAAATAGAAAAAGATTTAATTTGAATTCTTTGGGCTGCAGGAAAAGTTCTTGGGCGCTGCTAAGCGCGATGCTCCGGGCTGCTTAAGTGGGTGTCCCCACTCTTGATGACAGGGCTGGGCGAAGCGGTATGGGGCAACGTGGATCGTTCGATCTAGTTCTAATCCAACCGTGTGGGTCATCGTCGGCGAGACAACTCGGCGAGAATGAAACCTAACACGGCCAGTGAGGGTCTTTGGGGCTCACCAGTGCAGGCGAGGGTCGGCGAGGCGAGCAGCGAAGTCGGCGGCGAACCTCCACAATCTTGGTGGCTTCTCCTGGGGCGGCTCCAATCGCTGGCTCCATTCTTCTCCAGAGGCGGCGGGCTCCGGTGAAATTCCGGTGGGGTGGTGCTCCCCTTGCTCTGAGAATGGTGTGGCACGATCAGTGAGGAGAGGGGAGTGAGATGGTCTGAAGAAATCGTGCGGGGGTGGCCTCTATTTATAGTCGAGCGAGGGGACCGTCGGGGCGCACGGTGAGCTCGTCGGCGACATTACAGTGACTAATGGCATGGGCAAGGGTAGGGGCGGTGTTGTGTCTCTGGCGATGCTCAACGACATGGTCGCGAGGCATGGGCGGTGTGGTTTGGTGCAGGAGCGGCGGTGCTCTGCCTTGCGGCGGCGTCTTCGGACGGCGGTGTGGTATGGCACGGGCGGCAAGGGGTGTCTGGCGGTCTCTGGGTCGGTGGTGATCGTGTGTGTGCGGTGAGGGCGGCAGCGATCTGTGGATGCTGGTCGAGGTGGTGGTGCTGGCGCATGCTCGGCATGGTGCAGGCGCGGCTTGTGCGCGTGGTCGAGCTTGGCAAAGCTCGCCAGGGACTAGGGAGTGGCGATGGACGGTGGGCTGCCTCCTAGACAAGGTTGGCGGCTAGTTCTTCCTCTAGCTTTGTCCACAATGGGGTGACATGGGGTGCTCATGTTCACCATTGATGATAATGGCAAGCTCACGGGGTGCTAGTGTTGGGCTAACCTTTCTAGATGATCTCTTGAGTTGTGTGAGCTAACTAGGGAACAAGTTAGGCAAGAATCACTGCACACTATAGTATTTGATGTTTTGTTTGATTTGTGTGTGCAACCTGTTTGATGAAATGGCCGCATGAAATCAAGTTTTGAATTTTGAAATGCTTTTTGGTGGGTTTGCTAGATTGGTGCGGGTGAGTCTCTGAGATGCTTGGGTTTTGAAAGTTGAGCTTGTTTGAGTGGGTTTTGAAAAAGTGGGATCTTCCCATATGAAGAAGATTCAATTTTGAATTGTCATTTAAACTATGCATTTGAAAGTTTCTGGATGATCACAAAGTGGGCCTTGATACCTGTTATGAGTACATTCAAGGGTGCAAAGATCCGAGAAAAGTTTACATTAGGTTTTGGAAGTTTGAGACAGCCAAAGTAGGCATGGGAGTTAAATTGGTCAAAATGACCATTCACTAAATATATTTGTTTTGATTTACTTGTCTTTAGGAAAAGTGTGGGAAATGTTTTAGATGATGTTCATTTCACCTAAGAAACATTTTACAAGCAATGGATCACACAAACAAGGTGGTTTTTAAAGAAATTCAAAATCCATGCATACACACATGCATGCATTCATGAGTTTAGTTAGAAAAGTTTTTGTTAACCCTAATATTGATGATTAGTGTTTGATGATCTAAGTTTGGTATTTTTGGGATGTTACACAAAGAAGGAGGCATATCCTCAAATGAAAACAAAACCTCCTTGCAGACAATTGCATAACATTGAGTATTGTTTACATCTAGTTCAACAATATCAATTTTATTTGCAAGCATACATGGACTCTTCAAACGAATTTCAGTAGCATGTGTAGAATCAGATTTAGTGTTCTTTGGTGGTATAAAATCTGCATTAACAATCTGATTCTCACTTTTATTTTTCTCCTCAGTTTTAGCTCTACTAGCTCTAGCAAGATCATCTTTTAAAATTTGTTAAGAGTCATAGGTTTTAGACCAATTTTCTTTCCATCATGCATAAGAGAATAGTGATTAGTTTTGCCATTATGACAGATTCTCTATCAAATTGCCATGGTCTACCAAGTAACAAAGAACAAGCTTGCATAGGTACAACATCACAATCAACAAAATCAGAATATGTACCAATAGTAAAATGCAGCGTGCAGTTCTTGTTACCTTGATCTTGCGAGAACTCTCAAACCATTGGATGTAATATGAATGTGGGCGTTGTCTTGTTGGGCGCAAGCTTCTCTACCATGTCAACACCGGCGATTATTACAACTCCCTCCATCAATGATGATCGGTATAGCTCATCTTTGACAACACCACGTGTTTGGAGCAGGTTGTGGCGTTGATCTTACTCAGATTTGCTCAATTGCACACTCAACACGTTGTGTGATTAAGCTCTTGTATTGATCGGCTTGACTCCCATTACCTCTGTCTCTTCATCGACGCCAATTGTCTCCATCTCGAGGCGAAATAAGGGCTAGTGTATCTTCATCAAAGTCACTTTCTGAATCGTATTGACCATCTTTTCGCACCATCATCACACGTTGTGTTGTGCACTGTCTCTCAATATGACCAAAACCCCAGCACTTGCGGCATTGTATATCCTTTGTCTTACCCGTTGATGCAGCCCGTCCTACGACCGCTACTACATCTACTCCCACGAGCCACCCAAGTGGACCCATGACTCGCCGAGCCAAACTCCTTCAAACTAAGGTGAACTCGCTCCTCTCCTTGTGTGACTTGACACACCCTTGGATGGCTTGCTACTTCACCGCAAACTCATGCATCATCAGTGCAGAAGAAGCCACCGATCGCTGCCACATAGCGGTACTACGGTTGGGAC
This sequence comes from Avena longiglumis, assembly GCA_030063025.1. NCBI lineage: Eukaryota > Viridiplantae > Streptophyta > Magnoliopsida > Poales > Poaceae > Avena > Avena longiglumis. The sequence continues at coordinate 247,296,037 of CP125978.1, read as the reverse complement.
GACCGTACTACCGCTCAAGCGGTCCTACCGCCTCCTCCTACCGCTTCGCCACAGAAGCACCACTCCACGCCCGAAGCAGCGGTACTACGGTCCTACAACGGTACTACCGTGGCCGTACTACTGCCCTCCTACGCTCGCCACAGGCGCCTCAGCCAAGCTCCGGGCCCTCAACAGACTACTGCTCGAGCGGTACTACCGGTTACCACCGGTACTACCGGTTGTCGGACCGGTACTACCAGTCCTGCCAAACCCTAATCGCCTCAGTTCGGCTCTGTGCCTTGTAACCCAACCTATAATTTACCTTTTCATTCCGAAACTACCCCTGTTTTGTGGCTGGAGCATATATAGCCCCCACCCTCTATTGTAAACGGTAGACTTGGATAATAATAGATATTAAGGAAACCCTTTGAGGACTTATATCTATTTGTCTCATGCTCCTACCAAGGAGCACCGGATTATCCACCCCCTCTTGGATCTTGCCTAGTGCGTTCAAGTTGTACAAGGCGTTGGGTTCTCGGTTTCTCGCCCCCAAGTCGTCAAGGTCTCACCAAGCACCTCATCCCCCGTTGTTGGCGTGGAGAGCGGGCTTCGCCCAACACCGATCCTAGGGACTATGTTGGACCGGTTGCCACCGGCGTGAGGAGTAGGCGTGTATCGTGTTTTGGTGTGTGTGTGTTCGTGGTTTTCATCGCCTTCCCCGATTTCTTGCACCACCTCTTTCCCCCTCGTTCCCCGTGGAATTCGTGAAAGATCGGGCCAACCCCAGGGTTACCCCCATAACATATTGGTATCAAGAGCACGGTTGATCACGAATTTCCCCAATTTTTTCTTTTATCCGCCTTAAAAACGAAAATCCTACCAAAAAGAGCCCCAATTTGCCTTGGATCGATCTCTGGATTTGGTGAGTTTTTCGTGGTTTTGGTCCATAGATCGATTGCTTTGGGAGTCGATTTATAGCCCCTGTTGTTTCTAGCTCAGCCTTTCGGTCAGATTTCCCACGAATTTGGGGTTTTTGGCGAGTTCACCTTGTTCCAGGCCTGTGCCATGCGGTACTACCGCAAGTAACCGGTAGTACAAGCGGTACTACCGCTCACCGGTACTACCGCTCGTTACCAGCGGTACTACCGGTAGTACAAGCGGTACTACCGCTCACCGGTACTACCTCTCGTTACCAGCGGTACTACCGCTCGCCGGTACTACCGGACGTTGGCAGCGGTACTACCGCTCGCCTCTGACCGTGTTTCTTTGCCCTTTGACGCCTCAATTTCGTTTGCTGACTTTTCCACTTCGCTTGTTCGTGTTTCGCGTGTTTGTCGCCATTTTCACAACAGCTTCCGCATCAACGTCATACCGCGCTCAACGACACCGCGACACTCGAACATCTTCCCCCACCAACGGTTGCAAGTCGTCAACAATACCAAAGGTATAACTTGCACCACCTTGACAGCCCCATATCTTCCTTTGTGTGTATCTATCCTATGAGAGCAACTCATTTTGTGTTTGTCTAAGCATTGTGCACTTGCCTTCGGAAAAGTGAGAGTGTGAGGACAAATACAAAAGCTAACATAGTAGCATAGCAAGATTCAAAAAAAAAACATAGAAAAAGAAAAAAAAATAGAATAGAAAGATACATAGTCTCCCAATACAAAGAGAATACCAAGCTTGTAAGCCAAAAAGAGAGAAGAAAGAGCGCACCGAGGCAAGTGCACAAATCTATTGCTTATCCTCTTTTGGCAAACGAGTTGTGGTCTCTCCTTGTGTTGGCACGACAACCGAGCGTAGTCTTCGTAGGACCTTTTGTGCTCATTTTTCATAGTCGTGCTAACCCCGTTTTTCTCCACGTGTGTGTTTTCCGTGTTTTTGTAGATCATATCCTTTTGCTTTTTGGCTCTTTACCACGTAGGACAATAACCTTTTGCTTGGATCGTTTCGTTTGGTTTTCAACAACCCTAACCTTCCAACAAAAGCCTTTGAGAGTTTCTTGCCATTTCACTTTGCACGCTTTTCGCTCATTTGTGTGGCAATTGGTTTGATATAATCTCCAAGGTGAGGTAAAAGGCTAACTCTCCACACCCTTTCTCTCCATATACAACCATTGCTGGCTTTGCATCATGGACGGGCATGGAGCCATCCCAACCACCACCTCCGGAGGATGATAACCAATTCATGACAAGATGGGACCATTGGAAGGTCAGGAGAATTCAACTATCGTTGTTAAGCTCTCGGCGCCAAGATGAACAATTTAGCGAGGCCGTGTGGAATTCAAGAACATCGACAACCGCTTCGAAGAAGTCCGTGGCCAAATGCATGCCATGCAACACAACCTCGGTCATCAAACTGAAGCTCTGGGTCATGCACTCGCCTCAACGGATGAGAAGCTTCAACGCATCATTGATGGACTCGCAAGGCCACGCTTCAGCGAATCAAGCTCATCTCGGCACTCCTCAAGTGAATCAAGTGCACCTCGCGTCACGCTTCAAGGCACGGATGGACCCGTTCTTCAATCCATGAGCTCTTCCATGGCGGTACCATCTCCGCGTCACGCAACGTCAAGCTACGATGGTGACCTCTCCCAAGACCTCCAGCGAAGCGGGCCGGCCACAACCAAGGGCACTTGTGATTCAACAAGAAACCTCGCATGGACCACCAAGGCCATCGTCGACATGCCCTTCAACAACAAGTGAAGCTTAGAAGAGGAAGAACAAGATCACCGTCGACGGAAGCACTCGAAGATCCCCAAGGCGTCATCATCGACATGATCGTCCGTCGGCAACATGATGGTCATGACGAGCCTCCGCTACCAAGAAGAAGAAGAGGCCCATTGCGCATGCGGCTCGGCGTCCTCCTCGCCATAGGCGCAAGACAATGCTCCTCGACACCAACCACGACAAGAACAAGAGCACGCTCCCCAAGCTCGTCGTGAGGACCACCAACCTACCCCTCATCCTCAACCGCGACAACAACACGAGCAAGCTCCCCAAGCTTGTCGTCAAAACCAAGTTCAACCACCACGCGGCACCTCAACAACGCAAGAACAACGCAACAATCACCAAGCAAGACATGAGAGCTCGGATGATGATGATGACCGTTAAAATAATGGCAGCAATAGCCGGAACCGCAATGGAGAAGAAACTTTGACAAGCTCAAATTCACCATGCCCAAGTTCACGGTTCCAATGAGCCCGAGGAATATATCTCTTGGGAACTCAAGGTCGACAAGATCTTCCGCATGCACAACTATAGCAATGAGAAGATGATGGCCATGGCATCCCTCGAGTTTGATGAGTATGCCAACCTTTGGTGGGAACAAGTCCAACTCGCTCATGAAGCAAAAGAAGAGCCTCAATCGCAACTTGGCAAGATATGAAGGCTCATATGAGATCCGCTTTGTTCCTTCGCACTACGCGTGACCTCTTCAACAAGCTTCAACGCTTAGTCAAGGGACAAAGACCATGGAAGAGTACTTCAAACAAATGGAGCTCAACATGATCCGTGCCAACATCGAAGAGCGAGATGAACAAACAATGCGCTTCCTCAATGGCTTGAACCATCCCATCAAGCGCATCACCGAGTTCAAAAGTACAACAACATGGTTGAGCTTGTGCACATCGCATCAAGGCGGCGCCAAGTGCAAGAGGACATCAAGTACAACAAGCCAAAGACGTACTTCACCTACAAGCAAGCGCCAACCACTAATCCAACAACACCAAGTGGAAGCTCCCCAAGTACAACCAAGCTTCCCTTCAAGCCAACTATTCCCCAAGGAAAACAGCCCCCAAGTGGCAAACACACAAGGGATGATCCACCATTCAATGGTGAATGCTACAATTGTGGAGGCAAAGGGCACAAGTGGAATGAATGTGGAAACAAGAAAGTTTTGTTCATCCATGACAACGACGATGAAGAATACTTGAGTGAAGACGAGTTTGATGCAAGGGTCAAGGAAGCCATGGCAAGGCAACATTTGGAAGAGGACCAAGAACTTCTTGTCTGTGAGCATGATGCAAGTCCATCGCTTGTGGTCACAAGGGTCTTGACTACCCAAGCCATTGAAAATGAAGACCAACGCTCGAACATCTTCCAAACTCGTGCCGGCATCAATGGGAAGTCCATCAAAGTTGTCATCGATGGAGGAGTTGCCACAACCTCAAAAGCGGAATTGTGTGAGAAACTCAACCTCACCCTTCATCCACATAGACACCCCTACCATATCCAATGGCTAAGTGACCAAGGATCCGCCAAGATCAAGCACACCGTCTCGGTGACGTTCTCCATTGGGCACTACAAGGACACGATGGAATGTGGCGTGGTTCCAATGACGGTTTGTCACATGTTGCTCGGAAGGCCGTGGCAATATGAAAGTGTGCTTTGCATAATGGTCACTCAAACACTTACACTTTCAAATGGCTTGATAAAACTTGTGTGTTGCAACCAATGACTCCTAGCCAAATAATTGCGGACAATGCAAAGGCTTTAGCGGCGCAATCATAAAAACACCTTGTGAGAAGAGTGGTGGCGAGAGAACCACAACATAGTGAGTGAGCTACAAGCCAAACTCGAGTGGAAAAACTAAGAGTGTTCTTCTTGCCACCAAAAGTGAGATGAGAGAAGTGCGGCACAACCCATCCATCTTGCACTCGTCCTCGTATGCAAGGGACTAGCGCAAGGAACTAACGACTTGACAAATGTTCCTCCTTCTTTGATGGCTGTTTTGCGGGAATTCCAAGATGTATTTCGAAGAGCTTCCTCATGGCCTTCCCCTCTTCGTGGAATCGAGCACCGATCGACCTCATACCGGCACCACTCCCAAACCGCGTCGCGTATCGCCTGAACCGGAAGAGGCGAAGGAGATTGAGCGTCAAATCAACCAACTCGTCTCAAAGGTTTGATCCAAGTAAACACTAGCCCAAGCGCGGTTCCGTGATCCTAGTCCAAGCGGATGATACGTTGCGGTTATGCATGGACTGCCGTCCAATCAATGCTATCACCGTGCGTTATCGACATACTATACCGCGTCTTGATGACATGCTTGATGAGTTATGTGGAGCCACTATATTTTCGAAAATTGATCTTCGTAGTGGCTACCATCAAATTCGCATGGCTGAAGGTGATGAGTGGAAAACCGCCTTCAAGACCAAGCTTGGTCTCTATGAATGGTTGGTTATGCCTTTTGGCTTATCCAATGCCCCATCTACCTTCATGCGTCTCATGAACCATATTTTGCGATCTCTTATTGGAAAGAGTGTAGTTGTTTACTTTGATGACATTCTTGTCTATAGCAAGTCACTCGAGGAGCATGTTACTCATGTTAAGGAGGTCCTCCACATCCTTCGTCATGAAAAGCTTTATCTAATCTCCCCAAGTGCACTTTTGCAAGAGACAAGCTGATTTTCCTTGGTTTTGTTGTGTCTTCTAATGGCATAGAAGTGGACGTCTCCAAAGTCAAGGACATACGAGATTGGCCCATTCCAACAAATGTTAGTGAACTTCGTAGTTTTCATGGGTTGGCTGGCTTTTACCGTTGCTTTGTGAAAGATTTTTCTACCATTGCTTGCCCCCTCAACGAATTGACCAAGAAAAATGTCACGTTCGTTTGGGGAAAAGCACAACAAAAGGCTTTTGATGAGCTCAAAAAGAGGCTCACCGAAGCACCACTCCTTGCATTGCGGATTTCACAAAAACCTTTGAGATTGAATGTGGCGCTAGTGGTATTGGCATTGGTGGCGTCCTTATGCAAAATGGGCGTCCTATTGCTTACCATAGTGAGAAACTTGATGGCGCGCCTCAATTATCCCATTTATGACAAAGAACTTTTTGCCTTGGTTCGTGTTCTTCAAGTGTGGCAACACTATCTTTGGCCCAAAGAATTTATCATCCATTCCGACCATGAGTCGTTAAAAGTATCTTAAGGGCCAAGCCAACTTGAGTAAAAGACACGCATAAAATGGGTTGAGTTTATGGAGTCTTTTCCTTACATTGTAAAATACAAGAAGGGCAAAGAAAATGTGGTGGCGGACGCCTTGTCTACATAAAAACACAAGCCTTCTTACGACTCGAAGTCAATGTCTTGGGTCTTGAGGACATCAAATCTTTATGCAGCGTCAGCTCTTTCTTTGGACCAATATTTGCACAATGTTCAATAGACAAAGGGATTGATGATTTCTATTTGCATAAGGGTTTTCTTTTCAAACAAAACAAGCTTTGCATTCGAAATCATCTCTCCAACTTTGCTTCTTCAAGAGTCCCATGGTGGAGGCCTTATGGGTCACTTTGGCGTGACAAGACATATGACATGCTTTCCACTCACTACTTTTGGCCAAGATGAAGCGGCGTGGAGCGCCACGTTCAACGATGCACTACATGTATCCAAGCTAAGTCCAAGTCCAACCCCTTTGGTCTTTATATGCCATTGCCTATTCCTCATGCACCTTGGTCGGACATTAGCATGGACTTTGTGTTAGGCTTGCCTAGATCGAAACATGGTCATGATTCCATATTTGTAGTCGTGGATCGCTTTTCAAAAATGGCACATTTCATTTCGTGCCATAAGACCGATGATGCTTCACATGTAGCAAATTTGTTTTTCAGGGAAATAATTAGGCTACACGGCGTGCCAAGAACAATCGTCTCCGACTGCGACGTAAAATTCATGAGCTACTTCTGGAAGACCCTCATGGCCAAGCTCGTCATCAAGCTCCTCTTCTCGTCCGCCTCGCATCCGCAAACCGATGGACAAACCGAGGTCGTCAATCGAAGTCTTGGCACACTTCTCCGGGTGTTGATAAAGAAGAACATTAAAGACTGGGAGGAATGCATTCCACACGCCGAGTTCGCCTACAACCGCGCCAAGCACTCCACCACCATGAGGAGCCCGTTCATGATCGTCTATGGCTTCGAGCCCCTCACCGCGCTCGATATCCTTCCACTTCCACTTCATGAACGTGCCAATATGGACGTTGTCAAGCGTGCCCAAGCAATGATGAAACTCCATGAAGACACACGAGCTACTATCGAGCAACAAGTCCTTCGCCAAGCATCAAGGCTAAACAAGACCAAGAAAGAGATGATCTTTGATGAGGCGACCTTGTATGGATACACTTGAGTAAAGACCGCTTCCCCAGGAACACGACTCCAAGCTAAAGCCACGAGGCGATGGACCATTCAAGGTGCTAAAGAGGATCAACAACAACGCCTATGTGATCGATATACCAACATCGAAGTATCTTGTGAGCTCGACATTCAATGTCGAGGACCTCTCACCCTACCATGGCGAAGGAAGTGGTGTTGAAGAGTCGAGGCGACTCTTTCCCAAGGGGCGATGCAGTCCCTACGACCGCTACTACATCTACTCCCACGAGCCACCCAAGTGGACCCATGACTCGCGCCCGAGCCAAACTCCTTCAAACTAAGGTGAACTCGCTCCTCTCCTTGTGTGACTTCGACACACCCTTGGATGGCTTGCTACTTCACACGCAAACTCTGTGCATCATCAGGTACGAAGAAGCCACCAGTCGCTGCCATCATCAGGTACAAGGCCTTGGGTTCTCGGTTTCTCGCCCCCAAGTCGTCAAGGTCTCACCAAGCACCTCATCCCCCGTTGTTGGCGTGGAGAGCGCGCTTCGCCCAACACCGATCCTAGGGATTATGTTGGACCGGTTGCCACCGGCGTGAGGAGTAGGCGTGTATCGTGTTTTGGTGCGTGTGTGTTCGTTGTTTTCATCGCCTTCTCCCGATTTCTTACCCGACCACCTCTTTCCCCCTTGTTGCCCGTGGAATTCGTGAAAGATCGGGCCAACCCCAGGGTTACCCCCATAACACCCGTGGAAGCCATAGAAGATGCACTCTGACGGGAGCATTGGATGACGGTGGAGAGGAGTATGGAAATCTTGTGGTGGCCTTGGATGTGGCGATGGCTGGTGGCGAATCACGAGAAAGGCGCTGATTGTCGGGATGTCCAAGTGGATGTGCTACACCAGAATTAGTAGTCCTCCTCCATGGTGTTTGGCGATCCTGCACTTCACGTTGACTTTGCAAGCAAGATGAAACACAGTGATAGAATTATATTCCTTATAATCTAAGATGTCTTGAATGTCCTTGTTTAATCCACCAAAAGCGTGCAAGCATTTGTTCATTAGATTCAACAAGACCACATCGAACCATCCCGTTTGCAATTCTGATAATACTCTTCTACAAATTTTCCTTGCTCTAAGCGTGTGATTCTTTAGTAAATCACGTTGATAAGTGGGAGGTACAAAGCGAACACACATAGCAGTTTTCAAAGCGGTCAAGTACTAGGAATAGTAGTAGGATTTAAGCGAAAATACTCGAGACCAAAGGGAAGCAAATTTAGTAAATTCACATGTAGCGATTAAAAGCGTTGTTCTACTTCCATCTCCCATGTAAGATATGCATCGATTATATTTACCCTCAAAGATGGAATATTTAATTTAAGCTTTGCAACATGATCATCATCACGTCTGGTGGTCGGCGTTGGTAGTAATGTCGGGGAGACTGGCGGTACTGTGAGGTTGTTCAACCTCCTCGTCAACAGAGATAAATGGAAATGCGGTCGTAGTAGTACCGTCGTCATCCCCAATGTCGCGGCGGATGCCCGTGAAGCGTCGATCCGCGTGATGGCCGGAAGTGCGACAGCCACCAATGATCCGCCCGTGATCGGAATGCTCAAGTGCGCCATAATGTGTGCGGCGGTGCGGGTCTTGAGTGCGCAATCTGTTCAAAAGCTCCTTGAACCGAGCGTCAAGATTGGCGTTGAAGGATTTCTCGAGTCCATCGATCTTTTCCATGGCGTTGGTGAGCTTGGTGTCAAACTCCCTAGCGCGTATCCACGTCTTTGGTGGTGACCAATAGCGGAGAAGTGGGCATGTAGTTCTTCGTTCGTCATTGTAGCGGTTCCGAATCTGTCATGGTTAGTCCTTAAAAAAGCAGGTATATAAATGCGGAAATATGGTGGAAGTCACGCGTAATCTGTCAAGCAATATCTGAAGCTCTTACAAGTTCTTACCAAGCAGCGGAAAGCGAGGTGCAACGCGAGGATTAGTGGGTCAGGAGATTGAACCAAGCGGTTACCAGAGTCGACATACGTGGAGAATATTTGTGGAGCTCTGGGAAGGCTTAGTAAGGGGTTAGAATTATCAAAACAACAATGCAAAAGTTGAGTGCTCAGCACGGTATTGTCTTTGGTCCTAAACTGCCGTACTAGAGCGAGCCTAGATCACCAGCGATGTCACAGCGACACAACAAGCAATGTATGATGATATGGCACCAAAAGCGAGATCAGAAAATCACTATGATGGCGAGTGTCTAGAACTGATCTCTGAGGTCTAAAATAGGTTATCCCCAAAAAAATGAAATTTTTATTTTGCTCAAAGCGCGTAAAAAAAATATCGCTATAACGGCCGATGGAGAAAAGTGATCCCCGGGGTCGAAAACTAGTATAGACACTTGATAGGGCAAAGGTGTCCGATCTTTCGATGAGAAGGTGATAGTCGATCTGGTGGAGTTCGGGCTTGACGATCCGACTACACGTGCGAGCACGAGCGCCAATGCAATCGCTAGGCCAATCTCCTGCAGGTTACCAATCCTGCGGGAACACGATTAGCCTAACCAGCGAGGGTCTTAATTCCTACCTGAAATCGAGAACAAGTAAGAACTAATATTGCAATCAAGATATTGCGGATTAAGAGGAAAGCTTTATTGAAAAGGTGGGATCCTGAATAGGTGTGAAGTACAAGAGGCCTCTGCGACGCTCGATCCTTGGCGAAGTTGCTATGATGGCTAACTTAAAGTCTAAACAAAATCCGTGTCTAGGGTGACGGCTATGGGGAGTATCTAAGGAGGAAAAGGTGGGGTTTTAGCCAGCCATGGAAGTGGTGGCCGAATCCAACCCTAAGTCCTTTCCTCAAATCTGAGACTCTAAAAAGTGGCGATTTAAAATCCTGCGAAAATTACATGGGCTGGCCCAAAATAAAGGTGTCATGACACCATATTAAGCTATGGGCGTATTAAGTGAAGTATTAATCTTGAATATTTCGTCCAAGCCTTCTTTCTTCATTATGGTGGCCTCAAAGTTCGAAATCTTCATCCGTGGCCTTCTCTTGGATCATCACATGCTTGCGCCATCTCCATGCATGGCCATGCTCAATGCTTGTCCCTCTCATCCATGCTTGGTCCATCATTCCTAAGAGTAAGAAATACATCTGATTTAGGCAGCATCATATTCTCATGTATGTGAGGAATAGTTCCAAGCGAAAGTACCTGATAGTTAAGTTGTTTGGCACGAGATCTTGTGATTGGTCCTTGTATGTGTGTAGCTGTAGGTACAACGGTTGTATCAATAGAAGGGATGTCCATATCATCTCATGAGCATCGACACCATAAAGAGGATACAAGACATCGTCAAAGGCATCTTCGCCACCAAGACGAAGAATTCGTGATGAGCACCAACCATAATGCTCAAGCAAGCTCAAGAAGGCACCACAAGCACAAGAAGAGTGCCAAGGCAAATGATCATCGTCGCAAGCGTCATGTGGATGACCAAGTGCTTCACCAACATCAACCATCGGCAAGGCACGCTAATGACCTCCGTCGACACCATCATAGGGTTCCTTCAACTACTCGTGCCACCACCACAATGGCACCAAGAGCAAGCCTTCCTCCACGCCATCAAGCTTCAACGCCTACGCTTGACTTCCACGACCTCGCGAATGAGGAAAATGTAGACCTCTACTTCGCCAAGTTGGATAGCATGATCCTACCTCCACCACTACTACGAGATGTGTTATGGGGTGACCCCTTGGGGTGGCCCAATCTTTAACGAATTTCCACGAGGCGAGGAAAGCGGTGGGCCGGGGAAGAAGGGATGAAAACCACGAACACACGCACTCAAATCACGATACAGCCGATATCTCACGCGTGGCAACGGTCCAACATAATATCTAGGATCGGTGTTGGTGACTCTCTCCACGCCAACACAGGGGATGAGGTGCTTGGTGAGATCTTGATGACTTGGGGCAACCGAGAACCCAAGGCCTTGTACAACAGGCACTAGGCAAGATCCAAGAGGAGGGTGGACAATAGGTGCTCCTTGGTAGGAGCATGAGACCAATAGATTGAAAGATCCTCAAAGGGTGTCCTTAATCTATTATTATCCAAGTCTAGGGTTTACATATGAGGGGTGGGGCTATATAGGCCAGCACATAAGCAGTAGTTACGGAATAAAGCTGGAAGTTTGGGCGAATTGGGGGTTACATGGGCGGGGCCCAAAGGCTTTAACATGCTGGCGGCGATCCAGGAGACTCGGTCTAGGGTCGGAGACTCGGTCTGGACGAGACTCGGTCGATCTCGGACCCGTCTGGGAGGGCTGTCGGGCTTGGTCCTTGGGGCCGGAGGAAGGTCAGGAGACTCCAGTGTAGGAGAGGAGACTCCGGTGCGAGCTCCAGCATCTTCTTCCCCAGTCCTGCTTCCTTGGTGGCTTGGTGTGGTGGTGTTGCTTCATGTCGAGGATACACAGCGTGGTTACATGTAACAAGCCGTCCAAAGGTAGACCAAAATCACATGAGGAAAGGAGCGAGTTAACCTTGGCTTGTAGGAGCTTGGCTCGGGCGCGAGTCATTGGTCCACTTGGGGGAGTAGGTGTTGTAGATGGAGGTGCGTCCATAGGACGGGCTGCATCAGCTCCCCCCTTGGGAAAGAGTCGTCCTCGACTCTTCAACCTTCTCAACTTCATCTTCGCCATGGAAGGGTGATAGGTCCTTGACATTGAATGTCGGGCTCACAAGATACTTGGATGTTGGGATATCGATGATGTAAGCGTTGTTGTTGATCCTCTTGAGCACTTTGAACGGTCCATCACCTCTTGGCTTGAGTTTGGAGTCGCGGTCCTTGGGGAAGCGGTCTTTACTCAAGTGTATCCACACAAGGTCGCCTTCTTCGAAGATCAGCTCTTTCTTGTGCTTGTTTAGCCTTGATGCTTGGCGAAGGACTTGTTTCTCGATCGTAGCTCTTGTGTCTTCATGGAGTTTCTTCATTGTTTGGGCACGCTTGACCACGTCCATATTGGCACGTTCATGAAGCGGAAGTGGAAGGATATCGAGCGCGGTGAGAGGCTCGAAACCATAGGAGATCATGAACGGGCCAATCATGGTGGTGGGGTGCTTGGCGCGGTTGTAGGCGAACTCGGCGAGTGGAATACATTCCTCCCAGTCTTTAAGATTCTTCTTGATCAACACACGTAGGAGTGTTCCAAGGCTTCGATTAGCGACCTCGGTTTGTCCATCGGTTTGAGGATCTGGCGGACGAGAAGAGGATCTTGATCTTAGAGCTTGGCCATGAGAGTCTTCGAGTAGCTCATGAATTTGGCGTCATGATCGGGAGGCGATTGTTCTTGGTACAAGTGTGGCGAATTATTTCCTGAAAACAAATTTGCTACATGTCAAGCATCATCGGTCTTATAGCGCGGAATGAAGTGTGCCATTTTGGAAAAGGATCCACTACAAATATAGAATCATGTCCATGTTTAGATCTAGGCAATCCTAACACAAAGTCCATGCTAATGTCAGACCAAGGTGCATGAGGAATAGGCAATGGCATATAAAGACCAAAGGATTAGACTTAGACTTAGCTTGGATACATGTAGTGCATCGTTGGACGTGGCGCTCCGTCGCTTCATCTTTGGCCAAAAGTAGTGAGTGGATAGCATGTCGTATGTCTTGTCACGGCCAAAGTGACCCATAAGGCCTCCACCATGGGACTCTTGAAGAAGCAAAATTTGGAGACCACTTGAATGCAAAGTTTGTTTTGTTTGAAAAGAAAACCCTTATGCAAATAGAAATCATCAATCCCTTTGTCTATTGAACATTTGCAAAAATTGGTCCAAAGAAAGGGTGAGACATTACAAAGATTTGATGTCATCAAGTCCCAAGACATTTACTTGGTCGCGTAAGAAGGTTTGTGTTTTCTTGAGACAAGCGTCCTCTACCACATTTTCTTTGCCCTTCTTGTACTTGACAATGTAAGGAAAAGATTCCATAAACTCAACCCATTTGGCGTGCCTTTTACTCAAATTGGCTTGTCCTTAAGATATTTCAACGACTTGGTGGGAATGGATGTTAAATTCTTTGGGCCAAGGTAGTGTTGCCACACTTTAGGACACGAACCAAGGCAAAAAGCTCTTTGTAAGTAAATGGGATAGTTAAGGCGTCGCCATCGAGTTTCTCACTATGGTATGCAATGGGGCGCCCATTTTGCATAAATGCGCCTCAATGCCAATTCCACTAGCGTCACATTCAATCTCAAAAGTTTTGTGAAATCCGAATGCAAGTGGTGCTTGGTGAGCCTCTTTTGAGCTCATCAAAAGCCTTTTGTTGTGCTTTTCCCCAAGCAGGCGTGACATTTTCTTGGTCGATTAGTTGCGGGGCAAGCAATTGTAGAAGTCTTTCACAAGCGACGGTAAAACCAGCCAACCCATGAAAACTACGAAGTTCACTAACATTGGTGGGTATGGGCCAATTTCGTATGTCCTTAACTTTTGAGACATCAACCTCAATGCCATTATAAGACACAACAAAACCAAGGAAAATGAGCTTGTCTTTTGCAAAAGTGCACTTTGGGAGATTAGCATAAAGCTTTTCATGACGAAGGATTTGAAGGACCTCCTTAACATGAGTAACATGCTCCTCTAGTGACTTGCTATAGACAAGGATGTCATCAAAGTAAACGACGACACTATTCCCAATAAGAGATCTCAAAATATGGTTCATTAGGCGCATGAAGGTAGATGGAGCATTTGATAAGCCAAAAGGCATAACCAACCATTCATAGAGACCAAGCTTGGTCTTGAAGGCGATTTCCACTCATCACCTTGACCATGCGAATTTGATGGTAACCACTCGAAGATCAATTTTGAAAATATAGTGGCTCCACATAACTCATCAAGCATGTCATCAAGGCAGCGGTATAGGATTTCGATAGCATACGGTGATAGCATTGATTGGAGGGCGATCCATGCATAACGACAAAGTATCATCCGTTTTGGAACTAGAATCACGAGGACCGCTTGGGCTGAGTGCTTACTTGGATCAAACCTTTGGAGGCAGTTGGTTGATTTGTCGTTCTATCTCCTTCGTCTCTTAGGGTTAAATGCGATATGCGGCGGTTTGGGAGTGGGCGCGGGTATGAGGTCGATCTTGGTGCTCGATTCCACGAAGAGGAGGTAGTCCATGAGGAAGTTCTTTGGGAAATACATCTTGGAATTCCTGCAAAACATCCATCAAAGAAGGAGAAACATTTGTCAAGTCATTAGTTCCTTGCGCTAGTCCCTTGCTTACAAGGACATAGTGCAAAATGGATGGGTTGTTCCGCACTTCTCTCATCTCACTTTTGGTGGCAAGAATAACACTCTTAGTTTTTCCACTCGAGTTTGGCTTGTGGCACTCACTCACTATAGTGTGGTTCTCTCGCTCACCACTCTTCTCACAAGATGGTTTTGTGTATTAAGCCCTCGCTAAAGCCTTTGCATTGTCATAATTATTTGTCTAGGAGTCATTGGTTTGCAACACAGTTTTATCAAGCCATTTGAAGGTATAAGTGTTTGAGTGACCATTATGAAAAGCACGCTTGTCAAATTTCCACGGCCTTCCTAGGAACATATGGCACACCGTCATGGGGACCACGTCACATTCCACCACTGTCTTTGTATGGTCCAATTGAGAGCGTTCTGAGGGGCAGTGTGCTTGATCTTGATGGACCCTTGGTCTTAGCCATTGAATATGGTAGGGGTGCTTATGTGGATGTAGGGTGAGGTTGAGTTTCTCACACAATTCCATGCTTGCAAGATTGTGGCAACTCCTCAATCGATGACAACTTTAATGGATCTCCATTGATAGCAGACGAGTTTGGAAGATGTTTGATCGTTGGTCTTCATTCTCATTGATTTGAGTAGATAAGACCCTTGTGACCACAAGAGATGGACTTGCGTCATGCTCACATGAGTAGCTCTTGGTCCTCTTCCAAATATTGCCTTGCCATGGCTTCCTTGACCCTTGCATCAAACTCATCTTCACTCAAGTATTCTTCGCCGTTGTCATGGATGAACAAAACTTTCTTGTTCCCACATCGACCGACTTGTGTCCTTGCCTCCACACTTGTAGCACTCACCATTGAATGGTTGTTCATCTCTTGTGTACTTGCCACTTGGGGCGGTTTTCCTTGAGGAAGTGTTGGCTTGAAGGGAAGCTTGGTGGTATTTGAGGAGCTTCCACTTGGTGTTGTCGGAGTAGTGGTTGGAGCTTGCTTGTATGTGAAGTATGTCTTTGGCTTGTTGAACTTGATGTCCTCTTGCACTTGACATTCGGCCTTTGATGCAATGTGCACAAGCTCAACCATGAGGAAACGTGATGCGCTTTGACCTTCGACCTTTGGAACTCGGTGATGCGCTTGATAGGATGGTTCAAGCCATTGAGGAAACGTGCCATTGTTTGTTCATCACGCTCTTCAATTGATGAGGATACAATCATGATCATGCTGATTTCAACTGTTTGAACTGGAAAGAAATATTGAGCCTCATTGAAAAATATCACAAGGTGAATTCATTCCTAGTTGGACATGATACTTTGATTTATAAGAACTTTATACTACCTAAATCATTGTGTTATTGTTTGACTAGATTTGGCATCTATCGGACTAAGCGCCCGGTGAAGGAGGAAGCGGCAGAGATGGAAGACGCACTATGAGGCAATAAGGAGAGAAGGCATGATAAAGAGAGACATGTGGCGCACTAGGAAATGTTTGAGGTGCACCACGACATATAACTTCTTGGCCAATTAGACCGAATCCATCTATGGGTGGTATGTATCGATTTAGTCGAGCAAAAGTCGATTTGGGCCAAGTTATTCTGTTTTAGGCCCGTTTAGTGGGAGGACGCCCCACCCTTATATATTCCTAGCAGCCATAATTAGGGTAAGACCACGTTTAGATTAAACCAATACTTGTTTCATTGAGCTGCTGCAAGCATTCATACGAAATTATATGTTCCTCTTTGATTCGATCGGATCTACCATACCTCCACTTTGATTCGATCTGGGTTGCTCTGAAAGTCTTCGTGTTTCTGCTGTTCCATTGGGAATTGGTAGATTGCAAACCCTTAAGTTCGTGGCTACGTCTTGTAAGTGTGTGAAGTTGCGAATACCATCTGGGTTGAGATCTGTTGCATTGGCGGTAGGGAGCAGTAGGTGATTCTCAACATCCCACAAGTTATCTCCATTACCTCCACCATCATGACGTGCTCAGCGAGAAGATCGAGCCACCCTTATCATCTTGGTAATGGAGATAGCAGCGGGATCTTGAATCACCATGATGATAAATTTCAAATCAACATCATCAAGAAAGGTCCTCGGCTTTGGTGGTGAAAGTGGAAGGAACAAAGAACAACGTGTCTTGAGTATATGTATACATAACACGGTGTATCATTTTTGTTCACGTGAATAATATGTCTACTATTCATCAAGCAACTTAAATTGCAGGTATAAGTGAAGCACAAAGAATCATGATCATGTTGAAAACCAAATAGATATATAGTCTTCTTGTTCAATATTAAATTCAGTTTTCTCAAAGAAGATCTATGATCAAATTTGTGATGAACAAGATCAAACCAATTCAAACTATGTGAAAACCGAATTGATTCAGGCCATGCTTCAACTACGCTATTCCGATTATTATCAACATAATCATTTTGTTCAGTATGTAATATGCAACTCAAATTGCAAATATTAGTGAAGTATATAGTAGAAGCACACTTACGCAACACGTTGTGGGACAAACACAGGGTGTATGAAAAATCTGATTCAAATCTAGAAAGATTGGAACAATCCAACATAGGTAAAGTTACTTTTGCTGGGTGGACTATATCAACTAGATGAGAATTTACTTTCATAGTATCACAAATTGTAGTATCTATCCCACCACAAAGATATCTTGACACATAGCATGTATGGCTAAACACAGGAAGTTTCAATTCAGCAATTCTATCACACGTAATGCATATGTGATCCACAAGAAAATTTTCATCCATGCTATATTCACCAATTAGATTAAAGATGAAATAAGGAGAATATGTGCTAGAATTCAGACATGAAATTTCAGAAATCCTATCCATAGCACAACTCATATTCATAGGTTCATGTAGCATGATGGAATACACAATATCGAGGTGGTATTGAGCAAGTCTTTGCTCATGTGTAATCAGTACTACATGCTTAAAATTCAGATTTTGCAAAGCATCACTCGGTCTTTGAAATTTTTGTTCTTGTAAAGTTACAAGAATCAACCAGCAAAAGGTAGACTCCTTTGAATGCCTTATTGGTTGGTTGTAGCCCCAAATCAGTGCCATTATCAATGTCATTCTCCCTATGTAGTAGGTATTGGAGAACAGCTTTCTCAAGTGATGACACCCGATCGTGTGATATAGGTTGTAAAATAGGCGGCTCCTTTCTTCAAAAGAAACTGCATATCACAAGGTAAAACACTAGAAGTAGACATGATTATGTTAGTAGACACCTCACATGTCTCATTGGCGTCCACTCTCAAAATTTCGGAATAGGCCATGTGTAGTTGTACAAAAACCTAGAACGCAGAAATTGCTTGAAATCCTCCCAAAGGAATGTTTTACCTATGACACCATACAGTCCTAGCGTCCTTCCACCAACGAGTTACCTTTGCATCGACACGTCGGCGAGAATATATTTTATGGCGTTAAACTTGCTATCGAAAATGCGACATCTCGCAAAACCAGAGCATGTGAGATTCCCAAGGCGTATATTACGTGGATGATGCATAAGCATCCAATCTCCACTTGACTTTAGTGGCATCATATGCCATGCCGACCACAATACCTAAATAGTCATGGTAAACATCGTTTGATTTACGCATCTCATCAACACAAGTAGAAGTCATGATCGGTACATTAGTCTGAAAAGGAAATCTGGTGGTGAAACTCTCACAACTCACTCAAAAGGAAAGAAAACATGTATCTTACCGTTCCAAAGTGAATTAGGATAGCTTACCAACTTGTATGGCGAGCGTGCACGGATGTGACGAAGCGAATCGAGGAAAGATTATCACACGACAACTAGGGGTATATAGTGGAGCTTGGTATGGATACCTAACAACACCAATTCATAAATCCTAGTCTTGGGTATGACAAAGACCCACGGAAACACACACGGTGGAGATAAATGGGCAATTGCAACTCTAAAAAGGAGCTCAAAATTAAGTTATATCGAGTAATGCTCGTGTTGCAATGCACAAGGAGAGCTAGTAATGACTCAATAAAAGCGGACACGCAGTTGCTAAACTAAGCGGCAAGAGCACTAAGCATGCTAGTCTCCTAGGATAGTTCTAAACACCAAGAAAGGCTAACTAAGGCTCACAAAGATAGGAGCGCTATGTGGGCCTTGATAACAAAAAGGAGAAAAATAATTTTTTTGGGCTTGCTCACGCTGGCTCGGACTTGTCTCATCTGGCGAGAGCCAGCAGTGTTTTTTTTTTCTCGCACGTACAAAGTGAGAATTGTCTCGGTATGGCGAGAGCGATTTTTCGCTCGCTCACGTCTGAGCTCAGAATAAATCTCGTGTCCGTGAGGCGTGACAGCGGGATTTTTTTCTAAAATAGATCTAGCAACTCTAATTCAACCAAATAAAAAGCGGATCTACTAGATCTAAAACTTGAACACGAAGCAGTCTAGAAGCAGTCTAAAACTTGATTATGAGACAAACTAAAGGCGAAAACTAGGCAAAAACTAGACAAAAACTATGACTCAGATTTAGAAGAAAGGTTACACAAAAATACTACGATCGAACTAGAACTCACGAGGTGTTATCTAGGCTATGGCAATACACTATGAACCCTAATATTTTTGTGGCTTTTTACGTATGGGACTAAAACAACTAATCTATGGGGATGAATTGCTCACGAGTAAACCTCGAATCGATACCAAGATGATAAGGGTGGCCCGATCTTCTCGTTGAGCACGTCGTAGATGATGGTGGAGGTAATGGAGATAACTTGTGGGATCTTTGTGAATCACCTGTTCCCTAACGCCAATGCACAGATCTCAACCCAAATGGTATTCGCAACTTCACACACTTGCGCGTGCGTAAGCGACCACGAAGCGGTTTGCAATCTACCAATTCTCAATGGAGCAATGAAAACACGAAGACTTTCAAGCAAACTCGGATCGAATCAAAGTGGAGGTATGGTAGATATTCTGATCGAATCAAAGAGGAACATATAATTTCGGATGAATGCTTGCGGCAGTTCAATGAAACAAGTATTGGTTTAATCTAAACATCGTCTTACCCTAATTACGCGATTTGCTAGGAATATAAGGGCTGTGATAGGGGTAACCACAGGGTTGGCCCGATCTTTCACAATTCCACGAGAAGCGAGAGCGAGGTGGTCGGGATGAAATCGATGAAGGCGATGAAACCACGAACACACACACACCAAAACACGATACGCCTACTCCTCACGCGGTGGCAACCTCCAATATAATCCCTAGGATCGGTGTTGGGTGACTCGCTCTCCACGCCAACAACGGGGATGAGGTGCTTGGTGAGATCTTGGCGACTTGGGGGCGAGACACAGGAACCCAAGGCCTTGTACAGGCGGCACTTAAGCAAGATCCAAGAGGTGGGTGGATAATCCGGTGCTCCTTGGTAGGAGCATGAGACCAATAGATATAAGTCCTCAAAGGGTTTCCTTAATATCTATTATTATCCAAGTCTAGGATTTACAATGAATGGTGGGGGCTATATATAGTCCAGACACAAAAACAGGGGTAGTTTGGGGATAAATAGCGAAATATGGAGAGGGTTACAAGTACGGGCGAAATATCACGTAAAGTCTCTCTCTGGCGGTAGTACCGCTTCGCGGACAGTAGTACCGGTCATGCGGTAATCAGTTCTGGACGGTAGTACCGCTTGTAAATCTGAGGCTTCTTTGGGGCCTTCTGTTGAGGCGGTAGGCAGAGGTAGCCGGTAGTACGGATCGAGTAATGCCCGGTGACGAAGGCGTTTGGGTAGCTCGGGGACCTTCATCGTTGGCGGTAGCGTTTGGCGTAATCTGTAAGCGGTAATACCGATCGCCAGTCCGGTAGTACCGTGGCGACGAAGAGCATTGGTCTCTTCTTGGTGCTCCTCAAGTCTGCGGTTCTTCTCTTCGTACTGATGATGCACAAGGTATGGGTATGAAGTAGCAAGCCATCAAGGGTGTATTGAAGTCACACATGGAGAGGCGAGTTCACCTTAGCTTGAAGGAGTTTGGCTCGGCGCGAGTCATGGGTCCACTTGGGAGCTTGTGGGGGTAGATGTAGAAGCGGTCGTGGGAGGGCTGCATCCTCCCCCTTGGAAAGAGTCGTCTCGACTCTTCAATCGGCTCGACTTCCTCTTCTCCATGGTAGGGTGAGAGGTCCTTGACATTGAATGTCGAGCTCACAAGATACTTGGAAGTTGGGATATCGATGACATAAGCGTTGTTGTTCATTCGCTTGAGCACTTTGAATGGTCCATCTCCTCTAGGCTTTAGCTTGGAGTCGCGTTCCTTGGGAAGCGGTCTTTACTTAAGTGTATCCACAAGGTCGCCCTCTTGGAAGATTATCTCTTTCTTATTCTTGTTTAGCCTTGATGCTTGGCGAAGGACTTGTTGCTCGATAGTAGCTCGTGTGTCATCATAGAGTTTCTTCATTGTGTGGTAGCTTGGCAGCGTCCATATTGGCACGTTCATGAGTGGGAGTGGAAGGATATCGGCGCGGTGAGAGGCTCGGCCGTGAGCGATCATGAGCGGGCTCCTCATGGTGGTGGCGTGCTTGGCGGTTGTAGGCGAACTTCGGCGTGTGGAATGCATTCCTCCGGTCTTTAAGGTTCTTCTTGATCAACACCCGTAGGAGTGTGCCAAGACTTCGATTAGCGACCTCGGTTTGTCCATCGGTTTGAGGATCTGGCGGACGAGAAGAGGAGCTTGATGCGATCTTGGCCATGAGTGTCTTCGAGTAGCTCATGAATTTTACGTCGCGGTGAGAGCGATTGTCCTTAACTGCGTGTGTAGCGAATTATTTCCCTGAAAAACAAATTTGCTACATGTGAAGCATCATCGGTCTTATGGAACCGAATGAAATGTGCCATTTTGGAAAAACGATCCACTACTACAAAAATGGAATCATGACCATGCTTAGATCTAGGCAAGCCTAACACAAAGTCCATGCTAATGTCCGACCAAGGTGCATGAGGAATAGGCAATGGCATATAAAGACCCTAAAGGGTTGGACTTAGACTTAGCTTGGATACATGTAGTGCATCGTTGGACGTGGCGCTCCACGTCGCGCTTCATCTTTGGCCAAAAGTAGTGAGTGGAGAGCATGTCGTATGTCTTGTCATGGCCAAAGTGGCCCATAAGGCCTCCACCATGGGACTCTTGAAGAAGCAAAATTTGGAGACGATTTGAATGCAAAGCTTGTTTTTTGAAAAGAAAACCCTTATGCAAATAGAAATCATCAATCCCTTTGTCTCTGAACATTGTGCAAATATTGGTCCAAAGAAAGGGTCAGCGTACAAAGATTTGATGTCATCAAGACCCAAGACATTGACTTCGAGTCGTGTAAGAAGGCTTGTGTTTTTGAGACAAGGCGTCCGTACCACATTTTCTTTGCCTTTCTTGTATTTGACAATGTAAGGAAAAGACTCCATAAACTCAACCCATTTTGTGTCTTTTACTCAAGTTGGCTTGGCCCTTAAGATACTTCAACGACTCATGGTGAATGGATGATAAATTCTTTGGGCCAAAGATAGTGTTGCCACACTTGAAGAACTCGAACCAAGGCAAAAAGTTCTTTGTCATAAATAGGATAATTGAGGCGTGCACCATCAAGTTTCTCACTATGGTAAGCAATAGGACGCCCATTTTGCATAAGGACGCCCCCAATGACAATACCACTAGCGTCACATTCAATCTCAAATGTTTTTGTGAAATCCGGCAATGCAAGAAGTGGTGCTTCCGTGAGCCTCTTTTTGAGCTCATCAAAAGCCTTTTGTTGTGCTTTTCCCCAAACGAACGTGACATTTTTCTTGGTCATTTCGTTGAGGGGGCAAGCAATTGTATAAAAATCTTTCACAAAGCGACGGTAAAAGCCAGCCAACCCATGAAAACTACGAAGTTCACTAAAATTTGTTGGGATGGGCCAATCTCGTATGTCCTTGACTTTTGAGACATCTACTTCTATGCCATTAGAAGACACAACAAAACCAAGGAAAATCAGCTTGTCTTTTGCAAAAGTGCACTTTGGGAGATTAGCATAAAGCTTTTCATGACGAAGGATTTGAAGGACGTCCTTAACATGAGTAACATGCTCCTCTAGTGACTTGCTATAGACAAGGATGTCATCAAAGTAAACAACTACACTCTTCCCAATGAGAGATCGCAAAATATGGTTCATGAGGCGCATGAAGGTAGATGGGGCATTGGATAAGCCAAAGGGCATAACCAACCATTCATAGAGACCAAGCTTGGTCTTGAAGGCGGTTTTCCACTCATCACCTTCAGCCATGCGAATTTGATGGTAACCACTACGAAGATCAATTTTGGAAAATATAGTGGCTCCACATAACTCATCAAGCATGTCATCCAGACGCGGTATAGGATTTCGATAACGCATACGGTGATAGCATTGATTGAATGGCGATCCATGCATAACATAACGTATCATCCGTTTTTGGGACTAGGATCACGGGACGCGCTTGGGCTAGTGCTTACTTGGATCAAACCTTTGGAGCGAGTTGGTTGATTTGATCGATCTCCTTCGTATCTTAGGGTTAAATGCGATCTGCGGTGCGGTTTGGGAGTGGTCTTGTGGGTATAAGGTCGATCACGTGTTCTATTCCACGAAGGAGGAAGGCCATGAGGAAGCTCTTGGGAAAACATCTTGGAATTCTGCAAACAGCCATCAAAGAAGGAGGAACATTTGTCAAGTCGTTAGTTCCTTGTGCTAGTCCCTTGCATACAAGGACATAGTGCAAGATGGATGGGTTGTTCACTTCTCTCATCTCACTTTTGGTGGCAAGAAGAACACTCTTAGTTTTTCCACTCGAGTTTGGCTTGTAGCTCTCACTCACTATGGTGTGGTTCTCTCGCTCACCACTCTTCTCACAAGGTGTTGTTGCGTATTAGCCCTCGCTAAAGCCTTTGCATTGTCATGATTATTTGGCTAGGAGTCATTCGTTGCAACACACAAGTTTTATCAAGCCATTTGAAGGTGTAAGTGTTTGAGTGACCATTATGCAAAGCACGCTTGTCATATTGCCACGGCCTTAGAGCAACATATGGCAAACCGTCATTGGGACCACGTCACACTCGACCGTGTCCTTGTAGTGCCCAATTGAGAAGCGTCACCGGGCGGTGTGCTTGATCTTGACGGATCCTTAGTCACTTAGCCATTGGATATGGTAGGGTGTTTATGCGGAAGAGGGTGAGGTTGAGTTTCTCACACAATTCCGTGCTTGCAAGGTTGTGGCAACTCCCTCCATCGATGACAACTTTGATGGACTTCCCATTGATCTTAACGCGAGTTTGGAAGATGTTGACGTTGGTCTTCATTGTCATTGGCTTGGGTAGTCAAGACCCTTGTGACCACTGGCGATGGACTTGCGTCATGCTCACACACAAGAAGTTCTTGGTCCTCTTCCAAATGTTGCCTTGCCATGGCTTCCTTGACCCTTGCATCAAACTCTTCTTCACTCAAGTATTCTTTATCGCCGTTGTCATGGATGAACAAAACTTTCTTGTTTCCACATGCATTCGATTTGTGCCCTTTGCCTCCACACTTGTAGCATTCCGGTGAAAGGTTGATCATCCCTTGTGTGTTTGCCACTTGGGGCTGTTTTCCTTGAGGAGAGTTGGCTTGAAGGAAGCTTGGTTGTACTTGAGGAGCTTCCACTTGGAGTTGTTGGAGTAGTGGTTGACGCTTGCTTGAAGGTGAAGTACGTCTTTGGTTTGTTGTACTTGATGTCCTCTTGCACTTGGCGCTCGGCCGTGGATGCGATGTGCACAAGCTCAACCATGTTGTTATACTTTTGGAACTCGGTGATACGCTTGATGGGATGGTTCAAGCCATTGAGGAAGCGTGCCATGGTTTGTTCATCTCGCTCTTCGATGTTGCGCGAATCATGTTGAGCTCCATTTGTTTGAAGTACTCTTCCACGGTCTTTGTCCCTTGACTAGCGATTGAAGCTTGTTGAAGAGGTCAGCGTGTAGTGCGAAGGAACAAAGCGGGATCTCATATGAGCCTTCATGTCTTGCCAAGTTGCAATTGGAGGCTCTTCTTTAAACTTCATGACGAGTTGGACTTGTTCACCAAAGGTTGGCATACTCATCAAACTCGAGGATGCCATGGCCATCATCTTCTCATTGCTATAGTTATGCATGCGGAAGATCTTGTGGACCTTGAGTTCCCAAGAAAGATATTCCTCGGGCTCATTGGAACCGTGAACTTTGGCATGGTGAACTTGAGCTTGAAAGTTTCTTCTCCATTGCGGTTCGGTTTGCGGTTGCCATGATTTGGCGGTCATCATCATCATCATCCGAGCTCTCATGTCTTGCTTGGTGATTGTTGCGTTGCTCTTGCGGTTGTTGAGGTCTGGCGTTTGGTGGTGGAACTTGTTGTTGACGATGAGCTTGGGGAGCTTGCTCGTTTGTTGTCGCGGTTGAGGGCGAGGAGGAGGTTGATGGTCCTCACGGCGAGCTTGGGGAGCTTGCTCTTGTTCTTGTCGTGGTTGATGCCGAGTAGCATTAGCTTGCGCCATGTGGCGAGGAGGACGTCGAGCAGCGTGCAATGGGCTGCTCTTCTTCTTGGTGTATGGGAGGGTCATCATGACCATCATGGTGCCGGCGATGGGCGGTCATGTCGATGATGGCGCCTTGGAGGGTCTTGAGTTCTTCTTGTCGACGGTGACCTTGTTTGTCCCTTGGATGCTTCACTTGTTGTTGAAGGTACATGTAAACGGCGATGGCCTTGGTGGTCCATGCGAGGTTGCTCTTGTTGAATCACAAGTTCCCTTGGTTGTGGGACGGTTAAACCCGCGCCTTGGAGGTCTTGCGGAGAGGTCACCATCGTAACAGCGTTGCGGCATGACGCGGAGATGGTACCGCTGCGAAGAGCTCATGGAGTGAAGAACGGATCCATCTCGGTGCCTTGAAGCGTGGCGAGGTGCACTTGATTCACTTGAGTCCGAGATGAGCTTGATTCGCGGCGTGTCCTTGCGAGTCCATCAATGATGTTGAAGCTTCTCATCCGTTGAGGCGAAGTGCGACCAAGAGCTTCATTTTGATGACCGAGGTTGTGTTGCATGGCATGCATTTGGCCACGGACTTCTTGAGCGGTTGTCGATGTTCTTGAATTCCACGGGCCTCGCTAAATTGTTCATCTTGGCGCTCGAGAGCTTCTAGCGATAGTTGAATTCTCCTCGGACCTTCCAATGGTCCCATCTTGTCATGAATTGGTTATCATCCTCCGGTGGTGGTGGTTGGGATGGCTCTCCATGTCCATAATGCAAAGCCAAGAAGGGTTGTATATGGAGAGAAAGGTGTGGAGAGTTAGCCTTTACCTCACCTTGGAGATTATATCAAACCAATTGCCACACAAATGAGCGAAAAAAGCGTGCAAAGTGAAATGGCAAGAACGCACACAAAATGCTACAACTCTCAAAGGCTTTTGTTGGAAGGTTAGGATTGTGGAAAACCAAGCGAAGCGATCAAAGCAAAGGTTATTGTCCTCGTGGTAAAGAACCAAAGATCAAAAGCAAAAGGAAACGATCTACAAAAACACGGAAAACACACACGTGGAGAAAAACGGGGTTAGCACGACTATGAAAATGAGCACAAAAGGTCCTAACGAAGACTACGCTCGGGTGTCGTGCCAACACAAGGAGAGACCACAACTCGTTTGCCAAAAGAGGGTAAGCAATAGATTTGTGCACTTGCCGCGGAGCGCTCTTTCTTCTCTCTTTCTTGGCTTACAAGCTTGGTATTCTCTTTGTATTGGGAGACTATGTAGCTTTTCTCTTTTTCTTTTGTTCTCTTTTTTTTTGATTCTTTTTCCTTTTTCTCCCTTGCTATGCTACTATGTTAGCTTTTGTATTTGGCCTCACACTCTCACTTTCCGAAGGCAAGTGCACAATGCTTAGACAAACACAAAATGAGTTGCTCTCATAGGATAGATACACACAAAGGAAGATATGGCGCTGTCAAGGTGGTGCAAGTTATACCTTTGGTATTGTTGACGACTTGCAACCGTTGGTGGGGGGATGATGTTTGAGTGTCGCGGTGTCGTTGAGTGCGGGATGACGTTGATGCGGAAGCTTGTGTTAAGATGGCGACAAACACGAAACGAACAAGCTAAAGGAAAAAATCGAAAAGCGAAGCGAGGCGTCAAGAAGAAGGAAAAACCTTATTCTTCGGGTAGTACCGGTGCAAGCAATGCAGACGGTAATCTTAGGCAGAGTATCTTGCTTTACTGGCGGTAGTACCGCTTGGAGCAATGATGATTCATGAACAAAACGAGATCCACTTGACACAAACCTCGGATCCGTGGGAAAACCGAAAAGCTGGCTAGGAACAGGGGCTATAGATCGACTCCCAAAGCAACAGATCTATGGACCAAAACCCGAAAAACGCACCAAATCCGGAGATCGATCCAAAGGCAAATTGGGGCTCTTTTGGTGGGATTTTCGATTTTAAGCGGATAAAAGAAAAATTGGGGAAATTGTGATCAACCGTGCTCTTGATACCAATATGATAGGGGTAACCACAGGGTTGGCCGATCTTTCACAATTCCACGAAGCAGGGGAACGAGGTGGTCGGGGATGAAATCGATGAAGGCGATGAAAACGAACACACACACACCAAACACGATACATGCCTACTCCTCACGCCGGTGGCAACGGTCCAACATAATCCCTAGGATCGGTGTTGGGCGAGCTCGCTCTCCACGCCAACAACGGGGGATGAGGTGCTTGATGAGATCTTGACGACTTGGGGCGAGACGAGAACCCAAGGCCTTGTACAACTTGAACGCACTTAAGCAAGATCCAAGAGGTGGGTGGATAATCCGGTGCTCATTGGTAGGAGCATGAGACCAATAGATATAAGTCCTCAAAGGGTTTCCTTAATATCTATTATTATCCAAGTCTAGGGTTTACAATGGATGGTGGGGCTATATAGTCCAGCCACAAAAGCAGGGTAGTTTGGGGATAAATAGCGAAATATGGAGAGGTTACAAGGCGTTGGGCGAAATATCACGTAAAGTCTCATCTCTGGCGGTAGTACCGCTGGCGGACCGGTAGTACGGTCATGCGGTAATACCGGTTCTGGACGGTAGTACCTAAATCTTGAGGCTTCATGGGGCCTTCATTGGGTAGCGAGGCGGTAATCAAGTAGCCGGTAATCTGGGATCGGTGATAGTACCGGTGACGAGGCGTTTGGGTAGCTTGGGGACCTTCTGTCGTTGGCGGTAGCGTTTGGCGGTAGTACCGCCAAGCGGTAGTGATGGAGGGGTTAACCTCTTGGGTGCCCTATCTTCACGGATCTCGTGGTCAAATCGATGGGAAAGCGAGGGGAAAGGGAGAAGGTAGCGGAAGCGAACACAGACCTCGCGAAGAACACGATGAACACACGCAAAACTCACACGATACAAGGCCGATTGCTCCCGAACGGCGGCCACCGGTCCGATAGAATCCTCGCAAGGAAAGATCGGTCAACGTGCTCCCTCAAATCCACATCGGAGAGGGAAGAACACCTTGAGGAGGGTCTTGGCGACTTGGGGGCGAGAAACCGAGAACCCAAGGCCTTGTTCAAGGATGGATGCGTGATGCAAAGTCCAATCGAGGTTGGTGACGATAGTCGGTCCCCTTGGTAAAGGGGATGAGGCAAAACTAGAGATTCCACAACGGGGGTTGTCTTTAGTCTATCATCTATGCCTCCGGGATACATGAGGGGTGGGAGCTCTATTTATAGGCCAACCACTAAACAAGGGTAGTTTGGGGATAAAACTAGGGTTTTGTAAGTAAAGGGGGATACATGGGCTGTGGCCCAACTAGTGTAGCAGCCTTGCCAGAATGATAGTACCGACTTGGGACCGGTAGTACCGCTTGGTCCGGTAGTACCGCTCAGGGACCGGTAGTACCGCTTGCGGTCCTGGAGCTTCAGCTCGAGCCGTCAGTGGGGAGCGGTAGTAAGGTGTACTGCTTAACCTAATCTGGGGTCGGATCCAGATCCGAGTACCGTCGAAGAGTATTTGGCTTATTTGGTGTCGTCATTCTTTGGCGGTAGCAAAGGGCGATGTCTGCAGGCGGTAATCTGTCGCCAAGTCCGTAATCTGCTGGCGACAGAGAGCATTTGGCGATCTGTCTTCTTCCGCCTCCTCTTCCAAGCCTCCGTCTTGTCGGGCTTGATGCTCCGGGCTTCCTCCCTTGCCTCCGTACTGGTCGGTGTGAACCTATCATGAATATGTGACGGAGTATGAAGTAGCATACCATTCAATAGGGTAGGAAGTGAGCTTTCATAGAGGAACGGATTCACCTTTGGAGTCCATGGCGACTTGGCGTAAGTTGGAGACCTTGATGTAGTCACGACCGTAGGTCGGGCTACATCAGCTCCCTCCCCCTTCAAAAAGAGTCGTCCTCGACTCTACATTCTCATCACAAAGTAGAAGCGGTCGAAGGACATCCTTGATCCTGGGGTTCACCATATAGTCGTCCTCGGGAAGAGTGACTTGACAACACTTCAATGTTCCTTCACCTTCCTTGAAGCCTACAAAGCTCACAACAAAAGCAAAGAAACACTCAAAGCGTAGCCAATTCACGAAGATTATAGCATGAGTCCTCAAGTAGAAGGAAGTCACCTTAGCTTGTAAAGATAGCTCGATGAAGGGTAGCCATAGGTAACTCTCTTCGGTTCTTCTTGTCAACACATGGTTGGGAGAGGTTGACGTGTAAGCATTTGTACCTTCACACAACAAAGACCAAGCAACATATGGTTGTGTGTGATAGAGGAGCATGTCATTTGTGGCATGTCCATTCTTGTTCACAACACGATTAGCACAACTCAAGTATAGCAAATGGGATGCATATGCAAGGTCAATGTGCATGGAAATCGTTTGAACATCATCCAAATGTGGAAACTCAAAAACTCCATATAACATAGAAGTGGGGCATTCAAAGCATTGGATCTAAATGTCAAACAACATCTTTGATGCAAGAATAGGAGAATTTGGCAAAAACACACAAGGAAGCATATCCAAAACAAAAGTATTATGTTTGCAAACAAACCAAATGAAAGAGCAAGTTGTCCATATGTTTGTTGCAACAACAAGACGAGATTCTTGGAAGCTCTCATGACAATACATGTTCTTAAAGGAATTGTGGTTGCACACAAAACATCGGAAAGGGAAATTGTTCAACATTTTTGTTGCAACACACAAAACATCATTATCTTGATGCGAAGAAACATGAATGTCACAAGGGGAGATAATACCATTAACATGCTTGCAATCAAACCATATGAGAGAGCAATTTGCCAACATGAAAGATGCAAAGCATGCAAAAGGTATCAGAGCTGGGTTCGATCTTGAACTCACTTGTGGGATGCTCTCAAGAGCTCTTTTTGTCAACTCGTGCTCAACCGAGGTTGACATGATAATGCGGGTACCTACACACATCATACACAAAAGAGAGAATGTGTGTGCATGGTAGAGATACACATCATCCATCATGACGTATCTCTTTTTGTGCACATCACCATTAATGTCAATCAAGTATGAAAGTGATGCATGGTGAGTATGCAAGTGGGGAACATGCTTATCATGGCAATCATCAAAATCTCCAAAAATTGAGAATGCTATGGGGGCCATCTCATGATAACGCATAAGATCAATATTGTTGCAAGCAAAACAAGTGAAATAGCAATCATTCATCTTATCGCAAGCAACAGGAGAAATTGAATGACTAGCATGACAAGGCAAGTCCAAAGCAATTGGAGGATACACACAAGATGCATAGCATGGCATGTTTAAGGCAATTAGTTCGCAATCAAACAATTCCACATGATCAATATTATGCAAAGGAAAAGCATCACATGGGAATATGAGTGAAGCATATGTAATGTCACAAGTATCATCCAAAACATGCATATCCTCACAATTCATCATGTCCACTAGTGGGATCATGGCATCATCAACACCCTTATTGTTACCTTGGTCATACCTCTCATATGAAGTGGGTGTTGTGGAAGTAGTGGCCTCCTTGTGGACGACTTCATCTTCTTCATGTAGCCATGGCGTCGCATCATCTTCGTGCACCATGTACATCTTCTCCAATTGAGGCATCATTGCTTCATGGCTTGGCGCGTCTTCATCCATGGAACCTAGCATAATACAAGAGAACACACTAGAGGTAGAGGGTAAGTTGTTAGAAATCGAAATGGTCTCACTTGACCTATCAACTACCACTCTCAACTCACTAGGAGTATCACTCATGCCCTCCAAGTGGAAGCACTCAATCTCACATAAGGTGGAGTCACTCGTCTCACTCTTGTTCTCACTCAAGTGGGCTAAGTGGCTCTCATACTCACATGGGATTGGTACCACATCATCACTCAAGCATATGGGGGTAGGCTCAGTTTCCTCAACTCCTTGCGCCTCCTTTGGTGAAGGGAAAATCCCATGCTCACCATTCTTTACCTTGTCGCCTTCAAAGTTGGATGCCATAAGATGGGCATCATCGCTCTCCTCCATGGTCGAAGGGAAAATCCCATGCTCGACCGTCTCGTGGCCATCGCGTAGTAGTGGTGGAGGTAGGCTCATGCTATCCAACTTGGCGAAGTAGGCGTCTACATTTTCCTCGTTCGCGAGGTCGTAGAAGTCAAGAGTCGGCTTTGAAGCTTGATGGCGTGGAGGAAGGCTTGCTCTTGGTGCCATTATGGTGGTGGCACGAGTAGTTGAAGGTGCCCTATGATGGTGTCGACGGAGGTCATTGGCGTGCCTTGCCGATGGTTGATGTAGGTGGCGCACTTGGTCGTCCACATGACACTCGCGACGATGATCATTTGCCTTGGCACTCTTCTTGTGCTTGTGGTGCCTTCTTGAGCTTGCTTGAGCATTATGGTTGGTGCTCATCATGAATTCTTCGTCTTTATGGCGAAGATGCCTTTGACGATGTCTTGTATCCTCTTTATGGTGGCGATGCTCATGAGAGGATGTTTGTCGATGAAGAGTCTTGTTTCTTGGCGCTTCTTGATGCATATGATGTTTGGACGCCACTCTTGTTTGGATAGGAGTTGGAGCTTGGCGCCTTGGCGGTGATGAAGCTTGGCGCCTTGGAGATTTTAGAGCTTGACGCCTTGGAGGTGATGGAGCTTGGTTCCTTAGAGATGGTGGCGCTTGACGCCATCTAGGTGGTGGCACATGTCGCCTTGGAGGTGAATCATCGAAGTAGGTGGTGCCCTTTGGTGTGGCACGCTTGGCCTTGAAGGTCATGGAATCTTGATGATGCGCCTCCTCTTGCTTGGCGTAGTAGGCTTCCATCTCCACACGGTGGAGGAATTCTTCATGGCTCATGGAGGAGCCATCAAAGTCGATGAAGTTCTCGTGTCCTCCATGCTTGGCGGGCGTCATCGATGTCGCATGAAGTCGTCCATGCTTGGGAGTAGTTGTTGGTGTAGTACTCCATATCACCCAAGCATGTGGAGCCATTGTCGGTGTAGTGCTCCATAGGCTCCATGCATGAGGAGCCATTGTCGACGTAGAGCTCCATGTCTTCCATGCATGTGGAGTCATCGTAGGTGTAGTGCTCCGGGTCCTCAAAGCATGCGGAGCCATTGTCGGTGTTGTGCTCCGTCATGTCCTCTATACTTGTGGAGTCGTAGTCATGGTGGCTCATCATGGATTCTTCGTAGATATCATCCTCGGTTCCGGAGTCCCTAGACATGATGCAGAAGACCAAGCGGTGTATATGGAAGTGGTAGTGGGAGTTAGGGATACAACGTCAAACCTTACTTTACCTTGGAAGATCGTATCGTGCAAGTGGCCACACTTGAGAGCAATAAACCAAGCAAAGTGAAGTTCACGCGGAACACCAAAACCAACTACTAACCAAAAAACACACACACACAAGGCCTATGGTGGATAGGTATGGAAAGTGGCATGTCAAGAACCAATCCGAAATCAAGATGTTGTAATGGCAAGTAAAGAACCACAATGATCACAAAGCAAACAAGTTAATCCACAAGATAGGAAATTTGTACAAGGAAACACACACGGTGGGATAAATGGGACTTGTGTGACGGAGAAAGTTAGCTAAGAACCAAATGATTACCTAGCGAAGACTATAAGCTCGTGTCACACAAGTACAAGGAGAGACGCTAGTTCGATTGCACAAGATTGGTGGGCTACAAGATATGCACAATAAGTACCACCTATATGATTTTCATCGAGCTTGCGCTTCCTATTCTATAAGGCACATGTATATTTCTTTCTTTTTCTTTTTCTATTTTTTTTCTCTTTTTCTTTTTATTTTTCACTTGCCTCTTCCTTGTGCCAACAACTATACAAGATAACTATATGAGATAGCGCTCACAATGTTTGCTTGGAATCTACAAGGTATCAAATGTGCATAGCCCAATCAATCATAAGAGGAACTAGTCTCAATAGGTGTTTGTTGCTCGCAAAGATAGTGGGGTTCACAAAGGAATGCAAGTGGGGAGAAGTCGCGGAATGTTTATACCTTTCGTCGACGATCTTCACTCTTTATTGTTGGATTCCGCCTTGCTCACAGAATTTGGATGGAGTAGATAGCATGAACCACGTGGATGATGATGTAAAGCTCCTTCTCCTCTTCGAAACGAGCTAAAGAATACCAAAATCCGAGTTCGTATGCGAAAGTTATGCTCAAAACGGTGAGAGGCTGAAATCTGGAACTTAGTGTTTTCTTTGTGTCTTGGGCGGTAGTACCGGATTTTGGTACCGCTGGGCGGTAGTACCGTAGATTTGGATCAGTAGTACCGCTCGGGACAGAGAAAACCAGATCTGGCGCGATTTCGCGAGTTTGGGGCGATTTGGGCGGAAAATCTTCAAGAAAAACACCAAATCGACGGGGGAAAACAAGGAATTAGGCTATGGGAACGCAAAGGAAGGTAGATCAACAAGTTTAGCAATTAATCCACGGATCAAAACCTACCAAAACGCACTCAAATCACAGATCGATCCAAAACACGAATTGGGGCTATTTTTGGTGGAATTTTCGAATTTATGGGGAAAAGACCAAATTGATGAGAAATCCGTGGCAACCAAAAGCTGCTGATACCAGATGATGGATGGGTTAACCTCTTGGGTGCCCGATCTTCACGGATCTTGTGGTCAAATCGATGGGAAAGCGAGGGGAAAGGGAGAAGGTAGCGGAAGCGAACACACCTCGCGAAGAACACGATGAACACGCAAAACTCACACGATACAAGGCCGATTGCTCCGAGCGGCCACGGTCCGATAGAATCCTCGCAAGGAAAGATCGGTCAACGTGCTCCCTCAAATCCACATCGGAGGGAAGAACACCTTGAGGAGGGTCTTGGCGACTTGGGGGCGAGCAAGGAACCCAAGGCCTTGTTCAACGATGGATGCGTGATGCAAAGTGCAATCGAGGTTGGTGACGATAGTCGGTCCCCTTGGTAAAGGGATGAGGCAAAACTAGAGATTCCACAATGGGGTTGTCTTTAGTCTATCATCTATGCCTCCGGGATACATGAGGGTGGGGCTCTATTTATAGGCCAACCACTAAACAAGGGTAGTTTGGGGATAAAACTAGGGTTTGGTAAGTAAAGGGGATACATGGGTGTGGCCCAACTAGTGCTTGTGACCTTTGCCGAGAGGTAATCTGGGACTTGGGACAGTAGTACCGCTTTGGTCCCGATAGTACAGCTCGAGGGACCCGTAGTACCGCTTGATCCTGAGCTTCATTGGAGCCGTCGATGGGGAGGCGGTAGTAAGGCGGTATCTGACCCAGTAATCTGGTCAGATCTGGTAGTACCGCGGAGCAGTGTTGGCTTCGTTGGTGTCGTCTTTGGCGGTAGCAAAGGCGATAGTACCAAGCGGTAATCTGGCCCGGTAGTGCAGTCCGAGTAGTACTGGCGACAGAGAGCATTTGGCGACTGTCTTCTTAGCCTCCTCTTCAAGCCTCCGTCTTGTCGGGCTTGATGCTCGACTTCCTCCCTTGCCTCCGTCTTGGTCGGTGTGAACCTATCATGAATATGTGACGAGTATGAAGTAGCATACCATTCAATAGGGTAGGAAGTGAGCTTTCATAGAAGGATTCACCTTTGGAGTCCATGGCGACTTGGCGTAAGTTGGAGACCTTGATGTAGTCACGACCGTAGGTCGGGCTACATCGAGTAATCTCGAATCGCGTGTGTCCAGTGGCGACAGAGAGCATTTGGTCTCTTCTTCGGGTGCTCCTCCGTCCTGCGGGTTCTTCTCTTCGTACCTGATGATGCACAAGGTATGGGTATGAAGTAGCAAGCCATCCAAGGGTGTATTGAAGTCACACATGGAGAGGAGCGAGTTCACCTTAGCTTGAAGGAGTTTGGCTCGGGCGCGAGTCATGGGTCCACTTGGGGAGCTTGTGGGGGTAGATGTAGAAGTGGTCGTAGGACGGGCTGCATCAGGCTGGGGCGTCCTCCCCACTAAACGGGCCTAAAAACAGCCATAACTTGGCCCAAACTGACTCGGTTCGACTCAAACTGATACATACCGACCCATAGATGGATTCGGTCTAATTGGCGCGCAGGCCATATGTCGTGGTGCACCTCAAACGTGTCCTGGTGCGCCACATATCTCTCTTTATCTTGCCTTCTCTCCTTATTGCCTCATAGTGCGTCTTCCATCTCTCGGTCGCCTTCCTCCCTCTCCTCCCGCTGGCGCTAGTCCGATAGATGCCAAATCTAGTCAAACAATAACACAATGATTTAGGTAGTATAAAGTTCTTATAAATCAAAGTATCATGTCCAACTAGGAATGAATTCACCTTGTGATATTTTTCAATGAGGCTCAATATTTCTTTCCAGTTCAAACAGTTGAAATCAGCATGATCCATGATTGTATCCTCATCATCAATGTTGGCACGGATCATGTTGAGCTCCATTTGCTTGAAGTACTCTTCCACGGTCTTTGTTCCTTGTCTAAGCGCTTGAAGCTTGTTGACGAGGTCACGTGTAGTGTGAAGGAACAAAGCGAGGATCTCATATGAGCCTTCATATCTTGCCAAGTTGAGATTGGGGCTCTTCTTTTGATTCACGAGTTGGACTTGTTCCCACCAAAGGTTGGCATATTCATCGAACTCGAGGGATGCCATGGCCATCATCTTCTCATTGCTAAAGGTGTGCATGCGGAAGATCTTGTCAACCTTGAGTTCCCATGAGAGGTATTCTTCGGGATCATTGGAACCGGTGAACTTGGGCATGGTGAACTTGAGCTTGCCAAAAGTTTCTTCCTCATTGCGGTTCCGGTTGCGACGGTTGCCATGGTTGTGGCGGCCATCTTCATCATCCGAGCTCTCATGTCTTGCTTGTTGACGGTGGCGTTGCTCTTGCGGTTGTTGAGGTGCCTCGTTTGGTGGTGGAACTTGGTTTGGACGACGAGCTTGGGGAGCTTGCTCGTGTTGTTGGTGCAGTTGAGGACGAGGAGGAGGTTGTTGGTCCTCACGACGAGCTTGGGGAGCTGCTCTTGTTCTTGTCGTGGTTGATGCCGAGGTGCATTATCATTTGCCATGTGGCGAGGAGGACGTCGAGCCGCATGCGCAATGGGTTGCTCTCTTTCTTCTTGATGTGGAGGAGGCTCGTCATGAAGATCATGTTGACGACGTTGACGTTCATGTCGAGGAGGACGCCTTGGTGGATTTTCGAGTGCTTCACGCCGCCGGCGAACTTGTTCTTCCACTTCGGATGCTTCACTTGTTGTGGAAAGAACATGTCGATGGCGATGGGCTTGGTGGTCCATGTGAGGTTGTTTTTGTTGAAGCACAAGTGCCCTTTGTTGTGGCCGGTCCGCTTCATGTCTTGGAGGTCTTGCGGAGAGGTCACCATCATAGCCTGACGTTGCGGCGTGTCGCGGAGATGGTACCGCTTGAGAAGAGCTCATGGATTGAAGGACGGGTCCATCCCGGTGCCTTGAAGCGTGACGGCGAGGAGCACTTGATTCACTTGAGGAGTGCCATGATGATCTTGAGTCTCGCGAGTGTGGACTTGCTAACCCATCAATGAGGCGTTGAAGCTTCTCATCCGTTGAGGCGGAGGCACGACCAAGAGCTTCATTTTGATGACCGAGGTTGTGTTGCATGGCATGCATTTGGCCTCGGACTTCTTCGAAGCGGTTGTCGATGTTCTTGAACTCCACGCGGGCTTCGCTAAATTGTTCATCTTGGCGCCGCTCAAGAGCTTCTAGCAGTAGTTGAATTCTCCTCGGACCTTCCAATGGTCCCATCTTGTCATGTATTGTGGTTCGTCCTCCGGAGGTGGTGGTGGTTGGGACGGCTCGCCATTCCTGTCCATGATGCAAAGCCAGCAAGGGTTGTATATGGAGAAAAAGGGGTGCGTAGAGTTAGCCGTTTACCTTACCTTGGAGATTATATCAAACCAATTGCCACACAATGGAGCGAACAGCGTGCAAAGTGAAATGGCAAAGAAACTCACAGACCAAGGAGCTACAACTCTCAAAAGCTTTTTGGTGGGTGGGTAGGATTGTGTGAAAGCCAAAGAAACAATCGAACGCAAAGGATAGTCAAAAGTGGAGAAGATCCAACAAAACTCAAGTCAAAACGAAATGGTCAACTCAAAAGGTGACGCGAACCTATGACTACACACACACGTGGGGAAAAATGGGGTTAACACGACTATGAAAGTGAGCACGAAGTGGCCTAACGAAGACTACGCTCCGGTGTCGTGCCAACGCAAGGAGATACCACAACTCGTTTGCCAAAAGAGGGCAAGCAACGGATTTGTGCACTTGCCTTGGCGCGCTTCTTCCTCTCTCTTTTGCTTACAAGATTGATGCTCTCTTTGTATTGGGAGACTATGTATCTTTCTATTTTTTCTTTTTCTTTTTCTCTTTTTTTGATTCTTTTTCTTTTTCTCCCTTGCTATGCTACTAAGTTAACTTTTGTATTTGCCGTCACACTCTCACTTTCCAGTGGCAAGTGCACAATGCTTAGACAAACACAAAATGAGTTGCTCTCATAGGATAGGTACACACAAAGGAAGATATGGCTACAAGGGTTGACACAAGTTATACCTTAGTTGATGGTGATGATCTTGTGTCGATGGAGCGGGGAAGAGTTTGGGGTCCGTGGTGTCGAAGAGCGCGGCGATGTTGCGGAAGCTATCTGTTAGATGGTGACACGCACACGGAACACAAACAACAAGTGGACAGATTAGCCAATGCAGAAAAGAGGAAAAATGGACAAAACAAGCGTCCAGGGCCGGAGACTCCGGTGTAGACCGGAGACTCCGGTGCACAGGGCCGGAGACTCCGGTGTGGGAGGTCTGCTCGTGTTCTTGAGCGGAAATCCACGCCTAGAGTCCTCAAATCCACGAAAATTTGGCCAAAATTGGGCTGGGAAACGCAGGCAAAAGCTGAACCAACACCTTTGGTCGGATCAAAACCACAAATAACACTCCAAAGCAGCGATCGATCCAAAAGGCAAATTGGGGCTGTTTTTGGGAAATTTTAATTTATGGTGGAGAGAGAAGAAAATTGGGGAAAATTAGATCAACCTTGCTCTTGATACCAAGATGTTATGGGGTGACCCTTGGGGTGGCCGATCTTTCACAATTTCCACGAGCGAGGAGAAAGCGGTGGGCGGAAGAAGGGATGAAACCACGAACACACGCACTCAAATCACGATACACGCGGTGGCAACCGGTCCAACATAATCTCTAGGATCGGTGTTGGTGAGCTCTCTCCACGCCAACAACGGGGACGAGGTGCTTGGTGAGATCTTGACGACTTGGGGAGGCGGCAGGAACCCAAGGCCTTGTACAACTTGAACGCACTAGGCAAGATCCAAGAGGAGGGTGGAAAATAGGTGCTCCTTGGTAGGAGCATGAGACCAATAGATTGAAAGATCCTCAAAGGGGTGTCCTTAATCTATTATTATCCAAGTCTAGTGATATGGGGTGGCCCGATCTTCTCAGCAAGCACTTGCCGATGATGATGGTGGATGATAGATAACTAGCCTGTAGCTATGAACTCTCCCGCTCGAACCCTGATGCCAATGCAACAGCTCTCGAACACTATGGGATATTCACAACACCACGCTCTTGCGCACGCAGCCGTCGACCACGAACGGTAGTTTGCAATCTACTAATTCCCAATGGAACAACAGATCACACTCAATTGCAGTAGTATAACTCGATCACAAGGTAATTCGGAGGTTCTTGTTAAGAAACAACTCCAAAATAAGTAGTTAAACACCATATTAAACCTAGATCTGATGATGAAGATACAATCATGGATCATGCTGATTCTAGTTGTCTCAGCTGGAATGAAATATTAAACCTTACTGAAAAATATCACAAGGTGACTTCATTCCTAGTTGTACAAGATACGTTGATTTAATAAGAACTTTATACTACCTAAATCATGGTGTTATTGTTTGACTAGATTTAATACCCATCGGACTAACGCCAACGGGAAGGAGAGGGAGGAAGGCAAGGAGTCCAGCATGATGATCGCCAAGGATGCGCGAGGGAGGAGCGGGAGGAAAGCAAGAGAAGATCATCAAGAAGGAAGGTTCGATTGAGACGGTAAGCCACGAAATTGAAGCGGCGTGGATTCTTCATACGAACTCCAAATCAAGCAAATACGTACTTGTTGGAAAGATCACTCCGAGAGCTTTCCAGTACTACATCCTACTTAGGCGGAAAGTCCGGCCTGAAGTTACCAACAGATCTGGAAGGATCTGGTGTGTCGGACACGTTTGTTTGCGATTTTGGCCACCCCACCGCCCTTATAAGCCACAGGGCGTCCCCATAGTTAGGGTTAGACCACGTTAAAACTATTTTGGAGTTGTTTCTTATCAAGAACCTCTGAATTACCACAATCGAATTACCTACTGCAATTGAGTGTGATCTGCTGTTCCATTGGGAATTAGTAGATTGCAAACTACCGTTCGTAGTCGACGGCTGCGTGCGCAAGAGCGTGGTGTTGTGAATATCCCATAGGATTCGAGAGTTGTTGCATTGGCATCAGGGTTCAAGCGTGATAGGGCAAAGGTGTCCGATCTTTCGATGAGATGGCGATATTCGATTTGGTGTTCGGTCTTGACGATTCGACTACACGTGCGAGCACGAGCGCCAATGCAATCGCTAGGCCAATCTCCTGGAGGTTACCGATCCTGCGTGAACACGATCAGCCTGACCAGCGAGGGTCTTAATTCCTACCTGAAATCGAGAACAAGTAAGAACCAATATTGCAATCAAGATATTGCGGATTAAGAGGAAAGCTTTATTAAAGAGGTAGGATCCTGAATAGGCGCGAAGTACAAGAGGCCTCTGCGACGCTCGAGCCTTGGCGAAGTTGCTATGATGGCTAACTTAATGTCTAAACAAAATCCGAGTCTAGAGGGTCATTATATGGGGCGTATTTAAAGGCGAAAAGGTGGGGTTTCGCCAGCCATGGAAGTGGTGGCGAATCCAACCTAAAAGTCCTTTTCCTCAAATCTGGACTCTAAAAAGTGGCTAATTAAAATCCTGCGAAAATTACATGGGCCTGGCCCAAAATAAAGGTGTCGCAGCACCATATTAAGCTATGGACGAATTCGTAAAGTATTGATCTTGAATATTTCGTCCAAGCCTTCTTTCTTCATTATGGTGGCGTCAAAGTTCTGAAGTCTTCATACGTGGCCTTCTCTTGGATCATCACATGCATGCTCCAATGCTTGTCCCTCTCATCCATGCTTGGTCCATCATTCCTAAGAGTAAGAAATATATCTGATTTAGGCAGCATCATATTCTCATGTATATGAGGAATAGTTCCAAGAAACGAAAGTACCTGATAGTTAAGTTGTTTGGCACGAGATCTTGTGATAGGTCCTTGTATGTGTGTTGTTGTAGGTACAACGGTTGTATCAATAGTAGGGATGTCCACATTAAAGCTGGAGAGTTCATAGCTACATGCTAGTTATCTATCATCCACCATCATCATCGACAAGTGCTTGCTGAGAAGATCGGGCCACCCCATATCATCTTGGTATCAGATTTCCTCGTTTACTCGGTGAGCATCCATAGATTAGTTCTTGTTTCTTCCTATACAGCAAAAGTGATGGAGGGTTAACCTCTTGGGTGCCCGATCTTCACGGATCTCGTGGTCAAATCGATGGGAAAGCGAGGGGAAAGGGAGAAGGTAGCGGAAGTGAACACACACCTCGCGAAGAACACAATGAACACGCGCAAAACTCACACGATACAAGGCCGATTGCTCCCGAACGGCGGCCACCGGTCCGATAGAATCCTCGCAACGAAAGATTGGTCAACGTGCTCCCTCAAATCCACATCGGAGAGGGAAGAACACCTTGGGGAGGGTCTTGACGACTTGGGGGCGAGAAACCGAGAACCCAAGGCCTTGTTCAACAATGGATGCGTGATGCAAAGTCCAATCGAGGTTGGTGACGATAGTCGGTCCCCTTGGTAAAAGGGGATGAGGCAAAACTAAAGATTCCACAATGGGGGTTTTCTTTAGTCTATCATCTATGCCTAAGGGGTACATGAGGGGTGGGGGCTCTATTTATAGGCCAACCACTAAACAAGGGTAGTTTGGGGATAAACTAGGCGAATAGGTAAGTAAAGGGGGGACACATGGGCTGTGGTCCAACAGTGTATGAGCACATATATGATTTAGTAATCTGACGTGGGACAGTAGTCGCTCTGGGACCCGGTAGTACCGCTTGCGGCGGTAGTCTGCAAACCGATCTCGGGGCATCGATGGCGATGGCGTGAAGCTTGATCTAGGCGGTAGTAGGCGGTAGTACTGCTGACCGGTAGTACCGGTTCCGCCGACAGTAGTACCGCTTTGACACAGCATTCCGACATGTCTTCTTAGTCTCCTCTTCCAAGCCTCCGTCTTGTCGGGCTTGATGTTAAAGCTTCCTCCCTTGCCTCCGTACTGGTCGGTGTGAACCTATCATGCATATGTGACGGAGTATGAAGTAGCATACCATTCAATAGGGTAGGAAGTGAGCTTGCATAGAGGAACGGATTCACCTTTGGAGTCCATGGTGACTTGGCATAAGTTGGAGACCTTGATGTAGTAACGACCGTAGGTCGGGCTGCATCAGCTCCCCCCCCTTCAAAAAGAGTCGTCCTCGACTCTACATGCTCATCACAAAGTAGAAGCGGTCGAGAGGCCTTCTTGATCCTGGGGTTCACCATATAGTCGTCCTCGGGAAGATTGAGTTGACAACACTTCAATGTTCCTTCGCCTTCCTTGAAGCCTACAAAGCTCACAACAAAAGCAAAGCAACACTCAAAGCGTAGCCAATTCATGAAGATTGCATGAGTCCTCAAGTAGAAGGAAGTCACCTTAGCTTGTAGATATAGCTCAAAGAAGGGTAGCCATAGGTAACTCTCTTCGGTTCCTCTTGTAAACATATCGTCCATAGAGTTTGACGTGTATGCACTTGTACCTTCACACAACAAAGACCAAGCAAAATATTTTCGTGCGTGATAGAGGAGCATGTCAAATGTGGCATGTCCATTCTTGTTCACAACACTATTAGTACAATGCATGTATAGCAAATGGATTTCATATGCAAGGTCAAAGTGCATGGAAATCATTTGAACATCATCCAAATGTGGGAACTCAAAAACTCCATACAATGTAGTAGTGGGGCACTCAAAGCATTGGATCAAAATTTCAATCAACATCTTTGATGCAAGAATAGGAGAATTCGGCAAAAACACACAAGGAAGAATGTCCAAAGAAACATCATTATGTGTGCAAACCAACCATTGGAAAGAGAAATTGTTCAACATGTTGGATGCCACACACAAATCATCGAAAGCAAATATCATGGAAATATGAGTATCCCAAGCGGAAGCAAAAACAATATATTTGCAAACAAACCAAATGAAAGAGCAAGTGGTCCTTATGTTTGTTGCAACAAGACGAGATTCTTGGAAGCTCTCATGACAATACATGATCTTAATGGAATTGTGGTTGCACCCAAAACATCGGAAAGAGAAAATGTTCAACATTTTTGTTGCAACACACAAAACATCATTATCTTGATGCGAAGAAACATGAATGTCACAAGGGGAGATAATACCATTAACATGCTTGCAATCAAACCATATGAAAGAGAAATTTGCCAACATGAAAGATGCAAAGCATGCAAAAGGTATCAGAGCTGGGTTCGATCTTGAACTCACTTGTGGAATGCTCTCTAGAGCTCTTTTTGTCAACTCGTGCTCAACCGAGGTTGACATTCTCGTGCGGGTACCTACACACATCATATGTAAAAGGAAGAACGTGTGTGCATGGTAGAGATACACATCATCCATCATGACGTATCTCTTTTTGTGCACATCACCATTATTTTCAATCAAGTATGAAATAGATGCATGGTGAGTATGCAAGTTGGGAACATGCTTATCATGGCCATCATCAAAATCTCCAAAAATTGAGAAAGCTATGGGGGCCATCTCATTAGAACGCATATGATCAATATTGTTGCAAGCAAAACAAGTGAAATAGCAAGCATTCATCTTATCGCAAGCAACGGGAGAAATTGAATGACTAGCATGACAAGGCAAGTCCAAAGCAATTGGAGGATACACACAAGATGCATAGCATGGCATGTTTATGGCAATGAGTTCGCAATCAAACAATTCCACATGATCAATATTATGCAAAGGCAAATCATCACATGGGAAAGTGGATGAAGCATATGTAATGTCACAAGTATCATCCATAGCATGCATATCCTCACATTCATCATGTCCACTAGTGGGATCATGGCATCATCAACACCCTTATTGTTACCTTGTTCATACCTCTCATTTGAAGTGGGTGTTGTGGAAGTAGTGGCCTCCTTGTGGACGACTTTGTTTTCTTGATGTAGCCATGGCGTAGCATCATCTTTGTGCACCATGTACATCTTCTCCAATTGAGGCATCATTGCTTCATGGCTTGGCGCTTCTTCATCCATGGAACCTAGCATAACACAAGATAACACACTAGAGGTAGAGGGTAAGTCGTTAGAATTCGAAATGGTCTCACTTGACCTATCAACTACCACTCTCAACTCACTAGGAGTATCGCTCATGCCCTCCAAGTGGAAGCACTCAATCTCACATAAGGTGGAGTCACTCATCTCACTCTTGTTCTCACTCAAGTGGGCTAAGTGGCTCTCATACTCACATGGGATTGGTACCACATCATCACTCAAGCATATGGGGGTAGGCTCGGTTTCCTCAACTCCATGCGCCTCCTTTGGTGAAGGGAAAATCCCATGCTCACCATTCTTGACCTTGACGCCTTCAAGGTTGGATGCCATAAGATGGGCATCATTGCTCCCCTCCATGGTCGAAGGGAAAATCCCATGCTCGTAGTCTTGGCCATCTCGTAGTAGTGGTGGAGGTAGTCTCATGCTATCCAACTTGGCGAAGTAGAGGTTTATATTTTCCTCGTTCACGAGGTCGTGGAAGTCAAGCGTAGGCGTTGAAGCTTGATGGTGTGGAGGAAGGCTTGCTCTTGGTGACATTGTGGCGGTGGCACGAGTAGTTGAAGGTGCCCTATGATGGTGTCGACGGAGGTCATTGGCGTGCCTTGCCGATGGTTTATGTTGGTGAAGCACTTGGTCATCCACATGACGCTCGCGATGGTGAGCATTTGCCTTGGCACTCTTCTTGTGCTTGTGGTTCCTTCTTGAGCTTGATTGAGCATTATGGTTGGTGCTCAACTTGAA
Organism: Avena longiglumis; assembly: GCA_030063025.1. Taxonomy (NCBI): domain Eukaryota; kingdom Viridiplantae; phylum Streptophyta; class Magnoliopsida; order Poales; family Poaceae; genus Avena; species Avena longiglumis. The sequence goes on along the minus strand of CP125978.1, from coordinate 247,251,981 downwards.
TTCTTCGTCTTGGTGGCGAAGAGGCCTTAGACGATTTCTTGTATCCTCTTTATGGTGGCGATGCTCATGAGAGGATGTTTGTCGATGAAGATTCTTGTTTCTTGGCGCCTCTTGATGTATATGATGTTTGTACGCCACTCTTGTTTGGATAGGAGTTGGAGCTTGGCGCCTTGGCGGTGATGAAGCTTGGCGCCTTGGAGATGGTAGAGCTTGACGCCTTGGAGGTGATGGAGCTTGGTGCCTTGGAGATGGTGGCGCTTGACGCCATCTAGGTGGTGGCACATGTCGCCTTGGAGGTGAATCATCGAAGTAGGTGGTGCCCTTTGGTGTGGCACGCTTGGCCTTGAAGGTCATGGAATCTTGATGATGCGCCTCCTCTTGCTTGGCGTAGTAGGCTTCCATCTCCACACGGTGGAGGAATTCTTCATGGCTCATGGAGGATCCATCAAAGTGGATGAAGTTCTCTGTGTCCTCCATGCTTGGCGAGGCGTCATCGATGTCGCACTCGAAGTCGTCCATGCTTGGGGAGTAGTTGTAGGTGTAGTGCTCCGGGTCCTTAAAGCATGCGGAGCCATTGTCGGTGTTGTGCTCCGTCATGTCCTCTATACTTGTGGAGTCGTAGTCATGGTGGCTCATCATGGATTCTTCATAGATATCATCCTCGGTTCCGGAGTCCCTAGACATGATGCACAAGACCAAGTGGTGTATATGGAAGTGGTAGTGGGAGTTAGGGATACAACGTCAAACCTTACTTTACCTTGGAAGATCGTATCGTACAAGTGGCCACACTTGAGAGCAATAAACCAAGCAAAGTGAAGTTCACGCGGAACACCAAAACCAACTACTAACCAAAAAACACACACACAAGGCTAATGGTGGATAGGTATGGAAAGTGGCATGTAAAGAACAAATCCGAAATCAAGATGTTGTAATGGAAAGTAAAGAACCACAATGATCACAAAGCAAACAAGTTAATCCACAAGATAGGAAATATGTACAAGGAAACACACACGGTGGGATAAATGGGACTTGTGCGACGGAGAAAGTGAGCTAAGAACCAAATGATTACCTAGCGAAGACTATAAGCTCGTGTCACACAAGTACAAGGAGAGACGCTAGTTCGATTGCATAAGATTGGTGGGCTACAAGATATGCACAATAAGTACCACCTATATGATGTTCATCGAGCTTGCGCTTCCTATTCTATGAGGCACATGTGTATCTCTTTCTTTTCTTTTTCTTTTCTATTTTTTCTCTTTTCTTTCTTTTCTCTTTCTTTTCTTTTCACTTGCCTCTTCCTTGTGCCAACAACTATACAAGATAACTATATGAGATAAGCGCTCCCAATGTTTGCTCGGAATCTACAAGGTATCAAATGTGCATAGCCCAAGTAATCATAAGAGGAACTAGTCTCAATAGGTGTTTGTTGCTCATAAAGATAGTGGGTTCACAAAGGAATGCAAGTGGGGAGAAATCATGGAATGTTTATACCTTTAAATCGACGATCTTCACCCTTATTGTTGGATTCCGCCTTGCTCACGGAATTTGGATGGAGTAGATAGCATGAACCACATGGATGATGATGTAGAGCTCCTTCTCCTCTTGAAGCGAGCTAAAGAACACCAAAATCCGAGTTCGTATGCAAAAGTTATGCTCAAGCGGTGAAATGAAATCTGGAACTTCTGTTTTTGATCTGTATGTAAGTAATGCGGTCTTTTGGGCCCGATAGTCGGTTAAGTGCTTAATCTTGGATTTTGGACCCGGTAGTACCGCTTGGACCAGGGCGTCAGATTTGACCGTTTGCGATTTTGGGGTGATTTGGGGAAAATCTTAAGAAAAACACCAAATCGAAGGGAAATCAAGGAATTAGGCCATGGGAGCATAGGAAGGTAGATCAACAAGTTTAGCAAGCAATCCACGATAAAACCTACCAAAGCGCACTCAAATCACAGATCGATCCAAAACACGAATTGGGGCTATTTTGGTGAAATTTTAATTTATGGGACAAGACCAAATCGATGAGAAATCTGTGGCAACCAAAAAGCTCTGCGAGATGATGGAGGGTTAACCTCTTGGGTGCCCGATCTTCACGGATCTCGTGGTCAAATCAATGGGAAAGCGAGGGAAAGGGAGAAGGTAGCGGGCGAACACACACCTCGCGAAGAACACGATGAACACACGCAAAACTCACACGATACAAGGCCGATTGCCCGAGCAGCCACCGTCCGATAGAATCCTCGCAAGGAAAGATCGGTCAACGTGCTCCCTCAAATCCACATCGGAGAGGAAGAACACCTTGGGAAGGGTCTTGGCGACTTGGGCGAGAACAGAACCCAAGGCCTTGTTAAGCGATGGATCGTGGTGCAAAGTCAATCGAGGTTGGTGGCGATAGTCGGTCCCCTTAGTAAAGGGGATGAGGCAAAACTAGAGATTCCACAATGGGGGTTTTCTTTAGTCTATCATCTATGCCTAAGGGGTACATGAGGGGGGTGGGGTCTATTTATAGGCCAACCACTAAACAAGGGTAGTGGGGGGATAAACTAGGCGAATAGGTAAGTAAAGGGGATACATGGGTTGTGGCCCAGCAGTGTGAACATATATGACGTAGTACTGGACGTGGGACCAGTAGTACGGTCATCACCGTAATACCGCTCTAGGACGGTAGTACCGCTTGCGGCGATAGTGCCTAAACCGATCTTGAGCATCGATGGCGATGGCGCGAGCTTGATCTGCGGTAGAGGCGGTAGTACCGTGACCGGTGATACATTCCATGACCGGTAGTACCGCTTTGACACAGCGTGACGACATGTCTTCTTCGTCTCCTCTTCCAAGCCTCCGTCTTGTCGGGCTTGATGTTCGACTTCCTCCTTGCCTCCGTCTTGGTCGGTGTGAACCTATCATGCATATATGGAGTATGAAGTAGCATACCATTCAATAGGGTAGGAAGTGAGCTTGCATAGAGAGCGGATTCACCTTTGGAGTCCATGGCGACTTGGCATAAGTTGGAGACCTTGATGTAATGTAACGTAGTAGTCGGCTGCATCAAAAGCCATACAAAAGATTTGCCCTAGCCTAGATTGCATCGCTTTTCAAGTTTTAGTTCTTTGGTCGTGTCTTCTCGTAGATCCGATCTGCGGGTTTTCTAAGGAGTCTAGTTTTCGTTTGTGTTTAAGTTTAGGGTTTTACTCTTGTTTTTCCGAGTCTACCATCACCGTTTTCCGCAAGTTTCCATCTACTTTTCCGAGTCCACATAGCGTACTTTTGTGTTTCAAACCTAGCTACAGCCTATCTACTGCAACCGTGCCTAGGAATGTACCCACGAGACTAGTTGCTTTGATCCGACAGGCTGCTCATTAGGGTTTTGAAAGTGCAAAATTTTCGCCTCGCCAGACTGGATTATCCGGCCCCCGACAAACCGAATTATCCGGCCCCCTCCTCGTTTGCATTCGTTTTGCATTGAGTCATATAGTTAAAAAAATAAAAAAACAGAAAAGGAAAAGAGATTCAGTATCAAAAAAAAAGAGCAAATAGAGCTACAAGCGTGACAAAAAGAGATATCAAAGTGTGCATTATTGGAGGCCTAGTTGATCATAGCACTTGTAGATTGAGCAATCTTGTGCCTGTTTATTTTGAGCTATTACTAGCGTCTCTCTTGTGCATTGCAATTTTCCTATTCATAAATTGTTTTGCCACGTTTATCTCCACCGTGTGTGTTTCTTGGGTTATCATAACGATCAGCACTAGGACTTGTTTGCGGTGTAGTTAGGATTCCATACCTACAGCTCCACCATAAATAACCTGTGTGCCCTGTGATCGTTCTCTATACCCTTGATATTCACTTCATCACATCCGTGCATAAGTTGTTGATTCGAATTGGTAACCATCACTATTCACTTTGGAACGATAAGATCTGCTTTCTTGTTAGTCTTGAGTGATTTGTGAGAGTTCCACCACCAGATTTTTTTTATGTACTAACATACTAATCATGTCTTCTAGTAGTGTTGATGTGATGCAGAAAAAGGATGCAAATGATTATCCCTTTCCATTACGATACCACTGCAGTCATACATTTTGGGAGGAGGAGTCAGGAGTAGTGCCTAATCCGAGTTTGTTCCACTTCACAACGGAAATTTGTGGTAGACATGTTGCTACTACATTGATACTTGTTCTTCCATAAATTTGGTTAGTGTTGAGGTTGTTCAAAAGTTACAATTATACACACGTGCATTAACAATCCCATTTATGTTAGCAACTTCTAGTCATGCACTACCAGTTACTCAGATCGCATGTGTTCCACTCACCATTTATGGCCCTCGCAGATATGTTTCTTGTTTTGTCGTTCCTAGAGCGTTTAACTCCTGCCATATCATGTTGGGAACAAACTGGTGTAATACATTCCAGGTTGTGTTTGGTAATGATTATTCTGATCCTTCCATCTTTTGGAATGATAAGCACACTTGGTTATCACGTTCACGTATTAAGCAATTTCAGGATATTAGGCGTCAAAACCTCTGTCCACCTGTAACCACCAACATAAACCCACATGTTGATCTTATCGTAGAAGAACCGAGAGTAAAACTTGGTGAGACAAATGATGTTTCTACTAATGTAATTATCTCTACTCCTAGTGTTGTTTCTTGTGATATGCAGGTTGCTTTTGAAGAAAGGGAGCCGTCTATTTTACAACCTGCATCGCTGGACTGTGCATTGTCACTTGAGGAATATGTTCAAGTGCCTACTACATGTGAGGAGCATACTAAAGATATCGGTACTGATTTGGAGCTACTGAACAAGCACAACCTTTGTGAGTCTATTCCTTTGTTGGTACCTCCTTGTGACTTGTCTTGCAATAATGTTCTGACATCATGTGATAGTTTACCAAATTAGCATTTTGATCATGTGGTATGCGATTACATAAGGAAATACTTGCTCGAATACCACCTCACATATTGTATATTCCATCATGCTAAATGAACCTATGAATATGAGTTGTGATGTGGATAAGATTTACGAAATTTCATATGCAATTCAAGCACATATTCTCCATATTTCATCTTTAATCTAATTGGTGAATATAGCATGGATGAAAATTTTCTTGTGGATCACATATGCATTACATGTGATAGAATTGCTAAATTGAAACTTGCTGTATTTAGCCATAGATGTTATTTGTCAAGATAACTTTGTGGTGGGATAGATACTACAATTTTTGATAATATGAAAGTACATTTTCATCTAGTTGATATAGTCCGCCCAACAAAAGTAACTTTACCTATGTTGGATTGTTCCAATCTTTCTAGATTTGAATCAGATTTTTCATATCCTTTGTGTTTGTCCCACAATGTGTTGCATAAGTGTGTTACTTCTATATACTTCAGTCATATTTGCAAATTGAGTTGCATGTTACATACTAAACAAAATGGTTATGTTCATAATAATCAGAGTAGCGCAGTTGAAGCATGGCTAGAATGAGTTCGGTTTTCACATATTTGGAATTGGTTTGATCTTGTTCATCACAAATTTGATCATAGATCTTCTTTGAGAAAACTGAATTTAATAATGAACAACAAGACTATATATCTATTTGTTTTTCAACATGATCATGATTCTTTGTACTTCACTTATACCTGCAATTTAAGTTGCTTGATGTATATTAGACATATTATTCATGTGAACACAAATGATACAACATGTTATATATACATATACTTTGCGTGCACGTTCATATAACATTAAACCTAGCATGTAGCTATGAGCTCTCTCGCTCGAACCCTGATGCCAATGCAACATCTCCCGAACTCTATGGGATATTCACAACACCACGCTCTTGCGCACGTAGCCGTCGACCACGAACGGTAGTTTGCAATCTACTAATTCCCCATGGAACAACAGATCACACTCAATTGCAGTAGGTAACTCGATCACAGGGTAATTCCAGAGGTTCTTGATAAGAAACAACTCCAAAATAGTTTTAACGTGGTCTAACCCTAACTATGGGGACGTCCCAGGGCTTATAAGGGCGGCTAGGGCGACCAAAATCGCGAAACAAAACGTGTCCGATACAGTCAGATATGTTGGTAACTTCGGGCGGACTTTACGCCCTAAGTAGGCGGATTATCCGCCCCGGATATCCTTCCTGGCGGATTATCCGCCCCTTCAGACCTTGTGCCTAAAGTCCTTAGCGAAATTCACAGGCGGGGCGGATTATCCGCCCTTGTGGGGGCCGGATTATCCGCCCCTAGGGACGTGTAAGTACTCGTTGGAAAGATCTCGGAGTGATCTTTCCAACAAGTGCTTATTTGCTTGATTTGGAGTTCGTATGAAGAATCCACGTCCGTTTCAATTTCAGGGCTTATGTCTGTCCGAACTGAACCTTCCTTCTTGATGATCTTCTCTTGCGCCTTCCTCCCGCTCCTCCCTCGCGCATCCTTGGCGATCATCACGTAGGACTCCTTGCCTTCCTCCCTCTCCTTCCCGCTGGCGTTAGTCCGATGGATATTGAATCTAGTCAAACAATAACACCATGATTTCGGTAGTATAAAGTTCTTATAAATCAACGTATCTTGTACAACTAGGAATGAAGTCACCTTGTGATATTTTTCGATGAGTTTAATATTTCATTTCATTCGGTGAGATAACTAGAATCGGCATGATCCATGATTGTATCTTCATCATCCCCCCTTTCTTCAAGAAAAGCCGTCCTCGGCATTGGGTAAGCTGAAAGTGGAACGAACAAAAAGAACAACGTGTACGCAGAGCATATGTATATATAACATGTTGTATCATTTGTGTTCACATGAATAATATGTCTAATATACATCAAGCAACTTAAATTGCGGTATAAGTGAAGTACAAAGAATCATGATCATGTTGAAAACAAATAGATATATAGTCTTGTTGTTCATTATTAAATTCAGTTTTCTCAAAGAAGATCTATGATCAAATTTGTGATGAACAAGATCAAACCAATTCCATATATGTGAAAACCGAATGATTCATGCCATGCTTCATTGCGCTACTCGATTATTAGGAACATAACCATTTTGTTATGTGTAACATACAACTCAATTTGCAAATATTCTTGAAGTATACATCGGTAGCACACTTATGCAATACATTGTGGGACAAACAAGGGGTATGAAAAATCGATTCAAATCTAGAAAGATTGGAACAATCCAACATAGGTAAAGTTACTTTTGTTGGGTGGACTATATCAACTAGATGTGAATGTACTTTCATATTATCAAAAATTGTAGTATCTATCCACCATAAAGATATCTTGACGGATAGCATATATGGCTAAACACGACAAGTTTCAATTCAGCAATTCTATCACATGTAATGCATATGTGATCCAGAAAATTTTCATCCATGCTATATTGATAGGGCAAGGTGTCCGATCTTTCGATGAGATGGCGATAATCGATTTGGTGGAGTTGGGATTGATGATCCGACTGCGTCGACACAGCGCAATGCAATCGCTAGGCCAATCTCACGGAGGTTAGATCCTGCGTGAACACAATCGGCTGACGGTGAGGGTCTTAATTCCTACGAAATCGAGAACAAGTAAGAACCAATATTGCAATCAAGATATTGCGGATTAAGAGGAAAGCTTTATTGAAGAGGTGGGATCACGATTAGGTCGAAGTACAAGAGGCCTTCTGGCTCGAGCCTTGGCGAAGTTGCGACTATAGCTAACAATGTCTAAACAAAATCCGAGTCTAGAGGTTCGGCTATGGGCGTATTTAAGGCGAAAAGGTGGGGTTTCGGCCAGCCATGGAAATGGTGGCGAATCCATCCCTAAAAGTCCTTTTCCTCAAATCGGACTCTAAAAGTGGCTAATTAAAGTCCTGCGAAAATTACATGGGCTGGCCCAAAATAAAAGGTGTGACACCATATTAAGCTATGGGCGAATTAAGTAAGTATTGATCTTGAATATTTCGTCCAAGCCTTCTTTCTTCATTATGGTGGCCTCAAAGTTCAGAAATCTTCATCACAGCCTTCTCTTGGATCATCACATGCTTCTTTGCCATCTCCATGCATGGCCATGCTCCAATGCTTGTCCCTCTCATCCATGCTTGGTCCATCATTCCTAAGAGTAAGAAATATATCCGATTTAGGCATCATATTCTCATGTATGTGAGGAATAGTTCAAAGTACGATAGTTAAGTTGTTTGTACGAGATCTTGTGATGGGTCCTTGTATGTGTGTTGTAGGTACAACGGTTGTATCAATAGTAGGGATGTCCACATCATGCTCCCTTCTTGAATTGAAGTCGTCCTCGGCGCAATCTCATCTTCCTCACCAAATTAAGGCTTCAAATGCAATGTTAAATGTAGGACTAACCGTACCAAAGTCTGCGAGCAACTCAAGTTTATATGCGATATCATTGATTTTCTCTAACACCTTAAAGGGACCGGTGACCGTGGCATTAACTTGAACTTGCGTAAATTAGGAAAAGCGATCTTTACGCAAATGTAACCAAACAAGATCGCCAACATCAAACACAACATGCTTTCTCCCTTTATCCTGACAAGTTTATACTTAGCATTCATGTGTTCAATGTTATCTTTAGTAGTCTTATGCAAGTTTAAGATCATTTCAAGTTGTGTAGCATCAAATTATATTTGCACGAAGAAGGTAAAGGCAATAAATCAATAGGTGCGAGGAACAAAACCATACACAATCTCAAATGGGCACATCTTTGTGGTAGAATGCAATGAACGATTATAAGCAAATTCTATATGAGGTAAACACTCTTCCCACCATTTTAAGTTCTTCTTTAAAGCCGTAACATAGTAGACAAAGTTCTATTTACTACTTCAGTTTGACCATCGGTTTGGGGATGACATGTAGTACTAAAGAGCAATTTAGTCCCAACTTAGCCCATAAACATCTCCAAAAGTGGCTAAGAAATTTAGTATCACGATCGGAGACAATAGTATTTGGCACACCATGCAAGCGAACAATTTCACGAAAGAACAAATCGGCAATATCGCATCATCATCATCGTTTATGACAAGGAATAAAGTGTGCCATCTTAGAAAACCGATCCACAACAACAAAAAATACTATCCCTCATACTAGTTTGTGGCAATCCCAAAACAAAGTCCATAGAAATATCCTCCCAAGGAACACTAGGAAGGAAGAGGCATATATAAACCATGTGGATTAAGGCGAGACTTAGCTTTTTGACAAGTAGTGCGTGCCACAAATCTCTCAACATCTCGGCGCATCGTGGCCAAAAGAAGTGTGCAGCAAGAACATCCTCCGTCTTCTTGACATCAAAGTGTCCCATCAATCCTCCTCCATGCGCCTCCTGTAACAACAAAAGACGAACAGAGCTATCTGGAATGCATAGTTTGTTAGTACGGAACACAAATCCATCATTGAAGACGAACTTGTTCCAAGTTCTACCATCTCTACAATTCTGCAACACATCTTTAAATTCAGCATCATGCACATATTGTTCCTTAATAGTTTCCAATCCAAATATTTTAAGTCAAGTTGAGATAACAAAGCATAATGGCGTGACAAAGCATCAACAATAATATTATCTTTACCCTTTTTGTGTTTGATAACATAAGGAAAAGACTCAATAAATTCAACCCACTTTGCATGACGACGATTCAACTTAGCTTGACTACGAATATGCTTCAAAGATTCATGATCAGAATGAATAACAAACTCTTTAGGCCATAGATAATGTTGCCAAGTTTCTAATGTCCGAACCAACGCATATAATTCTTTATTATAAGTAGAATAGTTCAGACTAGCCTCACTCAATTTCTCACTAAAATATGCAACAAGTTTTCCCTCTTGTAATAACACCCCTCCCAAACCAATTCCACTAGCATCACATTCAAGCTCAAAAGTCTTAGTAAAATCAGGAAGTTGGAGTAAGGGAGCATGTCTTAGCTTATCTTTTAATATGACAAAGGCCTGTTGTTGTGCATCGCCCCAAACAAAGGGCACATCCTTCTTGGTAAGCTCATTCGGTAGTGACAATTGATCAAAGTCTTTGACAAAGCGCCTATAAAAACCAAGAGGCCAAGAAAACTCCTCACTTGTGTGACCGTCTTGAAATTGGCTCGGCCAATTCTCAATAGCTTCAATCTTGGTGGATCCACAATACCTGTGATGTAACAACATAGCCAAGAAAGCATAACTCGATTGGTGCAAAGGTGCACTTCTCAAGGTTACCAAACAAGCGTGCATCCGTAAAGCATTGAAAACAACACGTAAATGGTCCAAATGATCCTCTAAAGATTTGCTATAAATCGAATATCATCAAAGTAGACTACCACAAAGCGTCAATGAAAGCACGTAAAACTTAGTTCATTAATCTCATGAAAGTGCTAGGTGCATTAGTTAAACCAAGCGGCATCACTAACCACTCATATAAACCGAACTTAGTTTTAAATGTTTTCCATTCATCTCCTAATTTCATAAGAATCTGGTGGTAACCACTCATAAATCAACTTTAGAAAACATGGTAGAGCCACTCAATTCATCAAGCATGTCATCTAAGCGTGGAATAGGATGGCGATGTCGAATAGTAATATTATTGATAGCTCTACAATCGGTACACATCTTGTGAAGAACCATCTTTCTTAGGTACCAAAATAATAGGAACAACCACAGGGCTAAGGGACTCACGAATATGATCTCTATCGAGTAGTTCACGAATTTGGCGTATCTCCTTTGTCTCCTCTGGATTGGTTCTATATGGCGCAGCGGTTGGGCAATGTGGCACCGGGAATTAGATCAATTTGGTTCTCAATTCCTCTAATAGGAGGTGATCTGGTGGCATTTCAGTAGGAAAAGCGTCCTCATATTCTGCAAAGGTTAGCAATAGCGGGTGGCAAAGAAGGAGGCATATCCTCAAATGAAAACAAAACCTCTTTGCAGACAATTGCATAACATTAGTATTGTTGACATCTAGTTGCAATATCAATTTTGTTACAAGCATACATGGACTCTTCAAGCGAATTTGATTAGCATGTGTAGAATCAGATTTAGTGTTCTTTGGTGGTATAAAATCTGCGGCAACAATCGATTCTCACTTTTATTTTTCTCCTCAGTTTAGCTCTACTAGCTCTAGAAAGATCATCTTTTAAAATTTGTTAAGAGTCATAGGTTTTAAGACCAATTTTCTTTCCATCATGCATACGAGAATAGTGATTAGTTTTGCCATTATAAACAGATTCTCTATCAAATTGCCATGGTCTACCAAGTAACAAAGAACAACCTTGCATAGGTACAACATCACAATCAACAAAATCAGAATATGTACCAATAGTAAAATGCACGCGTACCGTTCTTGTTACCTTGATCTTGCGAGAACTCTCAAACCATTGGATGTAATATGAATGTAGGCGTTGTCTTGTTGGGCGCAAGCTTCTCTACCATGTCGACACTGGCGATTATTACAACTCCCTCCATCGATGATGATCGTATAGCTCTTGCCTTGACACCACGTGTTTGGAGCAGGTTGTGGCGTTGATCTTGCTCAGTTGCTCAATTGCACACTCAACACTGCGTTGTGTAATCACGAGGAGGCTGATTGTCGGGATGTCCAAGAGGATGTGTGACCTGCAGAATTATTAGTCCTCCTCCATGGTGTTTGGCGATCACGCACTTCACGTTCGACTTTGCAAGCAAGATGAAACAAGCGAGTGATAAAATTATATTCCTTATAATCTAATATGTCTTTGAATGTCCTTGTTCGATCCACCAAAGAAATGCAAGCATTTGTTCATTAGATTCAACAAGACCACACGAACCATCCTGTTTGCAATTCTGATAATACTCTTCTGAATTTTCCCTTGCTCTAGCGTGTGATTCTTTAGTAAATCACGTTGATAAGTAGGAGGTATAAAGCGAACACGCATAGCAGATTTTAAGCGGTCAAGTACTAGGAATAGTAGTAGGATTTAAGCGACAATACTCGAGACCACCAAAGGGAAGCAAATTTAGTAAATTCATGTAGCACCTAACACGCATATTCTCGGGATATTTTAAGCATGCAAAAGCGTTCTACTTCCATCTCCCATGTAAGATATGCATCGAGATTATATTTACCCTCAAAGATGGAATATTTAATTTAAGCTTTGCAACATGATCATCATCACATCTTGGTGGGCGGCGTTGCGGTAGTAATGTCGGGACGGCGGTACCTATGGAGGTTATTCAACCTCCTCGTCAAACAGATAAATCGTCGTCGGGAATTCGTAGTAGTACCGTCGTCATCTTGTCCCCAATATTATTGACCCATGGCGGAAATCTGAGGCGTCGGCCTTGATGGCGGCCGAGCAATTGTCGACCGTGATGAATGCCGTCGCCATGTGGTGCGGCGGTCTTGAACAATCGGTTCAAAAGCTCCTTGAACGACGTCAAGCTTGGCGTTGAAGGATTTCTCGAGTCCATCGATCTTGTCCGCGGCGTTGGTGAGCTTGGTGTCAAACTCCCTAAGCGGCGTATCCACGTCTTGGTAACCGACCAAAGGCGAAGAAGTGGGCATGTAGTTCTTAGATTCGTCATGGTGGTTGGGTTCCATGATATCATCATGGTTAGTCCTTAAAAAAGCACGGTATATACTACAGAAATATGGTGGAAGTCATGCGTAATCCGTCGAGCAATATGAAGCTCTTACAAGTTCTTACCAAGCGAGGAAAAGCGATGTGAAGCTGCGAGGATCGGTGGGTCGGAAGATTGAACCAAGCGATTACCAAGGGTCGATACACCGTGGAGAATATCGTGGAGCTAAGGAAGGCTTAGCAGGGGTTAGCAATTATCAAAACAACAATGCAAAGTTGAAAGAATGCTCAGCAGCGGTACTATGCTGGTCTAAACTAGACCGTACTAGAGGCGAGCCTAGATCACCAACGATGTCCTGACAGCGACACAACAAGCTTTGCATGATGATATGGCACCAGCGAACAAAGAGATACGAGAAAATCACTATGATGGCGAGTGTCTAGAACTGATCTGAGGGTCTAAAAATAGGTTAGCCCCAAAAAAATTTGAATTTTTTATTTTTGCTCGAAGCGGCGTAAAAAATATCGCTATAACGGCCGATGGAGAAAAGTGATCCCCAAAGCGAAAACTAGTATAGCGAAAAAAAAAAATTAGGCGGTTCCGGACTTTTTTGCTCTCCTTCTGGACTTCTGACGGACTCTTAAGCGCGACCACGGACTTAATTTGGACGAAAACAACAAGAAGGAAAGTCAAAAGAAATAACTAGGAAGCATTAACTCTACTCGGACTACGTACATGGCGGGAAGCCGATCGGATCATTACGGTAGGAAGGCGATGTGATATTAGGCTTTATGGTGGCTGGGTATATGGCGGCGGAATATGGTGGCGGAATATGGTGGCGGTGATCGGTGAGTGTGGCGGTGACTAGTATGATTAGAACTCGAAACTCTAAGGGACGAGATACTAAGACCAGCAACTCGGCTGACGATGTAGACACAAATTCAACAATGCAAAAGCGAAAAGATAATGCGAAGTAGATTGGTTATGGGATGGATCTAAATTCTAAGCATGTTTTGGCTTTTTAAGTGGGTTATAGGTAAACGGATCTAATCTGAAACACATAAAATCTCAGGAGCAACACGAAATCTGATACCACTTGATAGGGCAAAGGTGTAGATCTTTTCGATGAGATAAGCGATAATCGATTTGGTGGAGTTAGACTTGTGATCCGACTACCACGTCGAAACACGGCGTAAT
>CP125978.1:247175287-247238144 GCA_030063025.1 Avena longiglumis | reverse complement strand
GGAGTCTTTTCCTTATGTTATCAAACAAAAAGGGTAAAGATAATGTTATTGATGCTTTGTCACTACTGCTATGCTTTGTTATCTCAACTTGACTTCAAAATATTTGGATTAGAAACTATTAAGGAACAATATGTGCATGATGCTGAATTAAAGATGTGTTGAATTGTAGAGATGGTAGAACATGGAACAAGTTCGCCTTCAATGATGGATTTGTGTTCCGTAGCAAAATATGCATTCCGGATAGTTCTGGCTTTTTATTATTGTTACAGAGGCGATGGAGGAGGATTGATGGGACACTTTGGTGTCAAGAAAACGGAGGATGTTCTTACGCACATTTTTGGCCACGTATGCCGAGATGTTGAGCGATTTGTGGCACGCCGCACTACTTGTCAAAAAGCTAAGTCTCGCTTAATCCACATGGTTTATATATGCCTCTTCCTGCTCCTAGTGTTCCTTGGGAGGATATTTCTATGGACTTTGTTTTGGGATTGCCACGAACACGTATGAGGGATAGTATTTTGTTGTTGTGGATCGTTTTCTAAGATGGCACACTTTATTCCTTGTCATAAAAGGATGATGTCACGATATTGCTGATTTGTTCTTCGTGAAATTGTTCGCTTGCATGGTGTGCCAAATACTATTCTTTCCGATCGTGATACTAAATTTCTTAGCCACTTTTGGAGATGTTTATGGGCTAAGTTGGGGACTAAATTGCTGTTTAGTACTACATGTCATCCCCAAACCGATGGACAAACCAAGTAGTAAATAGAACTTTGTCTACTATGTTACGGCTGTTTTAAAGAAGAACTTAAAATTGTGGGAAGAGTGTTTACCTCATATAGAATTTGCTTATAATCGTCATGCATTCTACCACAAAGATGTGTCCGCTTGAGATCGCTCTATGGTTTTGTTCCTCGTGCACCTATTGATTTATTGCCTTTACCTACTTTGCAACATAATTTGGATGCTACACAACGCGCTGAAATGATATTAAACTTGCATAAGACTACTAAAGATAACATCGAATATATGAATGCTAAGTATAAACTTGCTGGGGATAAAGGGAGAAAGCATGTTGTGTTTGATGTTGGAGATCTTGTTTCGTTACATTTGCGTAAGGATCGCTTTCCTGATTTACGCAAGTCTAAGTTAATGCCGCGTGCTGCTGGTCCCTTTAAGGTGTTAGAGAAAATAAATGATAATGCATATAAACTTGAGTTGCCTGCAGACTTTGGTACGGTTAGTCCTACGTTTAACATTGCAGATTTGAAGCCTTACTTTGGTGTGGCATCCCGCAAAACCACTACTAGAAAATCGCGTTGTTTTTGTGCATTGCATCATCATGACCGCATGCTCATGTCATCATGCCACATTGCATTTGAGCATCGTCATCATCTTGCATTTGCTTGCATAAAACTATTTACAGAAAAGCCTGGTTTTGTTTTCTAAACGCCCCGTCTTAATTCAAACGCAAAACCCGGGGCACCGGATTATTTTGTTTTGCCCGCTGTCGGGTTGAAAAAGCGCTGGTTGAAATAAATAAATTATTTAAATTATTTTAGTGGGACAGTCGAACGGGCCGAATGACCCGAACGACCACCCCAGAAAATACAAACGGCCCACCCATAATCCTACAGCTACCCACCTATCTACCCACACACCCCCTCTACCTCACCCCCTCCTATCACGAGTCGCCACCTCACCTGGCCCTATCCCCCCACCCAATCCCATGCTGCCACCTAGGCTAAGCCACCCCCACTCCCTCTCAACACACACCACACAACCAACTCACCCAGGCCCAGCACACACCCACGCAACTCACGCGCTGCAGCCCCCCGACCACCGACAGCCCGCTGGCCCCACCACCTGTGCCTGCTCCTTCCCCACCACCACGACGCCTCCTCCTCCCTCTCTCTCCCGCTGACCTCCTCCCGGCCAGGCCGCCGCCTCTCGCCTCCTCCGCCTCCTCCGCCGCCCTTCCCAGACCGCCCTCTTCCTCCGCCTCGCCAAGACCTCCTCCGACCTCATCCGCCTCGCCTCCTTCCTCCTCCTCTCGGCGCCCCACTGCCGCCATGAGCCTCCACGCCGCCTCCGCCTGCCTCACGCCGCCTCCCACCCTCGCCCCGCCACCGTGATCAGCCTCCTCCTCCCGTGGCCTTCCCACACCCTCCTCCTTCCCGAGCCCTCGCCGGCCATGAAGCTTTCTCCTTCTCCGCCCGCCGCGCCTGCCGCTGCCACGCCGCCAGTTCTGCCCTCGCGAGCCGCTGTTTCACCATCTTCCCGACCTCCGCCGCTCGGCTTTCTCCGCCCCAAGCAAGCTTCCGCTGAAGCTCACCCGGCCTTGTCCTGCCGAGCCCGCTCACGACCTCGGCGCCACGCTTCTCCAATGCCGCCTCAGCCGGCAGGGTCTCACACCGCGCCTCCGGTCCCATCCTTGCCTCGACGTCCGCTTCCATGGGTCCTCGCAGCTGCCGCCTCCCGAGCCCCGGCGTGCCGCCCGGCCAGCAGAATGGCCCCATCCTCCGCTTGGCGCGCCCGCAAGCTCACACGCCGCCTCTCGCCGACGAGGCCGCCATCGCTCTAAGCCCGCATCGGCCGCCGCCACATGCTTCGTGATGATGCTCAAGAGCCGCTGAGATGTTCCGTGTGTCCTGTCAGCTCTGGCCGTGTCAAGATCTTCGACGATATGGCGTGCCCGTAAGACCGATCCGAGGTGCCTGGACCAACCGGAGTACGCCAAGTTCGCCGAAGTTCGTGGACCTTCCGATCTCCATCACTTGACACGACATGTACTTCCTCGACCCTAACCAAGACCACATGGGACGACTGCATCTCCGACATGGACCCGATTGAAGCAAACCAAGACTAGATGCGATAAGTACTTCCGATCCGATGCCCGAGGACCACGGATGCGACAATGTTCACCTCACGGAACACCGAGAACTTCTAACGCCAAGATCTACTCCGCTATCCGAGAACGCTTTCCGGAACCCCGAACCCCGAGACCAACCCGAACCCCGAACCCCAAGATCGCCGAGCCCCTATGTGTGCCCTTATCCGAACCCCTATTTTATAAATGCTAAATATAAACCTGTTGCATATTAATTGTTCATCTTGCATGCATCCTTGTCATGTGGTTTGGGGGCCTTATGCCGATTCATCTAATAATTAAATATGGGGCCCATATATGGGCAAATCTAGCCTTATATTGGCCTCATTTAAATTGGTGTAGCGAACCGGTGCTATCTCTTGCCATGTTAAAACATCGCTTAATTTGCGGGGTAGATAAATAACTTGGACCATCTAATTAATTGTCGGGACCCCTGCCCACTTAATATGACCTAATTGCATCGGCTCTGCCATGTCATGCATCATACATGCATCATGCCCGATCTTCATCGATCTTAAATATTGTATCCTGTTTCTTCTAGTGTTTTGGTTCTTCGCGATAAGGCCGTTGAGTTGATGTGAGTCACCGATCTTGGATGAACCCTTCGACAATGTTTTCAGCGAGCATCTCCCTTTTCTACCTATCTTACTTTTATAGTATTTATTCCTCCTGTTGATCTATTGCTATCTGTTGCGATGCTCTAGTTTCAGACTGATATCCCTTGCAGCCCTATATTGCCTTGGACACACCCTATTACCTGTTGTTTGGTAGTTAGTTGGACTCGCGTCGTCGCGTGCTGTGCTCAAGTGCGTGTTGTCAAATGCCGCTTGTTGGAATAATGCCGCATGTGTGTTGTTGGAGATGATCCGCTTTACTTATCGCTCACTTTAATTCCTGCTAACAACTAAAATTGAAGTAAGGCAGGCATCGGTGGGTGATAGATAATATTTGGTTTTCCGAACGCCCACTTGTGTCCCGTGGGACCCCGAGTACTTGATACTGTTCCTTGATTTATCGCGCTATCCACATCCGGAGGTATATGGGACCCCCGAGCGAGCTTGATTCATTCTTATTTCTTGGGGCCACAAACTAGTTTGAGGTTTTATTACTATCCGCATTTTATGCCATGCTTTCGCTTTATTTAAATTGTGACGGATAGCACTGCATCGAGGATCGACACGATTCCGCTGGTGTCGACAAGCCCAGCTTGGGTTCCATGCTCACTGGCTCACCCAAACCTTGAGTCCGCTCGAGTCACCGCTGCTTCTATGGTCTACTCAATGGGGTGGCCCAAATATTTCTGAATCGTGATTGCTTTGTCGAAAGCCTCTGGGTTTTGATTTGGTTTTTCCGAGGTTGATCGAGCGTGTGTTTCTATTGGTGCACCCACCGGTAAAACTTTCAAAGCGTGTCCATGATATGGACGACTTGGAGCACAGATTCGACCATGACAAGCATAACTAAAGTTTATTGCTATAAATTTGACTTTAATGACTAGTAATCACTTCACTACAACGGAATGGCTAAATAATCGCCCACAATTGCTTGCTTGGGTTGTCAAGACCATTGTACCCGACTAGTAAGTATTACTTCAACGGAATGGTCAATAAAAGTACCAACAACTCGGGTTTTGGGTTATCTCATGCTTATTGTATCTGACTAGTAAGTGTCGCAACTACAACGGAATGGTTAATTAAAAGTGCCCACTGCTTACTTTATCAGGACGATTATCTAAACCTGACTAGTAAAGTGCCGCAACTATAACTGAATAAGTAAAACTGCCAACTGTGTGAGTTCCTCGGTTGACTTCCTCGTTTGGTCTCGAGGGGGAAACGCCAGGATGGGTTTTGTTGATGGAAGTATCAGTCTGGTTCCGGATAGGTCTTTCTTACCCCTCTCTGATAGCCGCCAGTTGTATCGAGTCTCTATAGGTTGTTTAGTGCATCTTCCGCCGCTTCACCACCATACCTTTGTAGGCGAGACCGCCTCAATTCTAGTCTCGCTGCATCGCCTCGATCGACGCTCCTCTTTTTCCTTTGCCCTTGTCGCACCCTTTTGTTTAAGGTTTTGAGATCGACGTCATAAGGGTTACCCTTCCGCTTGGCCCGGGCAGGTTATGGACGCCATTGGTTATTCTTCGTGGCTCTTAGCCCCATTTTGCATCTTGTCCGTAGTCGACGCCGTGTCAATTTCAAGGTGATTTGGATCTTCATTGTATATCGTATTCTTGACTCATTGAGTCATTATATATATATGTGTTCGTGGGTCCCATCGAGGACTATTGTGTAATGTTATTACTTGCTTTCCACCCACAAAGTGCACAGTCGGCACCTTTGAATCGCTTTCTATGGGTTTGGCGGAAGCTACCAAACTTGCATAGGGCGATTCCGAGGGTGTTACATTTGGTGAGGAAGATGAGATTGCCGAGGATGACTTCAATTCAAGAAGGAGAGCATGATGGACATCCCTTCTATTGATACAACCGTTGTACCTCTACACACATACAAGGACTCATCACAAGATCTCGTGCCAAACAACTTAACTATCAGGTACTTTCGTTTCTTGGAACTATTCCTCACATACATGAGAATATGATGCTGCCTAAATCGGATGTATTTCTTATTCTTAGTGATAGGGAAAAGGTGTCCGATCTTTCGATGAGATGATGATAATCGATTTGGTGGAGTTCGGGCTTGACGATCCGACTACACGTGCGAGCACGAGCGCCAATGCAATCGCTAGGCCAATCTCCTGGAGGTTACCGATCCTGGAACACGATCACCGACCAACGAGGGTCTTAATTCCTACGAAATCGAGAACAAGTAAGAACTAATATTAAAATCAAGATATTGGATTTAGAGGAAAGCTTTATTGAAAAGGTGGGATCCCTAATAGGTGCGGCACAAGAGGCCTCATGACGCCGAGCCTTAGCGAAGTTGCGACTATGGCTAACTTAATGTCTAAACAAATCCAGTCTATGGGGATGGCTATGGGGAGTATGTAAGGGAGAAGGGGGTTTCGCCAGCCATGGAAGTGGTGGCCGAATCCAACCCTAAAAGTCCTTTTCCCTCAAATACGGACTCTAAAAAGTGGCTAATTAAAATCCTCAAGAAAATTACATGGCCTGGCCCAAAATAAAGATGTCGCAGCACCATATTAAGCTATGGACGAATTCAGAAGTATTGATCTTGAATATTTCGTCCAAGCCTTCTTTCTTCATTATGGTGGCCTCAAAGTTCTGAAAATCTTCATCCGTGGCCTTCTCTTGGATCATCACACGCTTGCTGCCATCTCCATGCATGGCCATGCTCCAATGCTTGTCCCTCCCATCCATGCTTGGTCCATCATTCCTAAGAGTAAGAAATACATCTGATTTAGGCAGCATCATATTCTCATGTATGTGAGGAATAGTTCCAAGAAACGAAGTACCTGATAGTTAAGTTGTTTGGCACGAGATCTTGTGATGGGTCCTTGTATGTGTGTTGCTGTAGGTACACCGGTTGTATCAATAGAAGGGATGTCCACATCATGCTCCCCTTCTTGAATTGAAGTCGCCCCTCGCAAGCTCATCTTCCTCACCAAAGTAAGGCTTCAAATCTGCAATGTTAAACGTAGGACTAACCGTACCAAAGGCTGCAGGCAACTCAAGTTTATATGCATTATCATTTATTTTCTCTAACACCTTAAAGGGACCAGCAGCACGTGGCATTAACTTAGACTTGTGTAAATTAGGAAAACGATCTTTACGCAAATGTAACCAAACAAGATCGCCAACATCAAACACAACATGCTTTCTCCCTTTATCCCAAGCAAGTTTATACTTAGAATTCATGTGTTCAATGTTATCTTTAGTAGTCTTATGCAAGTTTAATATCATTTCAGCGCGTTGTGTAGCATCCAAATTATGTTGCACCGAAGAAGGTAAAGGCAATAAATCAATAGGTGCACGAGGAACAAAACCATACACAATCTCAAATGGGCACATCTTTGTGGTAGAATGCAGTGAACGATTATAAGCAAATTCTATATGAGGTAAACACTCTTCCCACAATTTTAAGTTCTTCTTTAAAACAGCCCGCAACATAGTAGACAAAGTTCTATTTACTACTTCAGTTTGACCATCAGTTTGGGGATGACATGTCGTACTAAAGAGCAATTTAGTCCCCCACTTAGCCCATAAACATCTCCAAAAGTGGCTAAGAAATTTAGTATCACGATCAGAGACAATAGTATTTGGCACACCATGCAAACGAACAATTTCACGAAAGAACAAATCAGCAATATGCGAATAAAGTGTGCCATCTTAGAAAACCGATCCACAACAACAAAAATATTATCCCTCCCCTTCTCTGTTCTTGGCAATCCCAAAACAAAGTCCATAGAAATATCCTCCCAAGGAACACTAGGAACAGGAAGAGGCATATATAAACCATGTGGATTAAGGCGAGACTTAGCTTTTTGACAAGTAGTGCAGCGTGCCACAAATCTCTCAACATCTCGACGCATACGTGGCCAAAAGAAGTGTGCACCAAGAACATCCTTCGTCTTCGACACCAAAGTGTCCCATCAATCCTCCTCCATGCGCCTCAGAATAACAAAAGACAATGTAACTATCCGAATGCATAGTTTGTTAGGACTAACACAAATCCATCATTGAAATTCAGATCATGCACATATTGTTCCTTAATAGTTTCCAATCCAAATATTTTCAAGTCAAGTTGAGATAACAAAGTATAACTTGGGCGACAAAGCATCGAATAATATTATCTTTACCCTTTTGTGTTTGATAACATAAGGAAAAGACTCAATAAATTCCACCCACTTTGCATGACGACGATTCAACTTAGCTTGACTACGAATATGCTTCAAAGATTCATGATCAGAATGAATAACAAATTCCTTAGGCCATAGATAATGTTGCCAAGTTTCTAATGTCCGAACCAACGCATATAATTCTTTATCATAAGTAGAATAGTTCAGACTAGCCCCACTCAATTTCTCACTAAAATATGCAAAGTTTTCCTCTTGTAATAACACCCTCCCAAACCAATTCCACTAGCATCACATTCAAGCTCAAAAGTCTTAGTAAAATCGGAAGTTGGAGTAAGGGAGCATGTGTTAGCTTATCTTTCAATATGATGAAGGCCTGTTGTTGTGCATCGCCCAAACAAAGGGCACATCCTTCTTGGTAAGCTCATTCAAGCGGCAATTGATCCAAAGTCTTTGACAAAGCTATAAAAACCAATGAGGCCAAGAAAACTCCTCACTTGTGTGACCGTCTTGGGCTGCGGCCAATTCTCAATAGCTTCAATCTTGGCTGGATCCACTTCAATACCCTGTGATGTAACAACATAGCCATGAAACGCAACTCGATTGGTGCAAAAGGTGCACTTCTCAAGGTTACCAAACAAACGTGCATCACGTAAAGCATTGAAAACAGCACGTAAATGGTCCAAATGATCCTCTAAAGATTTGCTATAAACTAGAATATCATCAAAGTAGACTACCACAAAACGTCCAATGAAAGCACGTAAAACTTCGTTCATTAATCTCATGAAAGTGCTAGGTGCATTAGTTAAACCAAACGGCATTACTAATCACTCGTATAAACCGAACTTAGTTTTAAATATTGTTTTCCATTCATCTCCTAATTTCATACGAATCTGGTGGTAACCACTACGCAAATCAACTTTAGAAAACATGGTAGAGCCACTCAATTCATCAAGAATGTCATCTAAACGTGGAATAGGATGACATCGAATAGTAATATTATTGATAGCTCTACAATCAAACACATGCGCGAAGAACCATCTTTCTTAGGTACCAAAATAATAGGAACATCACAGGGGCTAAGGGACTCACGAATATGATCTCTATCGAGTAGTTCCTGAATTTGGCGTTGTATCTCCTTTGTCTCCTCTGGATTGGTTCTATATGGCGCAGCGGTTGGGCAACGTGGCACCGTGAATTAGATCAATTTGGTGCTTAGTTCCTCTAATAGAGGTAGTCCCGTGGCAGCTCGGAAAGACGTCCTCATATTCCTGCAAAGGTTAGCAATAGCGGTGGCAAAGTGTCAACACCCGATTTTTCAATCCTAGATGCCTTATGCCATACATCGCAATCCTGTGATTACCATTTTAAGTAGACATAACAGAATTGGATACCATAGTACTTCATCGATTACAACGATACAAGTTCTTACACAAATAGGGATCTCATGATCCGATTCTTACAACATCAAGCGGCGGAATACGTAATAATAACGGTAGCGTAGGTAAGCTCCATCTTCGGGTCACAGTAATGCCGACGATGGGAGATGATCCTAGTTGTCGAACCTTCCTAGGGTCCATCTTCCGTACTCTCTTCATAGTCCGCCATGGGAATAGCTGTGACAAAGCCATGAGTACTCTTAAGTACTGCAAACTAATACTAACGGTAAGGGTTTTGGATAATAGGACACTAGGCTCTAGGGTTATTTTGCAAAAGCCGTGTTTATCTCTACTAAGTTCCAAAGCTAGTCAAAATTTTATAACTCCTAAGTGGGATCTTGTAATTGTGTCACAACTCGTTGTGGTCAATTCAAAGTCTCAATTCATTTCACAAGTCATTTTGAAAAGTCGACGGGGAACAGATGGCCACTCCAACTGTTCATAATCAAGACACGCTTATTCGAATAGTTTGACACTGCAGAGATTGTACACTTTCACCACAACATTCGATACATCCGTGAACAACTCAATTCACCATACTCGTGATGCGGATAATCAATCCTAACCTTTCAATTACACGCCCTAGTATAAGCACCTCTCCCGTGAGTTTGGCCTCCCAACCATGACCACCTTTGTCATAATTGCTGCAGTGGACAATCTTCACAAGGTAGCCTCTGCTCACCTTGGCCGGAGGGAACTAATACTAAGGTATATAAGTTTCAATAAGCCCTACCCAATATTCGTATTGTGGTGTACGCTAAAATTGGAATGGTATCGCATCCGCACAACCATCAGCTTTATAAAGGGCTAAGGCTCATGCCTCAACATTTTATCACCAATCATCAAGTGTTGGGAAACACATGTCCAAAACATTTCAATAGAATGATCCATCATTCCAAGGTTTTCATAACCATTTTCCACCAAGTATTCCCATCTAAAAGTTGATCAAGTTTTATGCTTAGCACTAGCATCTACAGGTGGGGGTAGTACTAATGAGGGGTGGTAACTAGTGGAGTTTCACTAAGTCCAACCTTATATCTTAGTCGATATCAAGGTTTCTAGCTTAGGCCAAATTTTATGCTCTTTATGCAACCTTCAAAGACTGTCTAGTATCTACCAAACTCTTAGGTAGACTCTAAGTAAGCTTTGATAAAGAAATAAAGTAAAAGCTTGCACATAAAACTAGGATTTGGTTTATCAAGTGGGTATGATCACATATGCTTAAGGCATATAGTAGTCATATCACAAGTATGGGTTTGTGACAGAGAGGGTATCCTAAGGGTTAGCTTGCATCAATATCGTAATAAGCTTGCATAGGTATAGTATCTTGCAAGTGTTAGCTTGCACATTCACTAGTAATATTAGGCTTGCTAAAGTAGAATGTCTTGCAAGTTTTAGCTTGCCTTGTGCAGCAAGGTTGAAGTTCTCCTGCTTCCTCTTCGTAGTATCCTCCTTCCTCCTCGTATCCTTGGCTACTAGCGCCTATGAATAAATACGAGGTACACAATCACCAAACAATACTTAACTACTTGCAATCATCACACACAAGGGTCCTATAGATGATCTAGCATCATCTCTATCATTACAAGGTTAAGGCTTGGTTTAAATCTTTTTATTTTTAGAAAAGTAATTTCTACTCATTGAAAAATTACTTAAGATTTAATATTCTCCAAACCAAATATGAGATCATGTTGACACATGTCATCACCACATATTATAGTCCATGGGAATGTGATTTAAAATGGTGTCACAATTTAATAAGGTTTTACCCTTTTATTTTAATTAATTAAATCTGCTAGAAATGCTTATGAAGCATTCTTTTATTACTTGAGTAGTATTTCTGCAAGTAACCTATATATATTTTTATATATTCTGAAAGGTATGGTTAAATGTGATTTTTGAGAGTTGGAATCAACTCAAAATCTTTTATGGTTTAAATTTGAAAAATGTTTGAATGCAAAAAAGCTTCTGCCTTGTTATTTTTACTATGGGTTATCTACAGATCCAAATGACTTGAATCCAACGGGCTTGGATTAAGCATTCACAGACCTTTCCAACAAAATTGGTTTCATTCAATTTGGTGCACTGAATCGATCTGGGTTGATTTTGAAGTTGGAAATAAATGTGTTTGAATTGAAATAGAAAAGATTTAATTTGAATTGTTGGGCTGCGGAAAAGTTCTGGTCGGCCTAAGCGCAGCGTTCGCTGGCTGCTTAAGGGTGTCCCACCGTCGCTGACACGGGTCACGGGCGATATATGGGGCAACGTGGATCGCTCGATCTAGTTCTAATCCAACGGTTGTGGGTCATCGCCGACGCGAGACAACTCCGGCGAGAATGAAACCAGCGCCACTCAAAGGAGGGGTGCCGGGCTCACCGGCACGGGCGAGGGTCGGAGGCGGGTGAACGACGAAGTCGACGACGGCGAACCTCCTGGTACCAGTGGCTTCTCCTGGGGCGGCTCCAATAGCTGGCTCCCTTCTTCCCAAGTGGCAGACTCTAGTGAAATTCCGCTGGGTGGTGCTCGCCTTTGCGAGAATGGTGGCACGATCGGTGAGGAGAGGGAGTGAGATGGTGAAGAAATCGTGTGGGGTGGCTCTATTTATAGTCGAGCGAGGGGACCGTCAGGCGCACAAGAGCTCGTCGGGGCGACATTACAGGGCTAATGGCATGGGAAAGGGTAGGGACGGTGCTGTCTCTTGGCGATGCTCAACGACATGGTCGCGAGGCATGGGGCGGTGTGGTTTGGTCTGAACGGTGCTCACTCAAGGCAGAGGCGGCGTCTTCGACGGGCGGTGGTCAGATGGCACGGGCGGCAAACGGGGTGTCTGGCGGTCTCGGTCGGTGGTGATCGTGTGCACGCGGTGAGGGTGGGCGTGGTCTGTGGATGCTGGTCCGGTGGCGCCTGCGCGCATGATCGGCATGGTCCGGGAGCGCTTGTGCGTGGTCTGTGGCAACGCCGCTGGGCAGTGGAGGAGTGGCGGTGAACGGTGGGCTGCCTCCTGGACAAGGTTGGTACGGCTAGTTCTTCCTCTAGCCTGCCGTCACAATGGGGTGACATGGGGTGTTTGCCTTCACCATTGATGACAATGGCAAGCTCACAGGGGTGCTAGTGTTGGGCTAACCTTTCTAGATGATCTACTGAGTTGTGTGTGAGCTAACTAGGGAACAAGTTAGGCAAGAATCACTGCACACTATAGTGTTTGATGTTTTGTTTGATTTGTGTCTGCAACCTGTTTGATGAAATGGCCGCATGAAATCAAGCTTTGAATTTTGAAATGATTTTTGGTGGGTTTGCTAGATTGGTGCTGGTGAGTCTACAGATGCTTGGATTTTGAAAGTTGAGCTTGTTTGAGTGGGTTTTGAAAAACTGGGATCTTCCCATATGAAGAAGATTTAATTTTGAATTGTCATTTAAACTATGCATTTGAAAGTTTCTGGATGATCACAAAGTGGGCCTTGATACCCTGTTATGAGTACATTCAAGGGGTGCAAAGATCCAGAAAAGTTTCTGTTAGGTTTTGAAAGTTTGAGATAGCCAAAGTAGGCATGGGAGTTAAATTGGTCAAAATGACCATTCACTAAATATATTTGTTTTGATTTACTTGTCTTTAGGAAAAGTGTGGGAAATGTTTTAGATGATGTTCATTTCACCTAAGAAACATTTTACAAGCAATGGATCACACAAACAAGGTGGTTTTTAAAGAAATTCAAAATCCATGCATACACATATGCATGCATTCATGAGTTTAGTTAGAAAAGTTTTTTTAACCCTAATCTTGATGATTAGTGTTTGATGATCTAAGTTTGGTATTTTTGGGATGTTACAAACCTTCCCCCCTTAAACAAAATCTCGTCAGATTTGAAAAGGACGAAAGATTACCTAGGATTTGAAGAGATCGGAAAACTCCGTCTGATGTGATCTTCCCCTGTAGCCTCCTCCTCGTGTGGTTGCTCCACCAATCTTGAGAAACTTGATGCTTAGGGTTACGGTAGTTCAAAAGGTTCTTCCAAAATACGGATGGGTACTTTCGATAGGTTAGGTCATCGTTGATTTCTATGGTCCTGATCGATATTCTTGAACACTGGTCTTCTGGGACTTGAGACACTTCAAGTAACGAGATATGGAACACATTGTGCACAAATGACATCTCTTCGTGTAGTTCCAGTTGATAAGATACTTCTCGTCGACGGTTCAAAATTTTGAAAGGTCCGATATATCTGGGGGCTAACTTTCGTTTGAGTTGGAAACGTTGCATTCCCTTCAATGGAGACACTTTCAGATAAACAAAATCTCCTATGTTGAAGGCGAGGTCTCGGCGTCTCTTGTCGGCGTTCTTTCCGTCTGGATTGGCTGTCTTGAGGTGCTCACAAATCTTGTGAACCTTCTCTTCTGCTTCTCGTAGGATGTCGGGTCCGAAGATCTGACTCTCTCCTACTTTCGACCAGTTCAAAGGGGTGCGACACTTTCTTCCATACATAAATTTAAATGGGGCCATTTGCAACCTTGGTAATCATTGTTATAGGAAAATTCTGCAAACGATGCATATCTTCCACTTGGATCTATATTCTAGCACACATGCTCTAAGCATATCTTCAGTATTTGATTTACTCGCTCCTTTTGTCCATCGGTCCGAGGGTGATACGCAGATCGAAATCTAAGCGGGTTCCTAAACCTTCTTAGACTTTCTTCCAATCTCGAGGTAAACCGAGTTCCTCGATCCGATACTATGTTCTTGGGGACTCCATGCAAACTAACAATTCTAGCGATGTACAACTCGCTAGCTTCAACTCGATAGGTGGTTTTGACGGCAAGAAATGGGCGACTTTGGACAACCTGTCCACTATGACCCAAATAGAGTCATTTCACGAGAAGTAGGTAGTCCAGTGATAAAGTCCATTCCTACGTAATCCCATTTCCATTCGAATTTGCAAAGGTTGCAACAATCCAAATGGTCTTTGATGTCCGCCTTGACTTCGTGACATATATCACATTTGGCGATATAGCTTCTGATTTCTCTCTTCATCTTATGCCACCAAAATTGCTCTTTCAAATCTTGATACATCTTAGTCCTCCGGGATGGATAGAATAAAGAGTATCATGAGACTCCTTCAAGATAACTTCTTTCAACTCCGAATATGCTGGTACAAAAAGGCGTCCTTTGTACCACGTAACTCCTTCTTCGCTCGGTGAATCCGCACTTTGCTGTACTGACACGACGCTGATACCGTCGATACTAGCATTTCCTTCTGCGCCTCTTTAATCGACCGACCAAAGTGGGCTGAAGTTCTATGCTAGCCAAAAATCCTTCGCCACTAATTCCATTCGAAAATCTTCCATTTCTTTGTGCGCACTTGGTTGCTCCTTCAAAATCATGGAGTTCAAGCGGCACGACAATCGCTAAGGGCATCGACTACCACATTGGCTTTACGGGGTGATAGTGAATGTCCGTGTCGTAATCCTTGATTAGCTCAATCCATCTTCTACGCCTCATATCCAGCTCCTTCCGAGTGAATATATACTTTAGGCTCTTGTGATCCAATAAATCTCACAACGATTTCCCATCGTAATGTCTCCATGTCTTCGTGGCTAGAACTACGGCGAGTTCGAGGTCATGGGTTGGGTAATTTTGTTCATGTTGCTTCAATTGTCGTGATAGATAAGATATAACTTTGCCTTCTTGCATTAGCACATCCGAGACCAATCTTGGATGCGTCACAATACACATCGAAGGGCTTCGTGATATCCGAGATGATCAAGATTGGGGCTGAAATCAATCTCCTCTTGAGTTCTTGAAAACTCGCTCACACTTGTCCGTCCATTCAAACTTCTTGTCCTTCTTCAAAGAATTGGGTCATGGGTCAAGCGATACTAGAGAATCCTTCTACAAATTTATGTAATATCCCGCCAATCCGAGAAATGCACGAACTTGGGTTTGAGTGGTGGGGCTGCCAATCTTCTACATCTTTCACTTTGGCGGTCAACGGAAATTCCTCCTACCGATACAATGTGACCGATGAATCCTTCCTGTAACGAAATTCACATTTGAACTTGGCATACAATTGATGCTCTAAGGGTTCCAAGAATGGTCCTTAGGTGTAGCTCATGTTCTTCTTCTGATTTGGAATAAATCGAATGTCATCGATGAAAACAACGACAAACTTATCCAGAAGTCCATAAAAATCTTATTCATGAGGTTCATGAAATAAGCGGGGCATTGGTTAATCCAAAAGACATGATCAGATACTGTACAATCCATATCCGTGGTAAAGGCGGTCTTTGGAATATCTTCTACGAATCTTGAGTTGATGATAGCGCCTAAGATCAATCTTAGAAAACACCTGGGCACCGGTCAACTGATCAAACAAATCTTCTATCTTAGGCAAGGGGCACTTGTTCTTGATGGTGACATCATTCAACTTCCGATAATCCGTACACAAACGGTTACCTCCATCCTTCTTGTCCACAAACAAGACAGGTGATCTCCATGGGGACGCACTTGGTTGAATCAATCCGATTTCGAACATGGAATCCAGTTGCTTCTTCAGTTCTTCTAGTTCTGACGGGTTCATACTATAGGGTCTCTGGGCTATGGGTCCTGTTCCGGGAATTAGTTTGATGATAAACTCGATATCCCGATCTGGGGGTGATGTGGACATCCCTACTATTGATACAACCGTTGTACCTACAGCAACACACATACAAGGACCCATCACAAGATCTCGTGCCAAACAACTGAACTATCAGGTACTTTCGTTTCTTGGAACTATTCCTTACATACATGAGAATATGATGCTGCCTAAATCAGAAATGTTTCTTACTCTTAGGAATGATGGACCGAGCATGGATGAGAGGGACAAGCATTGAGCATGGCCATGGTGATGGCAGAAGCATGTGATGATCCAAGAGAAGGCCACGGATGAAGATTTCAACTTTGAGGCCACCATAATGAAGAAAGAAGGCTTGGACGAAATATTCAAGATCAATACTTACTTAATTCGTCCATAGCATAATATGGTGTCATGACACCTTTATTTTGGGCCGTGCCCATGTAATTTTCAGGATTTTAATTAGCCACTTTTTAGAGTCCGATTTGAGGAAAAGGACTTTTAGGGTTGGATTCGCCACCACTTCCATGGCTGGCGAAACCCCACCTTTTCGCCTTAATACGCCCATAGCCGAACCTTTAGACTCGGATTTTGTTTAGACATTAAGTTAGCCATAGTCGCAACTTCGCCAAGGCTCGGCGTCAGAGGCCTCTTGTACTTCGCACCTATTCAGGATCCCACCTCTTTCAATAAAGCTTTCCTCTTAATCCGCAATATCTTGATTGCAATATTGGTTCTTACTTGTTCTCGATTTCGTAGGAATTAAGACCCTCGGTCGCCGATCGTGTTCACGCAGGATCGGTAACCTCCGTGAGATTGGCCTAGCGATTGCATTGGCGCCGTTTCGCACGCAGTAGTCGGATCGTCAGCCGAACTCCACCAAATCGATTATCGCCATCTCATCGAAAGATCGGACACCTTTGCCCTATCAAGTGGTATCGATTTCGTGTTGCTCGGTGAGATTTTACTGTTTCAGAGATTAGATCTGTTTTACCTATAACCCACGAAAAGCCAAAACACAGCTTAGAGTTTAGATCCATCCCATAACCAATCTACGCCTCGCATTATCTTTTCGCTTTTGCATTGTTGAATTTGTGTCTACATCGTCAGGCCGAGTTGCTGGTCTTAGTGTCTCGTCCTTAGAGTTTCGAGTTCTGATCATACTAGTCACCACCACACTCGCCGATCACCGCCGCCATATACCCTGCCACCATATTCCGCCGCCATATACCCTGCCACCATAAAACCCTAATACTCCGCCACCGCTTCCTACCATGACACGATCCGACGTCAGGTTTTTACCAGTGGTGCGAGTCCGAGTAGAGTTACTCCTCGTTATTTCTTTTGACTTTCCTTCTTTGTTTCCGTGTTCACTAAAGTCCGTGTCGAGCTAAGAGTCCGTCGTAAGTCCGGATGAGCAAAAAAAAAAAAAAAAAATTCTGGCTAAGAGTCTGGAACCGCCTCCGAAAAAATTTTTCTGGCTAAGAGTCTGGAACCGCCTCCGAAAAATTTTTTCTGGCTATACTATTTTTCGACCCCGGGGATCACTTTTCTCCATCGGCCGTTATAGCGATATTTTTTTACGCGCTTCCGAGCAAAATAAAAATTTCGAAAAATTTTGGGGCTAACCTCTTTTAGACCTCAGAGATCAGTTCTAGACACTCGCCATCATAGTGATTTTCTCATCTCGGATCGCTTTCAGGTGCTATATCATCATACAAAGGCTTGTTGTGTCGCTCGTGACATCGTTGGTGATCTAGGCTCGCGTCTCTAGCCTAGGACCAAAGACAAGACCGCTGCTGAGCATTCTTTCAACTTTTGCATTGCTGTTTTGATAATTGCGACCCCTTTGCTAAGCCTTCCCAGAGCTCCACGGATACTCTCCACGCGGCGTGTTTCGACTCGTAATCGCTTGGTTCAATCTCCGACCCACGATCCTCGTGGTTGCACATCGCCTTTTCCCGCTGTTTGGTAAGAACTTGTAAGAGCTTCAGATATTGCTTGACGGATTACGCGTGACTTCCACCATATTCCGTAGTATATACCGTGCTTTTTAAGGACTAACCATGATGATACTTCATGAACCCCGCCACCATGACGAGCGAAGAACTACATGCCCACTTCTCCGCTCACGGTCGGCCGCTGAAGACGTGGACACGCCTAGGGAGTTTGACACCAAGCTCACCAACGCCAGGACAAGATCGATGGACTCGAGAAATCCTTCAACGCCAAGCTTGACGCTCGGTTCAAGGAGCTTCGAACCGATTGCCCGCACCAAGCACCCACACATGGTGCACGCATTCGATCACGGCTCGATCGCTGGTACGGCTGCCGCCGCACCCGGCGCTCTGCTGCGACCGACGTTCCTCGACTTCCGCCGTATCGCTGCGACATTGGGGACATTTGACGGTACTACTACGACCCCGACGATTTACGATCTGCTTGACGAGGAGGTTGAACAACCTCCACGTGTACCGGTCGCCCCCGACATTACTACCGCAACGCCGCCCACCGACGCATCGATGATGATCATGTTGCAAAGCTTAAATTAAATATTCCATCTTTTGAGGGTAAATATAATCCGATGCATATCTTACATGGGAGATGGAAGTAGAACAACGTTTGCATGCTTAAAATATCCCGAGAATATGCGTGTTAGTGCCGCTACATGTGAATTTACTAAATTTGCTTCCCTTTGGTGGTCCGAGTATTGTCGTTTAAATCCTACTACTATTCCTAGTACTTGACTGCTTTAAAACTGCTATGCGTGTTCGCTTTGTACCTCCCACTTATCAACGTGATTTACTAAAGAATCGACACGCTTAGAGCAAGGGAAAAATTCTGAGAAGAGTATTATCGAATTGCAAACGGGATGGTTAGGTGTGGTCTTGTAGAATCTAATGAACAAATGCTTGCACGTTTTTTGGTGGATTAAACAAGGACATTCAGACATATTAGATTATAAGGAATATAATTCTATCACTGCTTGTTTCATCTTGCTTGCAAAGTGAACGTGAAGTGCGTGATCGCCAAACACCATGGAGGAGGACTAATAATTCGCAGTCGCACATCCACTTGGACATCCCGACAATCAGCGCCTCCTCGTGATTCGCCTCGCCTACTACCACATCCAAGGCCACCACAAGATTTCCAATGCTCCTCCACCATCATCCAATGCTCACCGTCAGAGTGCATCTTCTATGGCTTCCACGGTAAGACTAAGGATATACAATGCCGCAAGTCTTTGGGTTTTGGTCATATTGAGAGACAAAGGCACAACACAACGTGTGATGATGGTGCGAGAAGATGGTGAATACGATTCCGAAAGTGACTTCGATGAAGATACACTAGCCCTTATTTCGCCGAGATGGAGACAATTCGATGATGATGACGAGCCGTAGGTAATGGGAGCTGAAGCTGCTGATCAATACAAGAGTTTAATTACACAACGTGTTGAGTGTGCAATTGAGCAAATCTGAGCAAGATCAACGCCACAACCTGTTCCAAACACGTGGTGTTGTCAAGGAAAGAGCTATACGGATCATCATTGATGGAGGGAGTTGTAATAATCGCCGTGTTGACATGGTAGAGAAGCTTGCGCCCAACAAGACAACGCCCACATTCATACTACATCCAATGGTTTGAGAGTTCTCAAGATCAAGGTAACAAGAACGCACGCTGCGGCATTTTACTATTGGTACATATTCGATTTTGTTGATTGTGATGTTGTACCTATGCAAGCTTGTTCTTTGTTACTTGGTAGACCATGGCAATTTGATAGAGAATCTGTTCATAATGGCAAAACTAACCACTATTCTCTTATGCATGATGGAAAGAAAATTGGTCTAAAACCTATGACTCCCGAACAGATTTTAAAAGATGATCTTGCTAGAGCTAGTAGAGCTAAAACTGAGGAGAAAAATAAAAGTGAGAATCAGATTGTTGCTGCAGATTTTATACCACCAAAGAACACTAAATCTGATTCTACACATGCTACTGAAATTCGTTTGAAGAGTCCATGTATGCTTGCAAATAAAATTGATATTGCTGAACTAGATGTAAACAATACTCAATGTTATGCAATTGTATGCAAAGAGGTTTTGTTTTCATTTGAGGATATGCCTCCTTCTTTGCCACCCGCTATTGCTAACCTTTTGCAGGAATATGAGGACGTATTTCACGAGTTGCCACCAGACTACCTCCTATTAGAGGAATTGAGCATCAAATTGATCTAATTCCTGGTGCCACGTTGCCCAACCGCTGCCATATAGAACCAATCCAGAGGAGACAAAGGAGATACAACGCCAAATTCAGAACTACTCGACAGAGATCATATTCGTGAGTCCCTTAGCCCTTGTGCTGTTCCTATTATTTTGGTGCCTAAGAAAGATGGTTCTTCGCGATGTGTACCGATTGTAGAGCTATCAATAATATTACTATTCGATATCGTCATCCTATTCCACGTTTAGATGACATGCTTGATGAATTGAGTGGCTCTACCATGTTTTCTAAAGTTGATTTATGAGTGGTTACCACCAGATTCGTATGAAATTAGGAGATGAATGGAAAACAGCATTTAAAACTAAGTTCGGTTTATATGAGTGGTTAGTAATGCCGCTTTGGTTTAACTAATGCACCTAGCACTTTCATGAGATTAATGAACGAAGTTTTACGTGCTTTCATTGGACGCTTTTGTGGTAGTCTACTTTGATGATATTCGATTTATAGCAAATCTTTAGAGGAACATTTGGACCATTTACGGTTGTTTTCAATGCTTTACGTGATGCACGCTTGTTTGGTAACCTTGAGAAGTGCACCTTTTGCACCAATCGAGTTGCTTTCTTGGCTATGTTGTTACATCACAGGTATTGAAGTGGATCCACCAAGATTGAAGCTATTGAGAATTGGCCGCAGCCCAAGACGGTCACAAGTGAGGAGTTTTCTTGGCCTCATTGGTTTTTATAGGCGCTTCATCAAAGACTTTGGATCAATTGCCACCGTGAATGAGCTTACCAAGAAGGATGTGCCCTTTGTTTGGGGCGATGCACAACAACAGCCTTCGTATATTGAAAGATAAGCTAACACATGCTCCCTTACTACAACTTCCCGATTTTACTAAGACTTTTGAGCTTGAATGTGATGCTAGTGGAATTGGTTTGGGAGGTGTTATTACAAGAGGGAAAACTGTTGCATATTTTAGTGAGAAATTGAGGGGCTAGTCTGAACTATTCTACTTATGATAAAGAATTATATGCTGGTTCGGACATTAGAAACTTGGCAACATTATCTATGGCCTAAGGAATTTGTTATTCATTCGATCATGAATCTTTGAAGCATATTCGTAGTCAAGCTAAGTTGAATCGTCATGCAAAGTGGGTTGAATTTATTGAGTCTTTTCCTTATGTTATCAAACACAAAAGGGTAAAGATAATATTATTGCGATGCTTTGTCACTGTTATGCTTTGTTATCTCAACTTGACTTCAAAATATTTGGATTGGAAACTATTAAGGAACAATATGTGCATGATGCTGAATTTAAAGATGTGTTGCAGAATTGTAGAGATGGTAGAACTTGGAACAAGTTCGTCTTCAATGATGGATTTGTGTTCCGTGCTAACAAACTATGCATTCCGATAGCTCTGTTCGTCTTTTGTTGTTACAGGAGGCGCATGGAGGAGGATTGATGGGACACTTTGGTGTCAAGAAGACGGAGGATGTTCTTGCTACACACTTCTTTTGGCCACGTATGCGTCGAGATGTTGAGAGATTTGTGGCACGCTGCAATACTTGTCAAAAAGCTAAGTCTCGCCTTAATCCACATGGTTTGTATATGCCTCTTCCTGTTCCTAGTGTTCCTTGGGAGGATATTTCTATGGACTTTGTTTTGGGATTGCCACGAACACAGAAGGGGAGGGATAGTATTTTTGTTGTTGTGGATCGGTTTTCTAAGATGGCACACTTTATTCCTTGTCATAAAACGGATGATGCTGCGCATATTGCTGATTTGTTCTTTCGTGAAATTGTTCGTTTGCATGGTGTGCCAAATACTATTGTTTCTGATCGTGATACTAAATTCCTTAGCCACTTTTGGAGATGTTTATGGGCTAAGTTGGGGACTAAATTGCTGTTTAGTACTACATGTCATCCCCAAACTGATGGTCAAACTGAAGTAGTAAATAGAACTTTGTCTACTATGTTACGGGCTGTTTTAAAGAAGAACTTAAAATTGTGGGAAGAGTGTTTACCTCATATAGAATTTGCTTATAATCGCTCATTGCATTCTACCACAAAGATGTGCCCATTTGAGATTGTGTATGGTTTTGTTCCTCGTGCACCTATTGATTTATTGCCTTTACCTTCTTCGGTGCAACATAATTTGGATGCTACACAACGCGCTGAAATGATATTAAACTTGCATAAGACTACTAAAGATAACATTGAACACATGAATGCTAAGTATAAACTTGCTGGGGATAAAGGGAGAAAGCATGTTGTGTTTGATGTTGGCGATCTTGTTTGGTTACATTTGCGTAAAGATCGTTTTCCTGATTTACGCAAGTCTAAGTTAATGCCACGTGCTGCTGGTCCCTTTAAGGTGTTAGAGAGAATCAATGATAATGCATATAAACTTGAGTTGCCTGCAGACTTTGGTACGGTTAGTCCTACATTTAACATTGCAGATTTGAAGCCTTACTTTGGTGAGGAAGATGAGATTGCGTCGAGGACGACTTCAATTCAAGAAGGGGAGCATGATGTGGACATCCCTACTATTGATACAACCGTTGTACCTACAGCAACACACATACAAGGACCCATCACAAGATCTCGTGCCAAACAACTGAACTATCAGGTACTTTCGTGTCTTTTAACTATTCCTTACATACATGAGAATATGATGCTGCCTAAATCGAAATGTTTCTTACTCTTAGGAATGATGGACCGAGCATGGATGAGAGGGACAAGCATTGGAGCATGGCCATGCATGGTGATGGCAAGAAGCATGTGATGATCCAAGAGAAGGCCACGGATGAAGATTTCGAACTTTGAGGCCACCATAATGAAGAAAGAAGGCTTGGACGAAATATTCAAGATCAATACTTTAATTCGTCCATAGCATAATATGGTGTCATGACACTTTATTTTGGGCCAGCCCATGTAATTTTCAGGATTTTAATTAGCCACTTTTAGAGTCCGTATTTGAGGAAAAGGACTTTAGGGTTGGATTCGCCACCACTTCCATGGCTGGCGAAACCCCACCTTTTCGCCCTTAAATGCCCATAGCCGAACCTTTAGACTCGGATTTTGTTTAGACATTAAGTTAGCCATAGTCGCAACTTCGCCAAGGCTCGAGGCCAGAGGCCTCTTGTACTTCGCACCTATTCAGATCCCACCTCTTTCAATAAAGCTTTCCTCTTAATCCGCAATATCTTGATTGCAATATTGGTTCTTACTTGTTCTCGATTTCGTAGGAATTAAGACCCTCATTTCGCCGATCGTGTTCACGCAGGATCGGTAACCTCCAGGAGATTGGCCTAGCGATTGCATTGGCGCTCGTGCTCGCACGTGTAGTCGGATCGTCAAGCCCGAACTCCACCAAATCGATTATCGCCATCTCATCGAAAGATCGGACACCTTTGCCCTATCAGGGGGCATACCGGGAAAAACATCTGGAAATACAACGGGGTATTCACAGACTATCCGAACTTGGTCAATGGTAGGTTGGGCTAGACTCTTGTTACACTTGAATTGGCGAGGTAAGGTTTCAGATATATGCTCGACTGATATTCCGGTGGTACTGGTCATGGTGATGGCTTTCTTGCATACCAATCAATCCTTTATGTTTGGACATCCAATCCATTCCTAGTACTACTTCCAAACCTTTAGTTCCGAATACTATTAGGTTAGCATAAAAATTTATGCCATGGATTCGGATAGGGACGGCCTTGCAAATTTGCCTAGCCTTGGTGGTTGATCCGGGAATTTGTACAATCATCACATGCTTCAATTTGGTTGGTTGAATTTTACTAGTGTAGGCAAATTCTTTGGTGATAAATGAATGCGATGCACCAGAATCAAACAACACTCTTGCTAGTACTGAATTAATAGAAAACATACCCAGCACGACGTCTGGCGCTTCCTGAGCTTCTTCAGCATGCATGAGAAAAAGACGGCCATTGCGGTTGAGTGAATTCCCTGGGGCAAATCTTCTCCCTGGCTGGACACGACGCTGCTGCTGAGCTAGGACATTGGTATTGGGTGTTGTGGCATTTTTCTTGTTGGGGCACTCGTTAGAATAGTGGCCTTTATTTCCACAGTCATAACAGGTCACTTGTGACTTGTCCTTGGCTGCAGAGCAACATTGCTTCAGTCCTCGGAGGCGGTGTTGGGTTCTTGATAGCATTGTTGGTGTTGAACGTGGGTTGGGCACGGTGAAATTGCTAGAGTTGCCGGGTTGTTGTGATTTCCTCGGTCTAGGGTTTCCACGGTTGGGATAGGTTGGACGGGTCATAGTGCGTTGGTTTTGGGGCAAATCCTCGAGATGGGTCAGCGATACTTTGGGGTCCGATGGGTTCTGGTTGATGTATCATGCGACGCTTGCGGTTCTCATGGGCCTGGTTGATCTTTCCTTCCATCTGGATAGCAGAGTCGACAAGGGCTTCAATATCCACAAAGGGGATATTGACTAACACTGTCTGCATCTCGTCATGCAGACCATTCAGGAATCTTTCTTTTTCTTCTTGGCTTCGGTGTCTATCTCGTCCGGGGCATACCTAGCTAATGACAAAAATTTGTCACGGTATTCCACTACACTCATCCTTCCTTGCTTCAACTCTCTGAACTCGTCTCTCATTCTCTTGATCAAACCTGGTGGCACATGGGTTCTGCTAAATTTGACCTTGAATTCCTCCTGTGTCATCATCGGCCTCGGTCATTGCATCGAACACTGTTCCACCATGCCCCGCATCTCCGGCTAGATAATGGGTGGCGAACATGACTTTCTGGCTTCCACTCCGACTTCTAGGTTGTTTTCCATGGTTTGCGACCAATCATCGCATCTAGGGTTCTTGACTTGGTGAAAACAGTGG
This sequence comes from Avena longiglumis, assembly GCA_030063025.1. Taxonomy (NCBI): domain Eukaryota; kingdom Viridiplantae; phylum Streptophyta; class Magnoliopsida; order Poales; family Poaceae; genus Avena; species Avena longiglumis. Next base: position 247,213,351 of record CP125978.1, on the reverse strand, counting down.
GTTAGTATTCTGGAAATTCTTGAGCTTAGATCCGTGGTTGTCCTTATTTCCGTGGCCTTGGTTGTTGTGGGCTAGCTGGGATATCTGTTGTAGAGTGGCTAGGTTGGCCTGACGTTCCGCTCTTTCAGCTTCGCGGTCAGAAGTCAACATTTGCAGAATCTGCAACATCGGGTCCGGGGCTGAACCACTTCCTCCACGTTGCATCTGAAGATTGATATAGATCATGAGAAAAGAGGGAAATTTCTAAGGTTTTGGGTCTTTGAAAAGTTTTTAGAGTTTGACTCAGGTTTTTCTAGCAACTTGCTTTTTCATTCATTCAATCACTCGATACAACGCACACCACAGCAAGGAAAACAGATGGTTTTAAGAACCATTCTGGAAACTACGATACAGTGGGACCGACTACTACTCACTAAGCTAGTGCTCAGTGCTACTACTCCTCGGAGTCTGTGGCTTCATCATCTTCAGCATCATCGATGAAGGCGAAATCATCCTCATCGGTGAAGAAGTCCATGTCCTGATCCTCCAGAAAATCATCGTCATCGCTGAGATATGAGTAAGGGTCTCCACGAAGATTCTCTCCGGCATTCTCCCTTTCCTCTAACTGCATGTCTCTCTCGTGGATGGTCTCCTCCAGAGATGAGATGCGGTGGCGAAGACGGGCAACAATGCGCTCCTTTTTGTCGAGCTGACGGCGGCGAGACTTGCGATCCTTTGCTAGCATGGCGATGGTCTGGTCCTTCGTCTTGATGATGGCAGACTTGTGGTTGCAATAGTCGCGGTAGTTGTCCAATTCCTGCTGACGATCATACATCATAAAGCTAAGGTGGTCCAATTGAGTCTTCAGCTCGGGGTGGTATGGGGCTTCCAGTGGTTGTCCATTTGCATCACGCCTTGGGCAAAAGTCAAAGCGAGTACCCTTGATCTGATTGATGCTCTGCCCACGCATGTGAAAGAGCTTCTCGCATTGCTCGCAAATCCATCGAGCCATTGTTTTCCCTCAAGGTAAATCAATTCCTCCGCATGGGAGGTTCAATCTTTCCTCAAGACTTGCAACAATTAGCCACCGCAGATCTTTTCCTCCTTGATCATTGAGCTCCAAGAACTTCGGGATGCGACGCTCCAAGTTCAAGTCGATCCAGATCCTCTCAAAGATAAGTTCTCCTCCATTCCCAAGATGGTAAAAAAACTTGTACTTCACGTCCATCTATAAAAATAGAGGATGAGTAGATTAGCAGAGTGATCAAGTGTGTCAAAATTTTATCTATTTTGCAAGAGTTTTTGAGGAACATGAAGTTTTATTAAAGAATTAAAGAGGTAAGAATGAGAATAAGTTTTCGTAAATATTTGTGTTCTTTGGTTTTGAAACTAAGTTTTTGGTTCACGTCCAATCTAACTAGGGTCTCCTATGGTCAGGGTGGCTCTGATACCAACTTGTCAACACCCGGATTTTTCAATCCTAGATGCCTGTTATGCCATATATCGCAATCGCAGGATTACCATTTTTGCGAGACTTAACAGAATTGAATACCATAGTACTTCATCCATTACAAACGATACAGAAGTTCTTACACAAATAGGGATCTCATGATCCAGTTCTTAATACAACATCAAGCAGCGGAATACGTAATAATAACGGTAGCGTAGGCGAAGCTCCATCTTCGGGGTCACAGGCAATGTTGACGATGGGAGATGATCCTAGTTGTCGTAACCTTCCTAGGGTCCATCTTCCAGGTACTCCTCTTCATAGTCGCCATGGGAATAGCTGGGACAAAGCCATGAGTACTCTTTAAGTACTGCAAAGTAATACTAACAGTAAGGGGTTTTGGATAATAGGACACTAGGCTCTAGGGTTATTTTGCAAAAGCCAGTTTATCTCTACTAAGTTCCAAAGCTAGTCAAAATTTTATAACTCCTAAGTGGGATCTTGTAATTCAGGTCACAACTCTGTTGTGGTCAATTCAAAGTCTCAATTCATTTCACAAGTCATTTTGAAAAGTCTGACGGGGGAACAGTATGGCCACTCAACTGCTCATAACATGTGAACGGCTATTCAATAGTTTGACACTCTGCAGAGATTGTACACTTTCACCACAACATTCGATACATCCGTCAGAACAAATCCTGAATTCACCATACTCGATATGGATAATCAATCCTAACCTTTCAATTACACGCCCTAGTATAAGCACCTCTCCGTGAGTTTGGCCTCCCAACCATGACCACGGTCATCTTGGTACTGCTGCAGTGGACAATCTTCACAAGGTAGCCTCACAGACCTTGGCCGGAGGAACTAATACTAAGGTATATAAGTTTCCATCAAGCCCTACCCAATATTCGGTATTGTGGTTATGCGCTAAAATTGGAATGGTATCGCATCCGCACAACCATCAGTTTTATAAAGGGCTAAGGCTCATGCCTCAACATTTTTATCACCAGAATCATCAAGTGTTGGGAAACACATGTCCAAAACATTTCAATAGAATGATCCATCATTCCAAGGTTTTCATAACCATTTTTCCACCAAGTATTCCCATCTAAAAGTTGATCAAGTTTTATGCTTAGCACTAGCATCTACAGGTGGGGGTAGTACTAATGAGGGGTGGTAACTAGTGGAGTTTCACTAAGTCCAACCTTATATCTTAGGCTGATATCAAGGTTTCTAGCTTAGGCCAAATTTTATGCTCTTTATGCAACCTTCAGCACAACTGTCTAGTATCTACCAAACTCTTAGGTAGACTCTAAGTAAGCTTTGATAAAGAAATAAAGTAAAAAGCTTGCACATAAAACTAGGATTTGGTTTATCAAGTGGGTATGATCACATATGCTTAAGGCATATAGTAGTCATATCACAAGTATGGGTTTGTGACAGCAGTAGGGTATCTGGCAAGGGTTAGCTTGCATCAATATCAGTATAAGCTTGCATAGGTATAGTATCTTGCAAGTGTTAGCTTGCACATTCACTAGTAATATTAGGCTTGCTAAAGTAGAGTGTCTTGCAAGTTTTAGCTTGCCTTGTGCAGAGCAGTGGTTGAAGTTCTCCTCGGCTTCCTCTTCGTAGTATCCTCCTTCCTCCTCGTATCCTTGGTCGGTACTAGCGTCTATGAATAAATACGAGGTACAAAATCACCAAACAATACTTAACTACTTGCAATCATCACACACAAGGGTCCTATAGATGATCTAGCATCATCTCTATCATTACAAGGTTAAGGCTTGGTTTAAATCTTTTTATTTTTAGAAAAGTAATTTCTACTCATTGAAAAATTACTTAAGATGTAATATTCTCCAAACCAAATATGAGATCATGTTGACACATGTCATCACCACATATTATAGTCCATGGAATGTGATTTAAAATGGTGTCACAATTTAATAAGGTTTTACCCTTTTATTTTAATTAATTAAAGTGGCTAGAAATGCTTATGAAGCATTCTTTTATTACTTGAGTAGTATTTCTGCAAGTAACCTATATATATTTTTATATATTCTGAAAGGTATGGTTAAATGTGATTTTTGAGAGTTGGAATCAACTCAAAAGCTTTTATGGTTTAAATTTGAAAAATGTTTGAATGCAAAAAAGATTCTGCCTTGTTATTTTTACTATGGGTTATCTACAGATCCAAATGACTTGAATCCAACGGGCTTGGATTAAGCATTCACAGAACTTTCCAACAAAATTGGTTTCATTCAATTTGGTGCACTGAATCGATCTGGGTTGATTTTTGAAGTTGGGTGCTGAAATGTGTTTGAATTGAAATAGAAAAAGATTTAATTTGAATTGCTGGGCTGCGCGGGAAAAGTTACTGGGCCGGCCTGCTAAGCGCAGTGCTCCCGCGGGCTGCTTAAGTGGGTGTCCCCACTCTTCAAAGGACACGGGCGGTATGGGCAACGTGGATCGTTCGATCTAGTTCTAATCCAACGGCTGGGTCATCGTCGGCGAGACAACTCCGGCGAGAATGAAACCTAGCACGGCCATGAGGGGTGCCGGGGCTCACCAGTACGAGGTCGGCGAGGCGAGCGAGCAGCGAAGTCGTGCGGCGAACCTCCTGGCATCGTGGCTTCTCCTAGGCGGCTCAATCGCCGGCTCCTTCTTCTCCCAAGGCAGTGCTCGTGAAATTCGGCGGGTTGGTGCTCGCCTTGCTCGAGAATGGTGTGGCACGATCGGTGAGAGAGGAGTGAGATGGTGTGAAGAAATCGTCGAGGGTGGCCTCTATTTATAGTCGGCGAGGGACCGTCGGGCGCCGGTGAGCTCGTCGGAAGCGACATTACAGCGGCTAATGGCATGGGCAAGGGTAGGGGCGGTGTTGTGTCTCTGGCGATGCTCAACGATATGGTCGCGAGGCATGGGGCGGTGTGGTTTGGTGAACGGCAGGTGCTCTGCTGTGAGGCGGCGTCTTCGGCGGCGGTGGTATATGGCAGGCGGCAAACGGGGTGTCTGGCGGTCTCTGGGTCGGTGGTGATCGTGTGTGTGCACGCGGTGAGGGCGGCACGGTCGTGGATCTGGTCGAGGGTGGTGCTCGCGCATGCTCGGCATGGTCTGGGCGCCGCAGCGCTGCGTGGTCTGAGCTTGGCAAAGCTCGCAACTAGGACAGGGAGTGGCGGTGGACGGTGGGCTGCCTCCTAGACAAGGTTGGCACGGCTAGTTCTTCCTCTAGCCTGCTGTCCACAATGGGGTGACATGGGGGTGCTCGACTGTTCACCATTGATGATAATGGCAAGCTCACAGGGGTGCTAGTGTTGGGCTAACCTTTCTAGATGATCTACTGAGTTGTGTGTGAGCTAACTAGGGAACAAGTTAGGCAAGAATCACTGCACACTATAGTATTTGATGTTTTGTTTGATTTGTGTGTGCAACCTGTTTGATGAAATGGCCGCATGAAATCAAGTTTTGAATTTTGAAATGCTTTTTGGTGGGTTTGCTAGATTGGTGCGGGTGAGTCTACAGATGCTTGGGTTTTGAAAGTTGAGCTTGTTTGAGTGGGTTTTGAAAAAGTGGGATCTTCCCATATGAAGAAGATTCAATTTTGAATTGTCATTTAAACTATGCATTTGAAAGTTTCTGGATGATCACAAAGTGGGCCTTGATACCCTGTTATGAGTACATTCAAGCGGTGCAAAGATCCAGAAAAGTTTCTGTTAGGTTTTGGAAGTTTGAGACAGCCAAAGTAGGCATGGGAGTTAAATTGGTCAAAATGACCATTCACTAAATATATTTGTTTTGATTTACTTGTCTTTAGGAAAAGTGTGGGAAATGTTTTAGATGATGTTCATTTCACCTAAGAAACATTTTACAAGCAATTGATCACACAAACAAGGTGGTTTTTAAAGAAATTCAAAATCCATGCATACACACATGCATGCATTCATGAGTTTAGTTAGAAAAGTTTTTGTTAACCCTAATATTGATGATTAGTGTTTGATGATCTAAGTTTGGTATTTTTGGGATGTTACACAAAGAAGGAGGCATATCCTCAAATGAAAACAAAACCTCCTTGCAGACAATTGCATAACATTGAGTATTGTTTACATCTAGTTCAGCAATATCAATTTTATTTGCAAGCATACATGGACTCTTCAAACGAATTTCAGTAGCATGTGTAGAATCAGATTTAGTGTTCTTTGGTGGTATAAAATCTGCATTAACAATCTGATTCTCACTTTTATTTTTCTCCTCAGTTTTAGCTCTACTAGCTCTAGCAAGATCATCTTTTAAAATTTGTTCGGGAGTCATAGGTTTTAGACCAATTTTCTTTCCATCATGCATAAGAGAATAGTGATTAGTTTTGCCATTATGAACAGATTCTCTATCAAATTGCCATGGTCTACCAAGTAACAAAGAACAAGCTTGCATAGGTACAACATCACAATCAACAAAATCAGAATATGTACCAATAGTAAAATGCACGCGTCGCTCTTGTTACCTTGATCTTGCGAGAACTCTCAAACCATTGGATGTAATATGAATGTGGGCGTTGTCTTGTTGGAAGCAAGCTTCTCTACCATGTCAACACGGCGATTATTACAACTCCCTCCATCAATGATGATCAAGATAGCTCATCTTTGACAACACCACGTGTTTGGAACAGGTTGTGGCGTTGATCTTACTCAGATTTGCTCAATTGCACACTCAACACACGTTGTGTGATTAAGCTCTTGTATTGATCAGCAGCTTCAGCTCCCATTACCTCTGTCTCTTCATCAGCATCAGAATTGTCTCCATCTCGAGGAGAAATAAGGGCTAGTGTATCTTCATCAAAGTCACTCGCTGAATCGTATTGACCATCTTTTCGCACCATCATCACACGTTGTGTTGTGCACTGTCTCTCAATATGACCAAAACCCCAGCACTTGCGGCATTGTATATCCTTTGTCTTACCCGTTGATGCAGCCCGTCCTACGACCGCTACTACATCTACTCCCACGAGCCACCCAAGTGGACCCATGACTCGCGCCCGAGCCAAACTCCTTCAAACTAAGGTGAACTCGCTCCTCTCCTTGTGTGACTTCGACACACCCTTGGATGGCTTGCTACTTCACACGCAAACTCTGTGCATCATCAGGTACGAAGAAGCCACCGCTGCCAGACAAGCGGTACTACGGTTGGGACGACCGCACTACCGCTCAAGCGGTCCTACCGCCTCCTCCTACCGCCACAGAAGCACCACCACGCCCGAAGCAAGCGGTACTAGGTCCTACAACCGGTACTACGTGGCAGTACTGCCCCTCTACCGCCATAGGCCTCCGACTAAGCTCCGGGCCCTCAACCGAGATTATCGCTCGAGCGGTACTACGGTTACCACCGTACTACGGTTGTCGGACAGTACTACCGATCTGCCAAACCCTAATCGCCTCAGTTGGCTCAGGCCTTGTAACCCAACCTATAATTTACCTTTTCATTCAAACTACCCCTGCTTTGTGGTGGAGCATATATAGCCCCCACCCTCTATTGTAAACGGTAGACTTGGATAATAATAGATATTAAGGAAACCCTTTGAGGACTTATATCTATTTGTCTCATGCTCCTACCAAGGAGCACCGGATTATCCACCCCCCTCTTGGATCTTGCCTAGTGCGTTCAAGTTGTACAAGGCGTTGGGTTCTCGGTTTCTCGCCCCCAAGTCGTCAAGGTCTCACCAAGCACCTCATCCCCCGTTGTTGGCGTGGAGAGCGGGCTTCGCCCAACACCGATCCTAGGGACTATGTTGGACCGGTTGCCACCGGCGTGAGGAGTAGGCGTGTATCGTGTTTTGGTGTGTGTGTGTTCGTGGTTTTCATCGCCTTCCCCCGATTTCTTACCCGACCACCTCTTTCCCCCTCGTTGCCCGTGGAATTAGTGAAAGATCGGGCCAACCCCAGGGTTACCCCCATATCATATTGGTATCAAGAGCACGGTTGATCACGAATTTCCCCCAATTTTTTTCTTTTATCCGCCTTAAAAACGAAAATCCTACCAAAAAGCGCCCCAATTTGCCTTCGGATCGATCTCTGGATTTGGTGAGTTTTTCGTGGTTTTGGTCCATAGATCAGTTGCTTTGGGAGTCGATCTATAGCCCCTGTTGTTTCTAGCTCAGCCTTTCGGTCAGATTTCCCACGAATTTGGGGTTTTTGGCGAGTTCACCTTGTTCGAACTGTGCTATGCGGCATTACCGTTAGTAATCGGTACAAGTGACTACCGCTCGTTACCGGTACTACCGCCATACAAGCGGTACTACCACGTACTACCTCACCAGTACTCTGGCTCGTACCTACCCGTTACCGGTACTCTACGCTATCGACGTTGGCGTGTACTACCGCCTCGACGTGTTTCTTTGCCCTTTGACGCCTCAATTTCGTTTGCTGACTTTTCCACTTCGCTTGTTCGTGTTTCGCGTGTTTGTCGCCATTTTCACAACAGCTTCCGCATCAACGTCATACCGCGCTCAACGACACTGCGACACTCGAACATCTTCCCCCACCAACGATTGCAAGTCGTCAACAATACCAAAGGTATAACTTGCACCACCTTGACAGCCCCATATCTTCCTTTGTGTGTATCTATCCTATGAGAGCAACTCATTTTGTGTTTGTCTAAGCATTGTGCACTTGCCTTCGGAAAAGTGAGAGTGTGAGGCCAAATACAAAAGCTAACTTAGTAGCATAGCAAGGGAGAAAAAGAAAAAGAATAAAAAAAAACAGGAAAAGAAAAAGATAGAATAGAAAGTTACATAGTCTCCCAATACAAAGAGAATACCAAGCTTGTAAGCCAACAAGAGAGAAGAAAGAGCGCACCGAGGCAAGTGCACAAATCTATTGCTTATCCTCTTTTGGCAAACGAGTTGTGGTCTCTCCTTGTGTTGGCACGACAACCGAGCGTACTCTTCGTAGGACCTTTTGTGCTCATTTTTCATAGTCGTGCTAACCCCGTTTTTCTCCACGTGTGTGTTTTCCGTGTTTTTGTAGATCGTATCCTTTTGCTTTTGATCTTTGGCTCTTTACCACGTAGGACAATAACCTTTTGCTTGGATCGTTTCGTTTGGTTTTCAACAACCCTAACCTTCCAACAAAAGCCTTTGAGAGTTTCTTGCCATTTCACTTTGCACGCTTTTCGCTCATTTGTGTGGCAATTGGTTTGATATAATCTCCAAGGTGAGGTAAAAGGCTAACTCTCCACACCCTTTCTCTCCATATACAACCATTGCTGGCTTTGCATCATGGACAGGCATGGAGAGCCATCCCAACAACCACCACCTCCGGAGGATGATAACCAATTCATGACAAGATGGGACCATTGGAAGGTCCGAGGAGAATTCAACTATCGTTGTTAAGCTCTTGAGCGGCACCAAGATGAACAATTTAGCGAGGCCCGTGTGGAATTCAAGAACATCGACAACCGCTTCGAAGAAGTCCGTGGCCAAATGCATGCCATGCAACACAACCTCGGTCATCAAAATGAAGCTCTGGGTCATGCACTCGCCTCAACGGATGAGAAGCTTCAACGCATCATTGATGGACTCGAAAGGCCACGCTCGCGCGAATCAAGCTCATCTCGGCACTCCTCAAGTGAATCAAGTGCACCTCGCCGTCACGCTTCAAGGCACCGGGATGGACCCGTTCTTCAATCCATGAGATCTTCGCAAGCGGTACCATCTCCGTCACACGCCGTCAACGCTGTTACGATGGTGACCTCTCCGCAAGACCTCCCAGCGCCGGTTAACCGCCACAACCAAGGGCACTTGTGATTCAACAAGAGAAACCTCGCATGGACCACCAAGGCCATCAACGCCGACATGCCCTTCAACAACAAGTGAAGCTTCCAAGAGGAAGAACAAGATCACCGTCGACGGAAGCACTCAAGATCCCCAAGACGCCATCATCGACATGATCGCCCACGCCGGCAACATGATGGTCATGAGCCTCCGCTACACCAAGAAGAAGAAGAGCAGCCCATTGCGCATGCGGCTCGACGTCCTCCTCGCCATAGGGCGCAAGACAATGCTCCTCGACATCAACCACGACAAGAACAAGAGCAAGCTCCCCAAGCTCGTCGTGAGGACCATCAACCTACCCCTCGTCCTCAACCGCGACAACAACACGAGCAAGCTCCCCAAGCTCGTCGTCAAAACCAAGTTCAACCACCACACGCGGCACCTCAACAACCGCAAGAACAACGCAACAATCACCAAGCAAGACATGAGAGCTCGGATGATGATGATGACCGTCAAAATAATGGCAACCGACGCAACCGGAACCGCAATGGAGAAGAAACTTTCGGCAAGCTCAAATTCACCATGCCCAAGTTCACCGGTTCCATTGAGCCCGAGGAATATCTCTCTTGGGAACTCAAGGTCGACAAGATATTCCGCATGCACAACTATAGCAATGAGAAGATGATGGCCATGGCATCCCTCGAGTTTGATGAGTATGCCAACCTTTGGTGGGAACAAGTCCAACTCGCTCGCGAAGCAAAAGAAGAGCCTCCAATCGCAACTTGGCAAGATATGAAGGCTCATATGAGATCCCGCTTTGTTCCTTCGCACTACACGCGTGACCTCTTCAACAAGCTTCAAACGCTTAGTCAAGGGACAAAGACCATGGAAGAGTACTTCAAACAAATGGAGCTCAACATGATCCGTGCCAACATCGAAGAGCGAGATGAACAAACAATGGCACGCTTCCTCAATGGCTTGAACCATCCCATCAAGCGCATCACCGAGTTCCAAAAGTACAACAACATGGTTGAGCTTGTGCACATCGCATCCAAGGCCGAGCGCCAAGTGCAAGAGGACATCAAGTACAACAAGCCAAAGACGTACTTCACCTACAAGAAAGCGCCAACCACTAATCCAACAACACCAAGTGGAAGCTCCCCAAGTACAACCAAGCTTCCCTTCAAGCCAACTATTCCCCAAGGAAAACAGCCCCCAAGTGGCAAACACACAAGGGATGATCCACCATTCAATGGTGATTGCTACAAGTGTGGAGGCAAAGGGCACAAGTCGAATGAATGTGGAAACAAGAAAGTTTTGTTCATCCATGACAACGACGATGAAGAATACTTGAGTGAAGACGAGTTTGATGCAAGGGTCAAGGAAGCCATGGCAAGGCAACATTTGGAAGAGGACCAAGAACTTCTTGTGTGTGAGCATGATGCAAGTCCATCGCTTGTGGTCACAAGGGTCTTGACTACCCAAGCCATTGAAAATGAAGACCAACGCTCGAACATCTTCCAAACTCGTGCCGACATCAATGGGAAGTCCATCAAAGTTGTCATCGATGGAGGGAGTTGCCACAACCTCGCAAGCACGGAATTGTGTGAGAAACTCAACCTCACCCTTCATCCACATAGACACCCCTACCATATCCAATGGCTAAGTGACCAAGGATCCGCCAAGATCAAGCACACCGTCTCGGTGACGTTCTCCATTGGGCACTACAAGGACACAGTGGAATGTGACGTGGTTCCAATGACGGTTTGTCACATGTTGCTCGGAAGGCCGTGGCAATATGAAAAGTGTGCTTTGCATAATGGTCACTCAAACACTTACACTTTCAAATGGCTTGATAAAACTTGTGTGTTGCAACCAATGACTCCTAGCCAAATAATTGCGGACAATGCAAAGGCTTTAGCGAGGGCGCAATACGCAAAAACACCTTGTGAGAAGAGTGGTGAGCGATAGAACCACAACATAGTGAGTGAGAGCTACAAGCCAAACTCGAGTGGAAAAACTAAGAGTGTTCTTCTTGCCACCAAAAGTGAGATGAGAGAAGTGCGGCACAACCCTTCCATCTTGCACTACGTCCTCGTATGCAAGGGACTAGCGCAAGGAACTAACGACTTGACAAATGTTCCTCCTTCTTTGATGGCTGTTTTGCAGGAATTCCAAGATGTATTTCCCGAAGAGCTTCCTCATGGCCTTCCCCCTCTTCGTGGAATCGAGCACCGCATCGACCTCATACCCGGCGCACCACTCCCAAACCGCGTCGCGTATCGCACGAACCCGGAAGAGACGAAGGAGATTGAGCGTCAAATCAACCAACTCGTCTCCAAAGGTTTGATCCAAGTAAACACTAGCCCAAGCGCGGTTCCCGTGATCCTAGTCCCGAAAACGGATGATACGTTGCGGTTATGCATGGACTGCCGTCCAATCAATGCTATCACCGTGCGTTATCGACATACTATACCGCGTCTTGATGACATGCTTGATGAGTTATGTGGAGCCACTATATTTTCGAAATTGATCTTCGTAGTGGTTACCATCAAATTCGCATGGCTGAAGGTGATGAGTGGAAAACCGCCTTCAAGACCAAGGTTGGTCTCTATGAATGGTTGGTTATGCCTTTTGGCTTATCCAATGCCCCATCTACCTTCATGCGTCTCATGAACCATATTTTGCGATCTCTTATTGGAAAGAGTGTAGTTGTTTACTTTGATGACATTCTTGTCTATAGCAAGTCACTCGAGGAGCATGTTACTCATGTTAAGGAGGTCCTCCACATCCTTCGTCATGAAAAGCTTTATCTAATCTCCCCAAGTGCACTTTTGCAAGAGACAAGCTGATTTTCCTTGGTTTTGTTGTGTCTTCTAATGGCATAGAAGTGGACGTCTCCAAAGTCAAGAACATACGAGATTGGCCCATTCCAACAAATGTTAGTGAACTTCGTAGTTTTCATGGGTTGGCTGGATTTTACCGTTGCTTTGTGAAAGATTTTTCTGCCATTGCTTGCCCCCTCAACGAATTGACCAAGAAAAATGTCACGTTCGTTTGGGGAAAAGCACAACAAAAGGCTTTTGATGAGCTCAAAAAGAGGCTCACCGAAGCACCACTCCTTGCATTGCCGGATTTCACAAAAACCTTTGAGATTGAATGTGACGCTAGTGGTATTGGCATTGGTGGCGTCCTTATGCAAAATGGGCGTCCTATTGCTTACCATAGTGAGAAACTTGATGGCGCACGCCTCAATTATCCCATTTATGACAAAGAACTTTTTGCCTTGGTTCGTGTTCTTCAAGTGTGGCAACACTATCTTTGGCCCAAAGAATTTATCATCCATTCCGACCATGAGTCGTTAAAGTATCTTAAGGGCCAAGCCAACTTGAGTAAAAGACACGCAAAATGGGTTGAGTTTATGGAGTCTTTTCCTTACATTTTAAAATACAAGAAGGGCAAAGAAAATGTGGTGGCGGACGCCTTGTCTCGCAAAAACACAAGCCTTCTTACACGACTCGAAGTCAATGTCTTGGGTCTTGAGGACATCAAATCTTTGTACGCGTCCGACTCTTTCTTTGGACCAATATTTGCACAATGTTCAATAGACAAAGGGATTGATGATTTCTATTTGCATAAGGGTTTTCTTTTCAAACAAAACAAGCTTTGCATTCCGAAATCGTCTCTCCAACTTTTGCTTCTTCAAGAGTCCCATGGTGGAGGCCTTATGGGTCACTTTGGCCGTGACAAGACATATGACATGCTTTCCACTCACTACTTTTGGCCAAAGATGAAACGCGACGTGGAGCGCCACATTCAACGATGCACTACATGTATCCAAGCTAAGTCCAAGTCCAACCCCTTTGGTCTTTATATGCCATTGCCTATTCCTCATGCACCTTGGTCGGACATTAGCATGGACTTTGTGTTAGGCTTGCCTAGATCGAAACATGGTCATGATTCCATATTTGTAGTCGTGGATCGCTTTTCAAAAATGGCACATTTCATTCCGTGCCATAAGACCGATGATGCTTCACATGTAGCAAATTTGTTTTTCAGGGAAATAATTCGGCTACGGCGTGCCAAGAACAATCGTCTCCGACCGCGACGTAAAATTCATGAGCTACTTCTGGAAGACCCTCATGGCCAAGCTCGGCATCAAGCTCCTCTTCTCGTCCGCCTCGCATCCTCAAACCGATGGACAAACCGAGGTCGTCAATCAAAGTCTTGGCACACTTCTCCGGGTGTTGATAAAGAAGAACCTTAAAGACTGGAGGAATGCATTCCACACGCCGAAGTTCGCCACAACCGCCAAGCACTCCACCACCATGAGGAGCCGTTCATGATCGTTTATGGCTTCGAGCCCTCACCGCCGATATCCTTCCACTTCCACTTCATGAACGTGCCAATATGGACGTTGTCAAGCGTTCCCAAGCAATGATGAAACTCCATGAAGACACACGAGCTACTATCGAGCAACAAGTCCTTCGCCAAGCATCAAGGCTAAACAAGACCAAGAAAGAGATGATCTTTGATGAGGGCGACCTTGTATGGATACACTTGAGTAAAGACCGCTTCCCCAAGGAACACGACTCCAAGCTAAAGCCACGAGACGATGGACCATTCAAGGTGCTAAAGAGGATCAACAACAACGCCTATGTGATCGATATACCAACATCGAAGTATCTTGTGAGCTCGACATTCAATGTCAAGGACCTCTCACCGTACCATGGCGAAGAGGAAGTGGTCGCTGAAGAGTCGAGGACGACTCTTTCCCAAGGGAGCTGATGCAGCCCCCACGACCGCTACTACATCTACTCCCACGAGCCACCCAAGTGGACCCATGACTCGCCCGAGCCAAACTCCTTCAAACTAAGGTGAACTCGCCTCTCCTTGTGTGACTTCGACACACCCTTGGATGGCTTGCTACTTCACACGCAAACTCGGCATCATCAGTGAAGAAGCCACCGTCACGCCTAGCCTGCCATCATCAGTATAAGGCCTTGGGTTCTCGGTTTCTCGCCCCCAAGTCGTCAAGGTCTCACCAAGCACCTCATCCCCCGTTGTTGGCGTGGAGAGCGGGCTTCGCCCAACACCGATCCTAGGGATTATGGTGGACCGGTTGCCACCGGCGTGAGGAGTAGGCGTGTATCGTGTTTTGGTGTGTGTGTGTTCGTTGTTTTCATCGCCTTCTCCCGATTTCTTACCCGACCACCTCTTTCCCCCTTGTTGCCCGTGGAATTCGTGAAAGATCGGGCCAACCCCAGGGTTACCCCCATAACACCCGTGGAAGCCATAGAAGATGCACTACGAGCAGGAGCATTGGATGACGGTGGAGGAGTAGCTGGAAATCTTGTGGTGGCCTTGGATGTGGCAGTAGCTGGTGGCGAATCACGAGAAGGCGCTGATTGTCGGGATGTCCAAGTGGATGTGCTACCTGCAGAATTAGTAGTCCTCCTCCATGGTGTTTGGCGATCCTGCACTTCACGTTCAGCTTTGCAAGCAAGATGAAACACACGAGTGATAGAATTATATTCCTTATAATCTAAGATGTGCTGAATGTCCTTGTTTAATCCACCAAAGAAACGTGCAAGCATTTGTTCATTAGATTCAACAAGACCACATCGAACCATCCCCGTTTGCAATTCCTGATAATACTCTTCTACAGAATTTTTCCCTTGCTCTAAACGTGTCAGATTCTTTAGTAAATCACGTTGATAAGTGGGAGGTACAAAACGAACACACATAGCAGTTTTCAAAGCAGTCCAAGTACTAGGAATAGTAGTAGGATTTAAACGAAAATACTCAGACCACCAAAGGGAAGCAAATTTAGTAAATTCACATGTAGCAGTACTAAAACGTTGTTCTACTTCCATCTCCCATGTAAGATATGCATCAGGATTATATTTACCCTCAAAAGATGGAATATTTAATTTAAGCTTTGCAACATGATCATCATCACGCATGGTCGAGCGCTGTAGTAATGTCGGGACGCCAGCAGTACCAGAGGTTGTTCAACCTCCTCGCCAAACAGATCGTCGCTGCCGGGTCGTAGTAGTACCGTCGTCTGTCCCCAATGTCGCAAAGAAGCAGCAATGCGGTGAAGTCTCGTCAGGTAGCCGCAGGGTGCGACGGCAGCCACAAGCAATCCGCCTGCGTGATCGGAATGCCGCGGCGCCATGTGTGGGTGCGGTGCAGCGGTGCGGCAACTGCTCAAAAGCTCCTTGAACCGAACGCCAAGATTGGCGTTGAAGGATTTCTCGAGTCCATCGATCTTTTTCCATGGCGCTGGTGAGCTTGGTGTCAAACTCCCTAGGCGTATCCACGCCTTCAAATACTGACCAATAGCGCGGAGAAGTGGGCATGTAGTTCTTCGTTCGTCATTGTAGCAGGGTTCCGCGAAGTATCTGTCATGGTTAGTCCTTAAAAAGCACAGGTATATCGTACGGAAATATGGTGGAAGTCACGCGTAATCTGTCAAGCAATATACGAAGCTCTTACAAGTTCTTACCAAACAGCAGGAAAAGGCGAGGTGCAACCGCGAGGATTAGTGGGTCCGGAGATTGAACCAAGCGGTTACCAAGAGTCGAGACACCGCACGTGGAGAATATTTGTGGAGCTCTGGGAAGGCTTAGTAAGGGGGGTTAGAATTATCAAAACAACAATGCAAAAGTTGAGTGCTCAACGACGGTATTGTGCTGGTCCTAGGCTAGACCGTACTAGAGACGCGAGCCTAGATCACCAACGATGTCACGACGCGACACAACAAGCAATGTATGATGATATGGCACCCTGAAAAGCGAACCGAGATGCAGAAAATCACTATGATGGCGAGTGTCTAGAACTGATCTACGGGGTCTAAAAATAGGTTAGCCCCAAAAAAAATTCGAAATTTTTTATTTTGCTCCGAAAAGCGCGCCAGCGCCAAAAAAATATCGCTATAACGGCCGATGGAGAAAAGTGATCCCCGGGGTCGAAAACTAGTATAGACACTTGATAGGGCAAAGGTGTCCGATCTTTCGATGAGAAGGTGATAGTCGATCTGGTGGAGTTCGGGCTTGACGATCCGACTACACGTGCGAGCACGAGTGCCAATGCAATCGCTAGGCCAATCTCCTGCAGGTTACCAATCCTGCGGGAACACGATTAGCCTAACCAAATGAGGGTCTTAATTCCACCAAATCGAGAACAAGTAAGAACTAATATTGCAATCAAGATATTGCAGATTAAGAGGAAAGCTTTATTGAAAAGGTGGGATCCTGAATAGGTGTGAAGTACAAGAGGCCTCTGCGACGCTCGATCCTTGGCGAAGTTGCTATGATGGCTAACTTAAAGTCTAAACAAAATCCGTGTCTAGGGTGACGGCTATGGGGAGTATCTAAGGAGGAAAAGGTGGGGTTTTAGCCAGCCATGGAAGTGGTGGCCGAATCCAACCCTAGAAGTCCTTTTCCCCTCAAATACAGACTCTAAAAAGTGGCGATTTAAAATCCTGCGAAAATTACATGGGCCTGGCCCAAAATAAAGGTGTCGCAGCACCATATTAAGCTATGGACGTATTCGTGAAGTATTAATCTTGAATATTTCGTCCAAGCCTTCTTTCTTCATTATGGTGGCCTCAAAGTTCTGAAATCTTCATCCGTGGCCTTCTCTTGGATCATCACATGCTTGCTGCCATCTCCATGCATGGCCATGCTCCAATGCTTGTCCCTCTCATCCATGCTTGGTCCATCATTCCTAAGAGTAAGAAATACATCTGATTTAGGCAGCATCATATTCTCATGTATGTGAGGAATAGTTCCAAGAAACGAAAGTACCTGATAGTTAAGTTGTTTGGCACGAGATCTTGTGATTGGTCCTTGTATGTGTGTAGCTGTAGGTACAACGGTTGTATCAATAGAAGGGATGTCCATATCATCTCATGAGCATCGACACCATAAAGAGGATACAAGACATCGTCAAAGGCATCTTCGCCACCAAGACGAAGAATTCGTGATGAGCACCAACCATAATGCTCAAGCAAGCTCAAGAAGGCACCACAAGCACAAGAAGAGTGCCAAGGCAAATGATCATCGTCGCAAGCGTCATGTGGATGACCAAGTGCTTCACCAACATCAACCATCGGCAAGGCACGCTAATGACCTCCGTCGACACCATCATAGGGTTCCTTCAACTACTCGTGCCACCACCACAATGGCACCAAGAGCAAGCCTTCCTCCACGCCATCAAGCTTCAACGCCTACGCTTGACTTCCACGACCTCGCGAATGAGGAAAATGTAGACCTCTACTTCGCCAAGTTGGATAGCATGATCCTACCTCCACCACTACTACGAGATGTGTTATGGGGTGACCCCTTGGGGTGGCCCAATCTTTAACGAATTTCCACGGGAAGCGAGGAGAAAGCGGTGGACGGGGGAAGAAGGGATGAAAACCACGAACACACGCACTCAAATCACGATACACGCCGATATCTCACGCCGGTGGCAACCGGTCCAACATAATATCTAGGATCGGTGTTGGGCGAAGCTCTCTCTCCACGCCAACAACAGGGGATGAGGTGCTTGGTGAGATCTTGATGACTTGGGGGGCGAGAAACCGAGAACCCAAGGCCTTGTACAACTTGAACGCACTAGGCAAGATCCAAGAGGAGGGTGGACAATAGGTGCTCCTTGGTAGGAGCATGAGACCAATAGATTGAAAGATCCTCAAAGGGGTGTCCTTAATCTATTATTATCCAAGTCTAGGGTTTACATATGAGGGGTGGGGCTATATATAGGCCAGCCACATAAACAGGGGTAGTTCGAATAAACCGAAGTTTGGGCGAATTTGGGGGTTACATGGGCGGGCCCAAAGGCTTTAACATGCTCGGCGACGATCAGTCCGAGACTCGGCCTAGGGTCCGGAGATTCGGTCTGGACCGAGACTCTCAATCTCCCACCTGCCTCCTGAGGGGGCTTCGCTGTCCTGTGCTTGGTCCTTGGGGCCGACTGGAGGAAGGTCCGAGACTCCAGTAGGAGACCGAGACTCCGGTGTGCAGCTCCAAGATCTTCTTCCCTGGTCCCGCTTCCTTGGTGGCTTGGTGTGGTGGTGTTGCTTCATATCCGAGGATACACAACGAAGTTGCATGAAGTAGCAAGCCGCCCAAAGGTAGACCAAAATCACATGAGGAAAGGAGCGAGTTAACCTTGGCTTGTAGGAGCTTGGCTCAGCGCGAGTCATTGGTCCACTTGGGGAGTAGGTGTTGTAGATGGAGGTGCGCCCATAGGACGGCCGCATCGCCTCTTGGGAAAGAGTTGTCCTCGACTCTTCAACCTTCTCAACTTCATCTTCGCCATGGAAGGGTGATAGGTCCTTGACATTGAATGTCGGGCTCACAAGATACTTGGATGTTGGGATATCGATGATTTAGGCGTTGTTGTTGATCCTCTTGAGCACTTTGAACGGTCCATCACCTCTTGGCTTGAGTTTGGAGTCGCGGTCCTTGGGGAAGCGGTCTTTACTCAAGTGTATCCACACAAGGTCGCCTTCTTCGAAGATCAGCTCTTTCTTGTGCTTGTTTAGCCTTGATGCTTGGCGAAGGACTTGTTTCTCGATCGTAGCTCTTGTGTCTTCATGGTGTTTCTTCATTGTTTGGGCACGCTTGACCACGTCCATATTGGCACGTTCATGAAGCGGAAGTGGAAGGATATCGAGCGCGGTGAGAGGCTCGAAACCATAGGAGATCATGAACGGGCCAATCATGGTGGTGGGGTGCTTGGCGCGGTTGTAGGCGAACTCGGCGAGTGGAATACATTCCTCCCAGTCTTTAAGATTCTTCTTGATCAACACACGTAGGAGTGTTCCAAGGCTTCGATTGACGACCTCAGTTTGTCCATCGGTTTGAGGATGCGAGGCGGACGAGAAGAGGATCTTGATGCCGAGCTTGGCCATGAGAGTCTTCCAGAAGTAGCTCATGAATTTGACGTCGCGGTCGGAGACGATTGTTCTTGGTACACCGTGTAGCCGAATTATTTCCCTGAAAAACAAATTTGCTACATGTCAAGCATCATCGGTCTTATGGCACGGAATGAAGTGTGCCATTTTGGAAAAGGGATCCACTACCACAAATATAGAATCATGTCCATGTTTAGATCTAGGCAATCCTAACACAAAGTCCATGCTAATGTCCGACCAAGGTGCATGAGGAATAGGCAATGGCATATAAAGACCAAAGGGATTAGACTTAGACTTAGCTTGGATACATGTAGTGCATCGTTGGACGTGGCGCTCCACGTCGCGCTTCATCTTTGGCCAAAAGTAGTGAGTGGATAGCATGTCGTATGTCTTGTCACGGCCAAAGTGACCCATAAGGCCTCCACCATGGGACTCTTGAAGAAGCAAAATTTGGAGAGACCACTTCGGAATGCAAAGTTTGTTTTGTTTGAAAAGAAAACCCTTATGCAAATAGAAATCATCAATCCCTTTGTCTATTGAACATTTTGCAAAAATTGGTCCAAAGAAAGGGTCGGACGCGTACAAAGATTTGATGTCATCAAGTCCCAAGACATTTACTTCGAGTCGCGTAAGAAGGTTTGTGTTTTTGCGAGACAAAGCGTCCTCTACCACATTTTCTTTGCCCTTCTTGTACTTGACAATGTAAGGAAAAGATTCCATAAACTCAACCCATTTGGCGTGCCTTTTACTCAAATTGGCTTGTCCCTTAAGATATTTCAACGACTCGTGGTCGGAATGGATGTTAAATTCTTTGGGCCAAAGGTAGTGTTGCCACACTTTTAGGACACGAACCAAGGCAAAAAGCGCTTTGTCGTAAATGGGATAGTTAAGGCGTGCGCCATCGAGTTTCTCACTATGGTATGCAATGGGACGCCCATTTTGCATAAGTACGCCTCCAATGCCAATTCCACTAGCGTCACATTCAATCTCAAAAGTTTTTGTGAAATCCAGTAATGCAAGGAGTGGTGCTTCGGTGAGCCTCTTTTTGAGCTCATCAAAAGCCTTTTGTTGTGCTTTTCCCCAAACGAACGTGACATTTTTCTTGGTCAATTCGTTGCGGGGGCAAGCAATTGTAGAGAAGTCTTTCACAAAGCGACGGTAAAAACCAGCCAACCCATGAAAACTACGAAGTTCACTAACATTGGTGGGTATGGGCCAATTTCGTATGTCCTTAACTTTTGAGACATCAACCTCAATGCCATTATAAGACACAACAAAACCAAGGAAAATGAGCTTGTCTTTTGCAAAAGTGCACTTTGGGAGATTAGCATAAAGCTTTTCATGACGAAGGATTTGAAGGACCTCCTTAACATGAGTAACATGCTCCTCTAGTGACTTGCTATAGACAAGGATGTCATCAAAGTAAACGACGACACTCTTCCCAATAAGAGATCTCAAAATATGGTTCATTAGGCGCATGAAGGTAGATGGAGCATTTGATAAGCCAAAAGGCATAACCAACCATTCATAGAGACCAAGCTTGGTCTTGAAGGCGGTTTTCCACTCATCACCTTCGGCCATGCGAATTTGATGGTAACCACTACGAAGATCAATTTTCGAAAATATAGTGGCTCCACATAACTCATCAAGCATGTCATCAAGACGCGGTATAGGATTTCGATAACGCACGGTGATAGCATTGATTGGAGGGCAGTCCATGCATAACAGCAAAGTATCATCCGTTTTTGGAACTAGAATCACGAGGACCGCGCTTGGGCTAGTGCTTACTTGGATCAAACCTTTGGAGACGAGTTGGTTGATTTGTCGTTCTATCTCTTTCGTCTCTTCCGGTTCAGGCGATATGCGGGCGCGTGGGGAGTGGCATGAGGTCGATGCGGTGCTCGATTCCACGAAGAGGAGGTAGTCCATGAGGAAGCTCTTTGGGAAATACATCTTGGAATTCCTGCAAAACAGCCATCAAAGAAGGAGAAACATTTGTCAAGTCATTAGTTCCTTGCGCTAGTCCCTTGCTTACAAGGACATAGTGCAAAATGGATGGGTTGTTCCGCACTTCTCTCATCTCACTTTTGGTGGCAAGAATAACACTCTTAGTTTTTCCACTCGAGTTTGGCTTGTGGCACTCACTCACTATAGTGTGGTTCTCTCGCTCACCACTCTTCTCACAAGATGGTTTTGTGTATTGCGCCCTCGCTAAAGCCTTTGCATTGTCCGCAATTATTTGGCTAGGAGTCATTGGTTGCAACACACAGTTTTATCAAGCCATTTGAAGGTATAAGTGTTTGAGTGACCATTATGAAAAGCACGCTTGTCAAATTTCCACGGCCTTCCTAGGAACATATGGCACACCGTCATGGGGACCACGTCACATTCCACCCTGTCTTTGTATGGTCCAATTGAGAACGTTACCGAGACGGTGTGCTTGATCTTGATGGACCCTTGGTCACTTAGCCATTGAATATGGTAGGGGTGCTTATGTGGATGTAGGGTGAGGTTGAGTTTCTCACACAATTCCGTGCTTGCAAGATTGTGGCAACTCCCTCAATCGATGACAACTTTAATGGATCTCCCATTGATAACGGAACGAGTTTGGAAGATGTTTGATCGTTGGTCTTCATTCTCATTGATTTGTGTAGATAAGACCCTTGTGACCACAAGAGATGGACTTGCGTCATGCTCACACATGAGTAGCTCTTGGTCCTCTTCCAAATATTGCCTTGCCATGGCTTCCTTGACCCTTGCATCAAACTCATCTTCACTCAAGTATTCTTCATCGCCGTTGTCATGGATGAACAAAACTTTCTTGTTCCCACATGCGGCCGACTTGTGTCCTTTGCCTCCACACTTGTAGCACTCACCATTGAATGGTTGTTCATCTCTTGTGTACTTGCCACTTGGGGGCAGTTTTCCTTGAGGAAGTGTTGGCTTGAAGGGAAGCTTGGTGGTATTTGAGGAGCTTCCACTTGGTGTTGTCGGAGTAGTGGTTGGAGCTTGCTTGTATGTGAAGTATGTCTTTGGCTTGTTGAACTTGATGTCCTCTTGCACTTGACATTCGGCCTTTGATGCAATGTGCACAAGCTCAACCATGAGGAAACGTGATGCGCTTTGACCTTCGACCTTTGGAACTCGGTGATGCGCTTGATAGGATGGTTCAAGCCATTGAGGAAACGTGCCATTGTTTGTTCATCACGCTCTTCAATTGATGAGGATACAATCATGGATCATGCTGATTTCAACTGTTTGAACTGGAAAGAAATATTGAGCCTCATTGAAAAATATCACAAGGTGAATTCATTCCTAGTTGGACATGATACTTTGATTTATAAGAACTTTATACTACCTAAATCATTGTGTTATTGTTTGACTAGATTTGGCATCTATCGACTACGCCGAGGACCGAGAGATGCAAGACGACTATGAGGCAATAAGGAGAGAAGGCATGATAAAGAGAGACATGTGGCGCACCATGTTTGAGGCACCACGACATGGCGCCAATTACCGAATCCATCTATGGGTCTGAGTCGAACGAGGACGCCCCTATATATTCCCTAGCAGCCATCGCAATTAGGGTAAGACCACGCTAGATTAAACCAATACTTGTTTCATTGAATCGCTGCAAGCATTCATCCGAAATTATATGTTCCTCTTTGATTCGATCAGAATATCTACCATACCTCCACTTTGATTCGACCGAGTTTGCAAAGTCTTCGTGTTTTCTGTTGTTCCATTGGGAATTGGTAGATTGCAAACGCTTGTGCTACGCTGCGCAAGTGTGTGATTGCGAATACCATCTGGGTTGAGATCTGTTGCATTGGCAGCGGGGGAACAGCCGGTGATTCACAACATCCCACAAGTTATCTCCATTACCTCCACCATCATCTACGACGTGCTCAACGAGAAGATCGAGCCACCCCTTATCATCTTGGTAATGGAGATAACTTGTGGGATGTCAGAATCACCGTCGTTCTCACGCCAATGCAATGATCTCAACCCAGATGGTATTCGCAACTTCACACACTTGCAAGACGAGCTAATTTCCATCCATGGTTTGCAATCTACCAATTCCCAATGGAAATGGAACAGAAACACGAAGACTTTCAGAGCAAACCCAGATCGAATCAAAGTGGAGGTATGGTAGATATTCTCGATCGAATCAAAGAGAGGAACATATAATTTCGTATGAATGCTGCAGCAGCTTCAATGAAACAAGTATTGGTTTAATCTAAACGTGGTCTTACCCTAATTGACCGCTAGGAATATATAAGGCTGGGGCGTCCTCCCACTAAACGGGCCTAAAAACAGCCATAACTTGGCCCAAACCGCACTGCTCGACCATATCGATACATACCCCACCCATGGATTCTACCAATTGGCACGCAGTTATATGTCGTGGTGCACCTCAAACGTGTCCTGTGCGCCACATATCTCTTTATCATGCCTTCTCTCCTTATTGCCTCATAGTGCTCTTCCATCTCTACGCTTCCTCCCTTCCTTCACCGGGCGCTTAGCCCGATAGATGCCAAATCTAGTCAAACAATAACACAATGATTTAGGTAGTATAAAGTTCTTATAAATCAAAGTATCATGTCCAACTAGGAATGAATTCACCTTGTGATATTTTTCAATGAGGCTCAATATTTCTTTCCAGCTCAAACAGCTTGAAATCAAGATGATCCATGATTGTATCCCTCATCCTCCCTTTCTTCAAGAAAAGCCGCCTCGGCTTTTGGTAAGCTGAAAGTGGAAGGAAAAAAAGAACAACGTACGCAGAGTATATGTATACATAACCCGTGTATCATTTTGTTCACGTGAATAATATGTCTACTATTCATCAAGCAACTTAAATTGCGTATAAGTGAAGCACAAAGAATCATGATCATGTTGAAAACCAAATAGATATATAGTCTTCTTGTTCAATATTAAATTCAGTTTTCTCAAAGAAGATCTATGATCAAATTTGTGATGAACAAGATCAAACCAATTCAAACTATGTGAAACCGAATTGATTCGTGCCATGCTTCAACTACGCTTATTCGATTATTATCAACATAATCATTTTGTTCAAGATGTAATATGCAACTCAAATTGCAAATATTAGTGAAGTATATAGTAGAAGCACACTTACGCAACACGCTAGGGACAAACACGTATGTATGAAAAATCTGATTCAAATCTAGAAAGATTGGAACAATCCAACATAGGTAAAGTTACTTTTGCTGGGTGGACTATATCAACTAGATGAGAATTTACTTTCATAGTATCACAAATTGTAGTATCTATCCCACCACAAAGATATCTTGACACATAGCATGTATGGCTAAACACAGCAAGTTTCAATTCAGCAATTCTATCACACGTAATGCATATGTGATCCACAAGAAAATTTTCATCCATGCTATATTCACCAATTAGATTAAAGATGAAATAAGGAGAATATGTGCTAGAATTCAGACATGAAATTTCAGAAATCCTATCCATAGCACAACTCATATTCATAGGTTCATGTAGCATGATGGAATACACAATATCAGTAGGTGGTATTCGAGCAAGTCTTTGCTCATGTGTAATCAGTACTACATGCTTAAAATTCAGATTTTGCAAAGCATCACTTATGAAATTTTGTTCTGTAAAGTTACAAGAATCAACCAGCAAGGAGTAGACTCACTGAATGCCTTATTGGTTGGTTGTAGCCCCAAATCAGTGCCATTATCAATGTCATTCTCCTATATGTAGTAGGTATTGGAACAAATTTTCTCAAGTGATGACACCGATCGTGATATAGGTTGTAAAATAGGCGCGCTCCCTTTCTTCAAAAGAAACCTGCATATCACAAGGTAAAACACTAGAAGTAGACATGATTATGTTAGTAGACACCTCACATGTCTCATTGACGTCCACTCTCAAAATTTCTCGAATAGGCCATGTGTAGTTGTACAAAACCTAGAACGGAAATTGCTTGAAATCCTCCCAAAGGAATGTTTTACCTATGACACCATACACATTCTAGCGCCCTTCCACCAACGAAGTTACCTTTGTATCGACACGTCGTGACGAGAATATATTTTGTATGGTCGTTAAACTTGCTATCGAAAAGTACGACATCTCAGAAACCATCGAGCATGTGAGATTCCCAAGACGATATTCGTGGATGATGCATAACCGTCAATCTCCACTTGACTTTAGTGGCATCATATGCCATGCCGACCACAATACCTAAATAGTCATGGTAAACATCGCTTGATTTCGCATCTCATCAACACAAGTAGAAGTCATGATCAAGACATTGCATGTAAAGGAAATCTGTGGTGAAATCTCACAACTCACTCAAACCGAAAGAAAACATGTATCTTACCGCTCCAAAGTGAATTAGGATAGCTACCAACTTGTATATGAGCGAGCGTAACGTGCGGATGTGACGGGGTTAATACCGAGGGAAAGATTATCACACGACAACTAGGGGTATATAGTGGAGCTTGGTATGGATACCTAACAACACCAATTCATAAATCCTAGGACCGATGACAAAGACCCACGGAAACACACACATGGAGATAAATGGGGCAATTGCAACTCTAAAAGGAGCTCAAAAATTAAGTTATATCGAGTAATGCTCGTGTTGCATGCACAAGGAGAGACGCTAGCAATGACTCAATAAACGGACGACACCGGATTGCTAAACTAAAGCAAGAGCACTAAGCATGCTAGTCTCCTAGGATAGTTCTAAACACCAAGAAAGGCTAACTAAGGCTCACAAAGATAGGGAACGCTATGTGGACGCAACAAAAAGGAGAAAATAATTTTTTTTGCTTGCTCACGCACAAGCTCAGACTTGTCTCAAGAGCCATCGACGCTGTTTTTTTTTTCGCCACGCATGCTGAGAATTGTCTCGGTATGGCGAGACGCGATTTTTTTTCGCCACGCAGCGAGCTCGAATCGCCTCAGTCCGCGAGAGGCGACGCTGCTTTTTTTCTAAAATAGATCTAGCAACTCTAATTCAACCAAAATAAAAACGGATCTACTAGATCTAAAACTTTAACACGTACCCAAGGTCTAGAAACAGTCTAAAACTCGATTATGAGACAAACTAAGAGATAAAACTAGGCAAAACTAGACAAAACTATGACCGATTTAGAAGAAAGGTTACACAAAAATACTACGATCAAGAACTAGAACTCACGAACACGGTGTTATCTAGGCTATGGCAATACACTATGAACCCTAATATTTTTTGTGGCTTTTTCCGATAGGACTAAAACAACTAATCTATGGGGATGAATTGCTCACCGAGTAAACCTCGAGAATCGATACCAAGATGATAAGGGTGGCCCGATCTTCTCGTTGAGCACGTCAGAGATGATGGTGGAGGTAATGGAGATAACTTGTGGATGCTGTGAATCACCGCTCCCCTCACGCCAATGCAACATCTCAACCAAATGGTATTCGCAACTTCACACACTTAAGACAAATTACGACCACTTAAGCGGTTTGCAATCTACCAATTCTCAATGGAACAGCAGAAACACTAAGACTTTCAAGAGCAAACCCGTGATCGAATCAAAGTGGAGGTATGGTAGATATTCCTGATCGAATCAAAGAGGAACATATAATTTCAGATGAATGCTTGCAGCAGTTCAATGAAACAAGTATTGGTTTAATCTAAACATCGTCTTACCCTAATTGCGACGGCTGCTAGGGAATATATAAGGGCTGTGATAGGGGGTAACCCTGGGGTTGGCCCGATCTTTCACGAATTCCACGAGAAACGAGGGGAACGAGGTGGTCGGGGGATGAAATCGATGAAGGCGATGAAAACCACGAACACACACACACCAAAACACGATACACGCCTACTCCTCACGCCGGTGGCAACCGGTCCAACATAATCCCTAGGATCGTGTTGGCGGCTTCACTCCTCCACGCCCAACAACGGGATGAGGTGCTTGGTGAGATCTTGACGACTTGGGGGCGAGACACCGAGAACCCAAGGCCTTGTACAACTTGAACGCACTTAAGCAAGATCCAAGAGGTGGTGGATAATCCGGTGCTCCTTGGTAGGAGCATGAGACCATAGATATAAGTCCTCAAAGGGTTTCCTTAATATCTATTATTATCCAAGTCTAGGATTTACAATGAATGGTGGGGGCTATATATAGTCCGCACACAAAAACAGGGTAGTTTGGGGACAAATAGCGAAATATGGAGAGGGTTACAAGGCACGAAATATCACGTAAAAGTCTCTTCGTAGGCTGGGACCGAGTAGGTACGGGTAGTACGGCCATTCTCGACCGTAGTACCGCTTGTCGTCTCCCGGGGCTGGGCCTTCGGGGGCAGACGGGGCGGTAGTACCGAGCCCGGAGTACGGATCCAGGCGGTGAGTACCGGGTGATGTAGAGAGTTGGTAGCTCGGGGACCTCCTTGCTACGGTAAGCATGTAGTAAGTAATACCGCCAGTCCCGTAATACCGCGGCATGAGAGCATGGTCTCTTCTTCGGTGCTCCTCCGTCTCTGGTTCTTCTCTTCGCACTGATGATGCACAAGGTATGGGTATGAAGTAGCAAGCCATCCAAGGTGTATTGAAGTCACACATGGAGAGGCCGAGTTCACCTTAGCTTGAAGGAGTTTGGCTCAGGCGGAGTCATGGGTCCACTTGGGAGCTTGTGGGGTAGATGTAGGGCAGCGTGAGGGACGGGCTGCATCAGCTCCCCCCCTTGGGAAAGAGTCGCCTCGACTCTTCTTCAATCGGCTCGACTTCCTCTTCTCCATGGTAGGGTGAGAGGTCCTCGACATTGAATGTCGAGCTCACAAGATACTTGGAAGTTGGGATATCGATGACATAAGCGTTGTTGTTCATTCGCTGAGCACTTTGAATGGTCCATCTCCTCTAGGCTTTAGCTTGGAGTCGCGCCTTCCTGGAAGCCGGTCTTTACTTAAGTGTATCCACACAAGGTCGCCTCTTGAAGATTATCTCTTTCTTATTCTTGTTTAGCCTTGATGCTTGGCGAAGGACTTGTTGCTCGATAGTAGCTCGTGGTGTCATCATAGAGTTTCTTCATTGTGTGGGCTACAACGCCCATATTGGCACGCTCATGAGTGGGAGTGGAAGGATATCGGCCGGTGAGAGGGCTCAAGCCGTGATTTATCATGAACGGCTCTCATGGTGGCGTGGCGTGCATGCGGTTGTGGCGAACTCGGCGTGGAATGCATTCCTCCCATCTTAAGGTTCTTCTTGATCAACACGTGAGGAGGTGCAAGAACTTCGATTGACGACCTCGGTTTGTCCATCGGTTTGAGGATGCGACGCGAGAAGAGGAGCTTGATGCCGATCTGGCCATGAGTGTCTTCAAGTAGCTCATGAATTTTACGTCATGTCGAGACGATTGTCCTGGCACACCGTGGCAATTATTTCCCTAAAACAAATTTGCTACATGTGAAGCATCATCGGTCTTATGGCACGGAATGAAATGTGCCATTTTGGAAAACGATCCACTACTACAAAATGGAATCATGACCATGTTTAGATCTAGTGCAAGCCTAACACAAAGTCCATGCTAATGTCCACCAAGGTGCATGAGGAATAGGCAATGGTATAAAGACCAAAAGGGTTCGACTTAGACTTAGGATACATGTAGTGCATCGTTGGACGTGGCGCCCACGTCGCTGGGCCATCTTTGGCCAAAAGTAGTGAGTGGAGAGCATGTCGTGTCTTGTCACGGCCAAAGTGGCCCATAAGGCCTCCACCATGGGACTTTGAAGAAGAATTTGGAGAGACGATTTGAATGCAAAGCTTGTTTTTTTTGAAAAGAAAACCCTATGCAAATAGAAATCATCAATCCCTTTGTCTACGGAACATTGTGCAAATATTGTCCAAAGAAAGGGCGCAGACAAAGATTGATGTCATCAAGACCCAAGACATTGACTTCGAGTCGGTAAGAAGGTTTGTGTTTTATTGAGACAAGGCGTCTGGCTACCACATTTTCTTTGCCTTTCAGATTTGACAATGTAAGGAAAAGACTCATAAACTCAACCCATTTTATGCGTGTCTTTTACTCAAGTTGGCTTGGCCCTTAAGATACTTCAACGACTCATGGTCTAATGGATGATAAATTCTTTGGGCCAAAGATAGTGTTGCCACACTTGAAGAACTCCAACCAAGGCAAAAGTTCTTTGTCATAAATAGGATAATTGAAGCGGCACCATCAAGTTTCTCACTATGGTAAGTACATAGACGCCCATTTTGCATAAGGACGCCTCCAATGACAATACCACTAGCCCACATTCAATCTCAAATGTTTTTGTGAACCGCAATGCAAGAAGAAGTGGAAGCCCTGAGCCTCTTTTTGAGCTCATCAAAGCCTTTTGTTGTGCTTTTCCTCAAACTAACGTGACATTTTTTCTTGGTCAATTCATTGAGGGCAAGCAATTGTAGAAAAATCTTCACAAAGTTAACGGTAAAAGCCACCAACCCATGAAAACTAATGGTTCACTAAAATTTGTTGGGATGGGCTGAATCTCAGATGTCCTTGACTTTTGAGACATCTACTTCTATGCCATTAGAAGACACAACAAAACCAAGGAAAATCAGCTTGTCTTTTCGCAAAAGTGCACTTTGGGAGATTAGCATAAAGCTTTTCATGATTTAAGGATTTTGAAGGACGTCTAACATGAGTAACATGCTCCTCTAGTGACTTGCTATGACAAGGATGTCATCAAAGTAAACAATACCACTCTTCCCAATGAGAGATCGCAAATATGGTTCATGAGGCGGCATGAAGGTAGAAGGCATTGGATAAGCCAAAGGGCATAACTAACCATTCATAGAGACCAAGCTTGGTCTTGAAGATAAGCGGTTCTTCCACTCATCACCTTCAAATGGCTAATTTGATGGTAACCACCACGAAGATCAATTTTGGAAAATATAGTGGCTCCAACATAACTCATCAAGCATGTCATCCAGACGCTGGGTATAGATTTCGATAACGCACGGTGATAGTATTGATTGACGACGCAATTCATGCATAACCGTGCGAACGTGATCATCCGCTTTTGGGATTCAGGATCACGGGGATTGGCTTGGGCTAGTGCTTACTTGGATCAAACCTTTGGAGACGAAGGCCAGGATTTGATTCGCTGACGATCGATCTCCTCAGATCTTCCAAAAGGTCTGAGCATGCAAGGCTTTGTCAGAGTGGTGCCGGTATAAGGTCGGGAGCAAGTGTTCTATTCCACGAAGAGGAGGGAAGGCCATGAGGAAGCTCTTCGAAAATATCTTGGAATTGGTGCAAAACAGCGCATCAAAGAAGGAGGAACATTTGTCAAGTCGTTGAATTTTGTGCTAGTCCTCCTTGCATACAAGGGACATAGTGCAAGATGGATGGTTGTTCCGCACTTCTCTCATCTCACTTTTGGTGGCAAGAAGAACACTCTTAGTTTTTCCACTGAAGTTTGGCTTGTAGCTCACTCACTATGGTGTGGTTCTTCCCGCCACCACTCTTCTCACAAGGTGTCAGTTATGACAGCCTCGCTGCTTAAAAGCTCTTTGCATTGTCCGCAATTATTTGGCTAGGAGTCATTCGCTGTAACACACAAGTTTTACTGCCATTTTAAGGTGTAAGTGTTTCTGAGGACCATTATGCAAAGCATCGCTGTCATATTGCCACTACTTCCGAAAGCAACATATGGTAAACCGTCATTGGGACCACGGGCCACACCGACCGTGTCCTTGTAGTGCCCAATTGAGAACGGCCACCGAGATTTGTGCTTGATCTTGACGGATCTCAGTCACTTAGCGCCATTGGATATGGTAGGGTGTTTTGCGCGGAAAGAGGCAGGCAGTTTCTCAGCACAATTCGCATTTGCAAGGTTGTGGCAACTCCTCCATCGATGACAACTTTGATGGATTCCCATTGATGCTTAAGACGAGTTTGAAGATGTTCGAAAGGCTATCTTCATTGTCATTGGCTTGGGTAAATAAGACCCCTTGTGACCACAAGCCATGGACTTGCGGCCATGCTCACACACAAGAAGTTCTGGTCCTCTTCCAAATGTTGCCTTGCCATGGCTTCCTTGACCCTTGCATCAAACCTTCTTCACTCAAGTATTCTTATCATTGCTTGTCATGGATTTAACAAAACCTTCTTGTTTCCACATGCATTCGATTTGTGCCTTTGCCTCCACACTTGTAGCATTCACCGGTGAAAGGTCGATCATCCCTTGTGTGTTTGCCATCAATGCTTTCCTTGAGGGGAGAGTTGGCTTGAAGGAAGCTTGGTTGTACTTGAGGAGCTCTACCTGAGTTGTTGGAGTAGTGGTCACGCTTGTTTGAAGGTGAAGCACGCCTTGGTTTGTTGTACTTGATGTCCTCTTGCACTTGGGCGCTTTGGCCTTGATGCGAGCAAAAGTACGCTCAACCATGTTGTTATATTTTGGAACCTTGCGGGATACTACGGGATGGTTCAAGCTTACGAGGAAGTGCGCTATGGTTCGTTTCATGACCCCGCTTCTTCATGTTGGTACCTAATCATGTCGAGCTCCATTTGTTTGAAGTAATTTTCCTACCATTTTCGGCCTTGACCAAGCGATTGGAAGCTGGTCAAGCAGGTCACGCGTAGTGCCAAGGAACAAAGCGGGATCTCATATGAGCCTTCATGTCTTGCCAAGTTGCAATCGAGGCTCTCTTTCGCCGAGCGAAGTTGGACTTGTTCCCACTAAAGGTTGGCATACTCATCAAACTCGAGGGATGCCATGGCCATCATCTTCATTGCTAAGGCTTATGCATGCGAAGATCTTGTGGACCTTGAGTTCCCAAGAGAGGAGGATGCCTGCGTCGGAACCTATGAACTTTGGCATGGTGAACTGAGCTGCTGGAAGTTTCTTCTCCATTGGCGTTCCGGCTATGCTGCTGCTGATTTGGGCTACCATCATCATCATCATCCGAAAGCTCTCGTCTTGCTTGGTGATTGTTATGCTGTTTCAAGGGGTTGTTGAGGGTGCTTGTTTGGTGGTGGAACTAGTTATGATTTATGAGTCAGGGGAGTCATTGCTTGTTGTCGCGAAGCTGAGGACGAGGAGGAGGTTGATGGTCCTCACGACGCAGCTTGGGAGCTTGCTCGTTTTGTCGTGGTCGATGCCGAGTAGCATTAGTCGTTTCATGTGGCGAGGAGGACGCCGAGCCGCTGCGTAATGGCCGCTCTTCTTCTTGGTGTACGGGAGGTCATCATGGACCATCACAGTGGCCGGCTTGGCTAACATGTCGATGATGACGCCTTGGAGGGTCTCTTCGAGTTCTTGTCGGATTTGCGACCTTGTTTGTCCCCTTCGGATGCTTCACTAAGGTTGAAGGTACATGTCGACTACGGCGGCCTCGTGGTCCATGCGCAGGTCGCTTGTTGAATCGCTGTCTTTGGTTGTGGATTTGCTCGCTGCTACTTTGAGTACCGCGGAGAGGTCACCATCAGAAGCTTGACGCGCGCATGACGCGGGAGATTACATCGCCATGTAAGAGCTCATGGAGTGAAGAACGGATCCATCTCTTGCCTTGCCGCGATCACGAGGTGCAATTTGATTCACTTCAGGAGCGAGATGAGCTTGATTCGCGAATGTTGTCCTTGCGAACCATCAATGATGTGTTGAAGCTTCTCATCCGTTGAGGGCGAGGTACCCACCAAGAGCTTTACTTTCTTGATGACCGAGGTTGTGTTGCATGGCATGCATTTGGCTAATGGACTTCAAGCTATTGTCGATGTTCTGAATTCCATTTGCCTCACAATTGTTCATCTTGATACCGGCCGAGAGCTTCACAACGATAGTTGAATTCTCCTGACCTTCCAATGGTCCCATCTTGTCAGAATTGCTATCATCCTCCAGGTGGTGGTGGTCGATGGTTTCCATGCTCGCCCATAATGCAAAGCCAAGAAGGGTTGTATATGGAGAGAAGGTGGAGAAGGCCTTTACCTCACCTTGGAGATTATATCAAACCAATTGCCACACAAATGAGCCGTAAAAAAAGCGCAAAGTGAAATGGCAAGAAACGCATTACACCAAAAATGCTACAACTCTCAAAGGCTTTTGTTGGAAGGTTAGGATCAGGAAAAACCAAACGAAACGATCAAAGCAAAAGGTTATCAGTTCTACGTGGTAAAGAACCAAAGATCAAAAAAGCAAAAGGAAACGATTCACAAAAATACTGGAAACACACACGTGGAGAAAAACGGGGTTAGTACGACCATGAAATGAGCACAAAAAGGTCATAAACGAAGACTACGGCTCGGTGTCGTTACTTAACCACGGAGACCACAACTCGTTTGCCAAGAGGAGGTAAGCAATAGATTTGTGCACTTGCCGGCGAATATCTTTCTTCTCTCTTTCTTGGCTTTAAACTGGTATTCTCTTTGTATTGGGAGACTATGTAGCTTTCTCTTTTCTTTTGTTCTCTTTGATTCTTTTCCTTTTCTCCCATACTATACTACTATGTTATTTTTTGTATTTGGCCTCACCTCTCACTTTCCGAGCAAGTGCAATGTAGACAAACCTGAAATGAGTTGGCACTCTCATAGGATGAATCGCTAAAAGGAAGATATGCAGCTGTCAAGGTGGTGCAAGTTATACCTTTAATTATTGTTGACGACTTGCAACCGTTAATTGGGGGATGATGTTTGAGTGTCAGCAAATTAATGATTAGTGCGGGATGGCGTTGATCACGGAAGCTTGTGTTAAGATGGCGACAAACCGCGAAACCTGAACAAGCTAAGGGGAAAAAAAAAGAAATCGACCATGGCCCGGGGCGTCAAGAAGAAGGAAAAACTATACATTCTTGTGAGTGGTCACCGCTTAGTCTGGTAGTACAGACGGCCCGGTAATCTTTTACCTTTCTGGCCGGTAGTACGCTTGGAGCAGCGATAGTACCGTGGTAATTTCCTGAACAAAGCGAGATCCACTTGACACAAACCTCGGTCAGTGGGAAAGCTGACCCGAGTAGCTAGGAACAAGCGAGGGCTATAGATGGAAGCTCCCAAAGCAAGCGGATCTATATGGACCAAAACCCTGAAAAAAAACACCAAATCCAGAGATCGATCCAAAGGCAAATTGGGGCTCTTTTGGTGGGATTTTTTTTAGGATTTTAAGCGGTTCTAAAAAAGAAAATTGGGGGAAATTATTGATCAACCCGTGCTCTTGATACGATATGATGAGGGGTAACCACAGGGTTGGCAGATCTTTCCGCAATTCCACGAAAGCAGGAGCGAGGTGGTCGAGGGATGAGAATGGGTGAGGCGATGAAAACCACGAACACGCACACCTGGCTACGATACATGCCTCACTCCTCACGCCCGGTGTGCCGGTCAACATAATCCTAGGATGGTGTTGGTGAGCTGGCATCTCCACGCGCCAACAGGGGATGAGGTGCTTGATGAGATCTTGGCCGACTTGGGGGCGGGTGCAGGGCAAGGCCACAGCAAGCGCATAGCCAGATCCAAGAGGTGGGTGGATAATCCGGTGCTCATTGGTAGGAGCATGAGACCAATAGATATAAGTCCTCAAGGTTTTCCTTAATATCTATTATTATCAGATCTAGGGTTTACAATGGATGGTGGGGATATATATAGTCCGATACAAAAGCAGGGGTAGTTTGGGGATAAATGGCGAAATATGGAGAGGGTTACAAGTTGGGCGAAATATCACGTAAAAGTCTGTCTACGGCGGTGAAAATCACACTTTAAGCGGAATTGATAGTACGGTCATGCGGTAATGCCAGTTCTGGACGGTGGTATCTAATTAGATCTAGGGCTTCTTATTTGGGCCTTACATTGGGCGGTAGCGAGGCGATAATCTGGTAGCCGGTAATGCACAGGATCCAGTGATAATCTTAGCTGGTAATGACGTTTGGGTAGCTAGAGACCTTCTGTCGTTGGCGGTAGCGTTTAGAGTAATCTGTAAGCGGTAGTGATGGAGGGTTAACCTCTTGGGTGCCTTGCCCTATCTTCCACCGGATCTGTTCAAATCATTAGAGCGAGGGAAAGGAGAAGATGGCGGGCGAACCACCGGACCTCGCGAAGAGCCACGATGAACACATAAACTCACCACGATACAAGGCCGATTGCTCCCGAGCAGTGACCCTTGGAATCGATAAATCCTGTAAGGGAAAGATCGGTCCAGTGCTCCTCGGAATCCACATCGGAGGGAGGAAGAACACCTTGAGGAGTCTTGGCGGCGACTTGAGGCGGCAAGGGAGCAAGGCCTTGTTCAAGGATGGATCGCGTGATACAAAAGTCAATGAGGTTGGTGACGATGGTGGGTCCCTTGGTAAAGGGATGAGGGGCAAAACAAGAGATTCCTGGCAGGGGGTTGTCTTTGGTCATCATCTATGCCTCACGGGATACATGAGGGAGTGGGAGCTCTATTTATAGGCCAACCACTAAACAAAAGGGTAGTTTGAGGGATAAAACTAGGGTTTTGTAAGTAAGGGGGATACATAATGGCCCAACTAGTGCTGTATGAGAGCCTTTACTCGAGAATGATGATACGGACTTGGGACCGGTAATGCAAGCAGTCGATAGTACAGCTCGGGGACCAGTGTAGTCTGCTTCTTGATCACGGAGCTTCAGCTCAGGCCGTCCGGTCGGGAGGCGGTAGTGAGGGCGGTAATACGCTAACCCAGCTAATGCGAATCTCCGGATCGTGTCTGCAAGTGGAAACAGAAGAGTATTTAGCTTCTTATTTGAGTGTAAAATACATTAATGGCGGTAGCAAAGAAGTAATCTGCTTGGCCCGGTAAAATACCGGTCGCCCGAATCCAGTAAAATACCCAGCTGGCTGACGAGAGAGCATTTAAGCGATCATCTTCTTCACTTCCTCCTCTTCAAGCCTCCGTCTTATGGGAAGCGATATAGACTTCCTCACTTGCCTCCGTGCTAATTAGGTGTGAACCTATCATGTGAATATGGCAATGAATGTAGATAGCATACCATTCAATAGAGGCGGGGAAGGGGCTCGCATAGAGGCAGTTTACCTTTGGGTCCATGACGACTTGGCGTAAGTTGGAGACCTTGATGTGTGCTGACCGTGGAGTCGGGCACCATCATCTCCCACACATTTCAAAAGAGTGGTCCTTGGGCTCTCCATGTTCATCACCCAGTAGAAGAGGTCGGACATCCTTGATCACAGGATTCTGTAGCGGTCCTCGGGAAGATTGAAGCTTGACAACACTTCAATCGCCGCGCCATGAAGCCTGCAAAACTCACGACCTGTGAAGCAACACTCAACGTAGCCAATTCCTTGAAAGATATAGCATGAGTCCTCAAGTGAAAGAATCACCTTATACTTGAGATAGCTCGATGAAGGGTAGCCATAAGTGGCTTTCTCTTGGGTTCCTCTTGTCAACAACATTGTGGGGTTGTGTGGTGTATACTTGCCTTCACACAACAAGGAGCCGAGCAACATATGTTCATGTGTGATAGAGGAGCATGTCGTTTATAATGTCATTCTTGTTCTGTACGATTAACACAACTTAAGTATAGCAAGCAGGGATGCATATGCAAGGTCGATGTGCGTAAATCGTTTGAACATCTCATCCAAATGTGGAAGCTTCAAAACTCCACCAACACCCCTTATAAGTGGGGCATTCAAGCATTGGATCCGATTTCCAAACAACATCTTTGATGCAAGACTAGGAGAATTTAGCAAGAAAACACGCGGGAAGCATATCCCAAAACAAAAGGTATTATGTTTGCAAACAAATCAAATGAAAAGAAACTTCAAATGGTCCCTTATGTTTTGTTGCAACAACAAGGCGAATTCTTGGAAGCTCTCATGACAATACATGCTCTTAATGGGACATGGGTGCACACAAAACATTGGAGAAGAAATGTTCAACAGTTTTGTTGACACACATCAATGTCCCCAAATCAGAAAACATGGATATCGCAGCGGAGATAATACCATTAACATGCTTGCAATCGAACCATAATAAAGAAACAGTTGCCAACATGAAAAGATGCAAAGCATGCAAAAAGTGCTCAGGCTGGGTTCGATCTTGAACTCACTTGTGGGTTCTAAAGGAGCTCTTTTTATGACTACGTGCTTTCAGCAGAGGTTGACATGATGATCTTGATACCTACACATCATACACAAAGGAAGAAATGTGTGTGTGCATGGTGAGGGCCACATCATCCCATCATGAAGCACTCACTGCTTGTGCACATCACCATTAATGTCAATCAATGCGACATAGATGCATGGTGAGTATGCAGTGGGGAACATGCTTATCATGGCTTAATCATCAAAATCTCCAAAAGATTGAGAAAGCTATGGGGGGCATCTCATTATAACGCATATGATCCAATATTATTTGCAAGCAAAACAAGTGAAATATGGCTTGTTCATCTTATGGCAAAAACAGCGGGAGAATTGAATGACTATTGATAAGACAAATCCAGGAAGCAGTGGAGGATACTAAGATGCATGGCATGGCATGTTTGTGGCAATGATATCGCAATCAAACAATTCACCTGATCAATATTATAGAAAACTCATCTTTGTGGGAGAGGTGGATGTTATATGTGTCTCAAAAGTATCATCCATAACATGCATAACTCACACAATTCATCATGTCCACTAGTGGGATCATGGCATCATCAACACCCTTATTATTTACTGGTCGCATACCTCTCATATGAAGTGGGTGTTGTATGGAAGTAATTCAGCCTCTTGTGGGCGACTTCATCTTCTTCATGTAGCCATGGCGTCGCATCATCTTAGATGCACCAATATACATCTTCTCCAATTATCATTGCTTACGTGGCTTGGCGCGTCTTCATCCATATTGGAACCTAACTAATACAAAGAGAACACACTAGAGTGAAGGTAAGTTGTTAGAAATCGAAATGAATGCTCACTTGACTGTCGGCTACCACTCTCGACTCACTAAGGTATCCT
>CP125978.1:247004487-247175187 GCA_030063025.1 Avena longiglumis | reverse complement strand
ATGTGGGCGTTGTCTTGTTGGAAGCGCAAGCTTCTCTACCATGTCAACACTGGCCAGATTATTACAACTCCCTCCATCAATGATGATCCGTATAGCTCAACATTATCTATGGCCTAAGGAATTTGTTATTCATTCCGATCATGAATCTTTGAAGCATATTCGTAGTCAAGCTAAGTTGAATCGTCGTCATGCAAAGTGGGTTGAATTTATTGAGTCTTTTCCTTATGTTATCAAACACAAAAAGGGTAAAGATAATATTATTGCTGATGCTTTGTCACGCCGTTATGCTTTGTTATCTCAACTTGACTTCAAAATATTTGGATTGGA
This sequence comes from Avena longiglumis, assembly GCA_030063025.1. Taxonomy (NCBI): domain Eukaryota; kingdom Viridiplantae; phylum Streptophyta; class Magnoliopsida; order Poales; family Poaceae; genus Avena; species Avena longiglumis. Next base: position 247,174,860 of record CP125978.1, on the reverse strand, counting down.
AACTATTAAAGAACAATATGTGCATGATGCTGAATTTAAAGATGTGTTGCAGAATTGTAGAGATGGTAGAACTTGGAACAAGTTCGCCTTCAATGATGGATTTGTTCTGCGTTAACAAACTATGCATTCCAGATAGCTCGCTTGTCTTTTGTTACAGGAGGCATGGAGGAGGATTGATGGGACACTTTGGTGTCAAGAAGACGGAGGATGTTCTTGCGCACACTTCTTTTGGCCACGTATGCGCCGAGATGTTGAGAGATTTGTGGCACGCACTACTTGTCAAAAAGCTAAGTCTCGCCTTAATCCACATGGTTTATATATGCCTCTTCCTGTTCCTAGTGTTCCTTGGGAGGATATTTCTATGGACTTTGTTTTGGGATTGCCACGAACACGTATGAGGGATAGTATTTTTGTTGTGGATCGGTTCTCTAAGATGGCACACTTTATTCCTTGTCATAAACGGATGATGTCATATATTGCGATTTGTTCTTTCGTGAAATTGTTCGTTTGCATGGTGTGCCAAATACTATTGTCTCGATCGTGATACTAAATTTCTTAGCCACTTTTGGAGATGTTTATGGGCTAAGTTGGGGACTAAATTGCTCTTTAGTACTACATGTCATCCCCAAACCGATGGTCAAACTGAAGTAGTAAATAGAACTTTGTCTACTATGTTACTGGTTGTTTTTAAAGAAGAACTTAAAATTGTGGGAAGAGTGTTTACCTCATAGAATTTGCTTATAATCGTTTTGCATTCTACCACAAAGATGTGCCCATTTGAGATTGTGTATGGTTTTGTTCCTCGTGCACCTATTGATTTATTGCCTTTACCTTCTTCTGCAACATAATTTGGATGCTACACAACGCTACCGAAATGATATTAAACTTGCATAAGACTACTAAAGATAACATTGAACACATGAATGCTAAGTATAAACTTGTCAGATAAAGGGAGAAAGCATGTTGTGTTTGATGTTGGCGATCTTGTTTGGTTACATTTAGAAAGATCGCTTTTCCTGATTTACGCAAGTCTAAGTTAATGCCACGTCACCGGTCCCTTTAAGGTGTTAGAGAAAATCAATGATAATGCATATAAACTTGAGTTGCTCGCAGACTTTGGTACTTAGTCCTACATTTAACATTGCAGATTTGAAGCCTTACTTTGGTGAGGAAGATGAGATTGCGTCGAGGACGACTTCAATTCAAGAAGGGGAGCATGATGTGGACATCCCTACTATTGATACAACCGTTGTACCTACAGAACACACATACAAGGACCCATCACAAGATCTCGTGCCAAACAACAACTATCCATCGTGTACTGCTTTCTTGGAACTATTCCTTACATACATGAGAATATGATGCTGCCTAAATCGAGATATGTTTCTTACTCTTAGGAATGATGGACCAAGCATGGATGAGAGGGACAAGCATTGAGCATGGCCATGCATGGTGATGGCAAAGAAGCATGTGATGATCCAAGAGAAGGCCACGGATGAAGATTTCGTAACTTTGAGGCCACCATAATGAAGAAAGAAGGCTTGGACGAAATATTCAAGATCAATACTTTACGAATTGTCCATAGCATAATATGGTGTCGACACCTTTATTTTGGGCCAGGCCCATGTAATTTTCGCCGGATTTTAATTAGCCACTTTTAGAGTCCAGATTTGAGGGAAAAGGACTTTTAGGTTGGATTCGTCACCACTTCCATGGCTGGCGAAACCCCACCTTTTCGCCCTTAAACACGCCCATAGCCGAACCTTTAGACTCGGATTTTGTTTAGACATTGTTAGCCATAGTCGCAACTGCCAAGGCTCGAGGCCGCAGAGGCCTCTTGTACTCAGACCTATTCGTGATCCCACCTCTTTCAATAAAGCTTTCCTCTTAATCCGCAATATCTTGATTGCAATATTGGTTCTTACTTGTTCTCGATTTCGTGTAGGAATTAAGACCCTCGGTCAGCCGATCGTGTTCACGCAGGATCGGTAACCTCCAGGAGATTGGCCTAGCGATTGCATTGGCGCTCGTGCTCGCACGTGTAGTCGGATCGTCAAGCCCGAACTCCATCAAATCGATTATCGCCATCTCATCGAAAGATCGGACACCTTTGCCCAATCAGAATCGTTTGAACATCATCCAAATGTGGGAACTCAAAAACTCCATATAATATAGTAGGATGGCACGCAAAGCAATTGACTAAGATATATATCAACATCTTTGATGCAAGAATAGGAGAATTTGGCAAAGACACACGAGGAAGCATATCCAAAACAAAAGCATTATGTGTGCAAACCAACCAAATGAAAGAGCAAGTGGTCCTTATGTTTGTTGCAACAACAAGACGAGATTCTTGGAAGCTCTCATGACAATACATGCTCTTAATGGAATTGTGGTTACACACAAAACATCGGAGAGAGAAATTGTTCAACAATTTTGTTACAACACACAAAACATCATTATCTAAAAGCGAAGAAACATGAATGTCACAAGGTGAGATAATACCATTAACATGCTTGCAATCAAACCATAGGAAAGAGCAATTTGTCAACATGAAAGATGCAAAGCATGCAAAAGGAATCAGAGCTGGGTTCGATGTTGAACTCACTTGTTGGATGCTCTCTAGAGCTCTTTTTGTCAACTCGTGCTCAACTGAGGTTGACATTCTCGTGTGGGCACCTACACACATCATATGTAAAAGTAAGAATGTGTGTGCATGGTAGAGATACACATCATCCATCATGACGTATCTCTTCTTGTGCACATCACCATTAATGTCAATCAAGTATGAAATAGATGCATGGTGAGTATGCAAGTGGGGAACATGCTTATCATGGCAATCATCAAAATCTACAAAAACTGAGAAAGCTATGGGGGCCATCTCATTATAACGCATATGATCAATATTGTTGCAACCAAAATAATTGATAGAGAAATTATTCAACTTATTGCAAGCAACAGGAGAAACTGAATGACTAACATGACAAAGCATGTCCAAAGCAATTGGAGGATACACACAAGATGCATAGCATGGCATGTTTATGGCAATGATATCGCAATCAAACAATTCCACATGATCAATATTATGCAAAGGCAAAGCATCACATGGGAATATGAGTGAAGCATATGTAATGTCACAAGTATCATCCATAGCATGCATATCCTCACAATTCATCATGTCCACTAGTGGGATCATGGCATCATCAACACCCTTATTGTTACCTTGTTCATACCTCTCATATGAAGTGGGTGTTGTGGAAGTAGTGGCTTCCTTGTGGACGACTTCATCTTCCTGATGTATCCATGGCGTAGCATCTACCATGTACATCTTCTCCATTCGAGGCATCATTGCTTCATAGCTTCAGGCGTCTTCCTCCATGGAACCTAGCACAACACAAGAGAACACACTAGAGGTAGAGGGTAAGTTGTTAGAAATCGAAATGGTCTCACTTGACCTATCAACTACCACTCTCAACTCACTAGGAGTATCACTCATGCCTCCAAGTGGAAGCACTCAATCTCACATAAGGTGGAGTCACTCATCTCACTCTTGTTCTCACTCAAGTGGGCTAAGTGGCTCTCATACTCACATGGGATTGGTACCACATCATCACTCAAGCATATGTGGGTAGGCTCGGTTTCCTCAACTCCATGCGCCTCCTTTGGTGAAGGGAAAATCCCATGCTCACCATTCTTGACCTTGTTGCCTTCAAGGTTGGATGCCATAAGGTGGGCATCATCGCTCTCCTCCATGGTCGAAGGGAAAATTCCATGCTCGACCGTCTTGTGGCCATCTTGTAGTAGTGGTGGAGGTAGGCTCATGCTATCCAACTTGGCGAAGTAGAGGTTTACATTTTCCTCGTTCATGAGGTCTTCGAATGCAAGCGTAGTCGTTGAAGCTTGATGGCGTGGACGAAGGATTGCTCTTGGTACCATTTTGGTGGTGGCACTAGTAGTTGAAGGTGCCTTGTGACAGTGTCGACGGAGGTCATTAGCGTGCCTTGCCGATGGTTGGTGTCGGTGGCGCACTTAGTCATCCACATGACGCTCGCGACGATGACCCTTGTCCTGGCACTCTTCTTGGTGAGTTTTTCTAATGAGCGCAAAGCATCATTAGTCTTGGCGACCATCCTCATGTTTTTGTCGAAGTCGTTGTCCATGTCCTTCTTGAAGTTGTGGAGGTCGCTTTGGAACTTGTCCATTTGATGATGGACCTTGGCGCACTCGAGTTGGAGGCTCCGTCTTGGCCGGTGCGACTTGAGGAGCTTCGTGTTGTCGTTCTTTAAGTCGTCCATGTTTGGGGAGTCATTGTTGTTGTAGTACTCCATATCACCCCAGCATGTGTAGCCATTGTTGGTGTAGTGCTCCATCATGTTATCCATGCTTGTGGAGACATATGCATGGTGGCTCATCTTGGATTCTTCATGGAAATCATTCTCGGTCCCGGAGTCCCTAGACATGCTTCACAAGACCAAGTGTTGTATATGGAAGTGGTAGAGGGTGTTAGGGATACAACGTCGAACCTTACTTTACCTTGGAAGATCGTATCGTGCAAGTGGCCACACTTGAGAGCAATAAACCAAGCAAAGTGAAGTTCATGCGGAACACCAAAACCAACTACTAACCAAAACACACACACACACACACACAAGGCCTATGGTGAATAGGTATGGAAAGTGGCATGTCAAGAAACAATCCGAAATCAAGATATTGTAATGGCAAGTAAAGAACCATAATGATCACAAAGCAAAACAAGTCAATCCACAAGATAGGAAATATGTACAAGGAAACACACACGGTGGGATAAATGGGACTTGTGCGACGGAGAAAGTGAGCTAAGAACCAAATGATTACCTAGCGAAGACTAAAAGCTCATGTCACACAAGTACAAGGAGAGACGCTAGTTCGATTGCACAAAATTGGTGGGCTACAAGATATGCACAATAAGTACCACCTATATGATGTTCATCGAGCTTGCGCTTCCTATTCTATGAGGCACATGTATATTTCTTTTTTTTTCTTTTCTTTTTCTATTTTTTCTCTTTTTCTTTTTCTTTCTATTTTCTTTTCATTTCTTTTTTCTTTTTCACTTGCCTCTTCCTTGTGCCAACAACTATACAAGATAACTATATGAGATAGCGCTCAAACGTTTGCTCAAAATTCTACAAGGTATCAAATGTGCATAGCCCAAGCAATCATCAGAGGAACTAGTCTCAATAGGTGTTTGTTGCTCGCAAAGATAGTGGGGTTCACAAAGGAATGCAAGTGGGGAGAAGTCGCGGAATGTTTATACCTTTCGTCGACGATCTTCACCCTTTATTGTTGGATTCCACCTTGCTCACGGAATTTGGATGGAGTAGATATGATAGGGCAACGGTGTCCGATCTTTCGATGAGATGACGATAATCGATTTGGTGGAGTTCGGGCTTGACAATCCGACTACACGTGCGAGCACGAGCGCCAATGCAATCGCTAGGCCAATCTCCTGGAGGTTACCGATCCTGCGGGAACACGATCAGCCTGACCAGCGAGGGTCTTAACTCCTACCTGAAATCGAGAACAAGTAAGAACCAATATTGCAATCAAGATATTGCGGATTAAGAGGAAAGCTTTATTGAAAAAGGTGGTGATGGAGGGGTTAACCTCTTGGGTGGCCCGATCTTCACGGATCTCGTGGTCAAATCGATGGGAAAGCGAGGGGAAAGGGAGAAGGTAGCGGAAGCGAACACACACCTCGCGAAGAACACGATGAACACACGCAAAACTCACACTATACAAGGCCGATTGCTCCCGAACAGCGGCCACCGGTCCGATAGAATCAAAGATCAACGTGCTCCCTCAAATCCACATCCGATAGGGAATAACACCTTGGGGAGGGTCTTGACAACTTGGAGACGAGACATCGAACTCCAAGGCCTTGTTCAACGATGGATGCGTGATGCAAAGTCCAATCGAGGTTGGTGACGATAGTCGGTCCCCTTGGTAAAGGGGATGAGGCAAAACTAGAGATTCCACACAAGGGGGTTGTCTTTAGTCTATCATCTATGCCTCAGGGATACATGAAGGGGTGGGGGCTCTATTTATAGGCCAGCCACATAAACAGGGGTAGTTTGGGGATAAAACTAGGGTTTGGACGAGATAGAGGGGTACATGGGCCAAAGGCCCAGCTAGCGGCGCACAGGCCCATCGTGTAGGCCGGATACTCCGATGTGGGGTCCGGAGACTCCGGTCTTGATGCAGCCCGTCCTACGACCGCTACTACATCTACTTTCTCGAGCTCCCCAAGAGGACCCATGACTCGCGCCCGAGCTAAGCTCCTCCAAGCGAAGGTTAACTCGCTCCTTTCCTTGTGTGACTTCGACACACCCTTGGATGGTTTGATACTTCATACACATACACTGTGCATCATCAGGTACGAAGAGAAGGACCCAAGGGACGGAGAACGAGCGGAGCAACCGATGCCAGACGCCAATGCAGATTATCGGTTGAGGCGACGGTACTACCGTCCAAGCGGTACTACGGTCCCAGCCAATGGACGCCCAGAAGAACCACCCCACGCCTAGACGCCAACAGATTACCGGCTTAAACCGGTACTACCAGATACGGTGATTATCGCCCTCCTACCGGCTACATAAAGCGGCTCCGACGGAAGCTCCAGTTCGCCAATGGGTACTACAGATTCGGTGAGGTAACATTACTGCATGACCGGTACTAGGTTGCCGGACCGGGTCCTGACTGATCCAGAACGCCTGAGTTCGGCCCAGTGCCTTGTATCCCTTCCTATAATTTACCTTTTCGTTCCGAAACTACCCCTGTTTTGTGGCTGGACTATATATAGCCCCTACCCTCTATGTAAACCCTAGGCATAGATGATAGACTAAAGAAAACCCCCATTGTGGAATCTCTAGTTTTGCCTCATCCCCTTTACCAAGGGGACCGACTATCGTCACCAACCTCGATTGGACTTTGCATCACGCATCCATCGTTGAACAAGGCCTTGGAGTTCGACGTCTCGTCTCCAAGTTGTCAAGACCCTCCCCAAGGAGTTCTTCCCTCTCCGATGTGGATTTGAGGGAGCACGTTGACCGATCTTTCCTTGCGAGGATTCTATCGGACCGGTGGCCGCCGTTCGGGAGCAATCGGCCTTGTATCGTGTGAGTTTTGCGTGTGTTCATCGTGTTCTTTGCAAGGTGTGTGTTCGCTTCCGCTACCTTTTCCCTTTCCCCTCGCTTTCCCATCGATTTGACCACGAGATCCGTGAAGATCGGGCACCCAAGAGGTTAACCCCTCCATCATCTGGTATCAGCAGCTTTTGGTTGCCACGGATTTCTCATCGATTTGGTCTTTTCCCCATAATTTCGAAAATTCAACCAAAAATAGCCCCAATTCGTGTTTTGGATCGATCTGTGATTTGAGTGTGTTTTGGTACGTTTTGATCCGTGGATTACTTGCTAAACTTGTTGATCTACCTTCCTTTGCGTTCCCATAGCCTAATCCCTTGATTTTCCCCTTCGATTTGGTAACACACCGTCTCGGTAACGTTCTCAATTGGGCACTATAAGGACACGGTGGAATGTGACGTGGTCCCAATGACGGTTTGCCACATGTTGCTCGGAAGACCGTGGCAATGACAAGAGTACTTTGCATAATGGTCACTCAAACACTTACACCTTCAAATGGCTTGATAAAACTTGTGTGTTGCAACCAATGACTCCTAGCCAAATAATTGCGGATAATGCAAAGTCTTTAGCGAGGACGCAATACACAAAAACACCTTGTGAGAAGAGTGGTGAGCGAGAGAACCACACCATAGTGAGTGAGAGCTACAAGCTAAACTCGAGTGGAAAAACTAAGAGTGTTCTTCTTGCCACCAAAAGTGAGATGAGAGAAGTGCGGAACAACCCATCCATCTTGCACTATGTCCTTGTATGCAAGGGACTAGCGCAAGGAACTAACGACTTGACAAATGTTCCTCCTTCTTTGATGGCTATTTTGCAGGAATTCCAAGATGTATTTCCCGAAGAGCTTCCTCATGGCCTTCCTCCTCTTCGTGGAATCGAGCACCACATCGACCTCATACCCGGCGCCCCACTCCCAAACCGCGCCGCGTATCGCACGAACCCAGAAGAGACGAAGGAGATCGAACGTCAAATCAACCAACTCGTCTCCAAAGGTTTGATCCAAGTAAGCACTAGCCCAAGCGCAGTACCCGTGATTCTCATTCCAAAAACGGATGATACGTTGCGGTTATGCATGGACTACCGTCCAATCAATGCTATCACCTGCGTTATCGACATCCTATACCGCGTCTTGATGACATGCTTGATGAGTTATGTGGAGCAACTATATTTTCGAAAATTGATCTTCGTAGTGGTTACCATCAAATTCGCATGGCCAAAGGTGATGAGTGGAAAACCGCCTTCAAGACCAAGCTTGGTCTCTATGAATGGTTGGTTATGCCTTTTGGCTTATCAAATGCCCCATCTACCTTCATGCGCCTCATGAACCATATTTTGAGATCTCTCATTGGGAAGAGTGTAGTTGTTTACTTTGATGACATCCTTGTCTATAGCAAGTCACTAGAGGAGCATGTTACTCATGTTAAGGAGGTCCTTCAAATCCTTCGTCATGAAAAGCTTTATTCTAATCTCCCAAAGTGCACTTTTACAAAAGACAAGCTGATTTTCCTTGGTTTTGTTGTGTCTTATAATGGCATTGAAGTTGATGTCTCAAAAGTCAAGGACATACGAGATTGGCCCATACCTACAAATGTTAGTGAACTTCGTAGTTTTCATGGGTTGGCTGGCTTTTACCGTCGCTTTGTGAAAGATTTTTCTACCATTGCTTGCCCCCTCAACGAATTGACCAAGAAAAATGTCACGCTCGTTTGGGGAAAAGCACAACAAAAGGCTTTTGATGAGCTCAAAAAGAGGCTCACCGAAGCACCACTTCTTGCATTACCGGATTTCACAAAAACCTTTGAGATTGAATGTGACGCTAGTGGTATTGGCATTGGTGGCGTCCTTATGCAAAATGGGCGTCCAATTGCTTACCATAATGATAAACTTGATGGCGCACGCCTCAATTATCCCATTTATGACAAAGAACTTTTTGCCTTGGTTCGAGTTCTTCAAGTGTGGCAACACTATCTTTGGCCCAAAGAATTTATCATCCATTCCGACCATGAGTCGTTGAAGTATCTTAAGGGCCAAGCCAATTTGAGTAAAAGGCACGCAAAATGGGTTGAGGTCATGGAGTCTTTTCCTTACATTGTCAAATACAAGAAGGGCAAAGAAAATGTGGTAGCGGACGCTTTGTCTCGCAAAAACACAAGCCTTCTTACACGACTCGAAGTCAATGTCTTGGGTCTTGATGACATCAAATCTTTGTACGCATCCGGCCCTTTCTTTGGACCAATATTTACACAATGTTCAATAGACAAAGGGATTGATGATTTCTATTTGCATAAGGGTTTTCTTTTCAAACAAAACAAGGTTTGCATTCCGAAATCGTCTCTCCAACTTTTACTTCTACAAGAGTCCCATGGTGGAGGCCTTATGGGTCACTTTGGCCGTGACAAGACATATGACATGCTCTCCACTCACTACTTTTGGCCAAAGATGAAGCGCGACGTGGAGCGCCACGTCCAACGATGCACTACATGTATCCAAGCTAAGTCTAAGTCCAACCCCTTTGGTCTTTATATGCCATTGCCTATTCCTCATGCACCTTGGTCGGACATTAGCATGGACTTTGTGTTAGGCTTGCCTAGATCTAAACATGGTCATGATTCCATATTTGTAGTAGTGGATCGCTTTTCCAAAATGGCACATTTCATTCCGTGCCATAAGACCGATGATGCTTCACATGTAGCAAATTTGTTTTTCGGAAATAATTGGCTACACGGTGCCACGCATAATCGCTCCACCATGACGTAAAATTCATGAGCTACTGAAGACTCTCATGGCCAAGCTCGATCAAGCTCCTCTTCTCCGCCTCGCATCCTCAAACCGATGGACAAACCGAGGTCGCTAATCAAGTCTTGGCACACTCATCCGGTGTTGATAAAGAAGAACCTTAAATATTGGGAGAAATGTATTCCACACGCCAGTTCGCTTACAACCGCCAAGCACTCCACCACCATGAGGAGCCCGTTCATGATCGCTCACGGCCGAGCCTCTCACCGCGCTCGATATCCTTCCACTTCCACTTCATGAACGTGCCAATATGGACGTTGTCAAGCGTGCCCAAACAATGAAGAAACTCCATGAAGACACACGAGCTACTATCGAGCAACAAGTCCTTCGCCAAGCATCAAGGCTAAACAAGAACAAGAAAGAGATGATCTTTGATGAGGGCGACCTGGTGTGGATCCACTTGAGTAAAGACCGCTTCCCCAAGGAACGCGACTCCAAGCTAAAGCCAAGAGGTGATGGACCATTCAAGGTGCTAAAGAGGATCAACAACAACGCCTATGTCATCGATATACCAACATCGAAGTATCTTGTGAGCTCGATCAATGTCAAGGACCTCTCACCCTACCATGGAGAAGATGAAGTTGAGAAGGTTGAAGAGTCGAGGACGACTCTTTCCCAAGGGGGGGGAGCTGATGCAGCCCGTCCTACGACCGCTACTACATCTACTCCCTCGAGCTCCCCAAGTGGACCCATGACTCGCGCCCAAGCTAAGCTCCTCCAAGCCAAGGTTAACTCGCTCCTTTCCTTGTGTGACTTCGACACACCCTTGGATGGTTTGCTACTTCATACACATACACTCTGCATCATCAGGTACAAAGAGAAGGACCGAAGGGACGGAGGAAACGGAGCGGAAGCAACCAGTCGCTGCCAGACGCCAGCGGTACTACCGGTCCAAGCGGTACTACCGGTCCCAGCTACCGGACGCTCCAGGAAGAACCACCCCACGCCCTAGACGCCAGCGGTACTACCGGCCCGGCAACCGGTACTACCGGACATCGGTACTACCGCGCCCTCCTACCACTCGCTACAGGCGGCTCCGACGGAAGCTCCAGGCCTGCCAGCGGTACTACCGCCCCCGGATTCGATCTTGAACTCACTTGTGGGATGCTTTCTAGAGCTCTTTTTGTCAACATGAAAGATGCAAAGCATGCAAAAGGTATCAGAGCTGGGTTCGATCTTGAACTCACTTGTGGGATGCTCTCTAGAGCTCTTTTTGTCAACTCGTGCTCAACCGAGGTTGACATTCTCGTGCGGGTACCTACACACATCATATGTAAAAGGAAGAACGTGTGTGCATGGTAGAGATACACATCATCCATCATGACGTATCTCTTTTTGTGCACATCACCATTAATTTCAATCAAGTATGAAATAGATGCATGGTGAGTATGCAAGTGGGGAACATGCTTATCATGGCCATCATCAAAATCTCCAAAAATTGAGAAAGCTATGGGGGCCATCTCATTAGAACGCATATGATCAATATTGTTGCAAGCAAAACAAGTGAAATAGCAAGCATTCATCTTATTGCAAGCAAAGGGAGAAATTGAATGACTAGCATGACAAGACAAGTCCGAAGCAATTGGAGGATACACACAAGATGCATAGCATGGCATGTTTATGGCAATGATATCGCAATCAAACAATTCCACATGATCAATATTGTGCAAAGGCAAAGCATCACATGGGAATATGAGTGAAGCATATGTAATGTCACAAGTATCATCCATAGCATGCATATCCTCACAACTCATCATGTCCACTAGTGGGATCATGGCATCATCAACACCCTTATTGTTACCTTGTTCATACCTCTCATATGAAGTGGGTGTTGTGGAAGTAGTGGCCTCCTTGTGGACGACTTCATCTTGATGTATCCATGGCGTAGCATCTACCATGTACATCTCCATTCGAGGCATCATTGCTTCATAGCTTCGGGCGTCTTCATCCATGGAACCTAGCACAACACAAGAGAACACACTAGAGGTAGAGGGTAAGTTGTTAGAAATCGAAATGGTCTCACTTGACCTATCAACTACCACTCTCAACTCACTAGGAGTATCGCTCATGCCCTCCAAGTGGAAGCACTCAATCTCACATAAGGTGGAGTCACTCATCTCACTCTTGTTCTCACTCAAGTGGGCTAAGTGGCTCTCATGCTCACATGGGATTGGTACCACATCATCACTCAAGCATATGGGGGTAGGCTCGGTTTCCTCAACTCCATGAGCCTCCTTTGGTGAACGGAAAATCCCATGCTCACCATTCTTGACCTTGTCGCCTTCAAAGTTGGATGCCATAAGATGGGCATCATCACTCTCCTCCATGGTCGAAGGGAAAATCCCATGCTCGGCCGTCTTGTGGCCATCTCGTAGTAGTGGTGGAGGTAGGCTCATGCTATCCAACTTGGCGAAGTAGAAGTTTACATTTTCCTCGTTGGCGAGGTCGTGGAAGTCAAGTGTAGGCATTAAAGCTTGATGGCGTGAAGGAAGGCTTGCTCTTGGTGCCATTGTGGTGGTGGCACGAGTAGTGGAAGGTGCCCTATGATGGTGTCGACGGAGGTCATTGGCGTGCCTTGCCGATGGTTGATGTAGGTGGCGCACTTGGTCATCCACATGACACTCGCGACGATGATCATTTGCCTTTGCACTCTTCTTGTGCTTGTGGTGCCTTCTTGAGATTACTTGAGCATTATGGTTGGTGCTCATCATGAATTATTCGTCTTTATGGCGAAGATGCCATTGACGATGTCTTGTATCCTCTTTATGGTGGCGATGCTCATGAGAGGATGTTTGTCGATGAAGAGTCTTGTTTCTTGGCGCCTCTTGATGCATATGATGTTTGGACGCCACTCTTGTTTGGATAGGAGTTGGAGCTTGGAGCCTTGGCGGTGATGAAGCTTGGCGCCTTGGAGATGGTAGAGCTTGACGCCTTGGAGGTGATGGAGCTTGGTGCCTTGGAGATGGTGGTGCTTGACGCCATCTAGGTGGTGGCACATGTCGCCTTGGAGGTGGATCATCGAAGTAGGTGGTGCCCTTTGGTGTGGCACGCTTGGCCTTGAAGGTCATGGAATCTTGATGATGCGCCTCCTCTTGCTTGGCGTAGCAGGCATCCATCTCCACACGGTGGAGGAATTCTTCTTGGCTCATGGAGGAGCCATCAAAATCGATGAAGTTCTCCGTGTCCTCCATGCTTGGCGAGGCGTCATCGATGTCGCACTCGAAGTTGTCCATGCTTGGGGAGTAGTTGTTGGTGTAGTATTGCATATCACCCAAGCATGTGGAGTCATTGTCGGTGTAGTGCTCCATAGGCTCCATGCATGAGGAGCCATTGTCGACGTAGAGCTCCATGTCGTCCATGCATGTGGAGTCGTCGTAGGTGTAGTGCTCTGAGTCCTCAAAGCATGCGGAGCCATTGTCGGTGTTGTGCTCCGTCATGTCCTCTATGCTTGTGGAGTCGTAGTCATGGTGACTCATCATGGATTCTTCATTGCTATCATCCTCGGTTCCGGAGTCCCTAGACATGATGCACAAGACCAAGCGGTGTATATGGAAGTGGTAGTGGGAGTTAGGGATACAACGTCAAACCTTACTTTACCTTGGAAGATCGTATCGTACAAGTGGCCACACTTGAGAGCAATAAACCAAGCAAAGTGAAGTTCACGCGGAACACCAAAACTAACTACGAACCAAAAAACACACACACACAAGGCCTATGGTGGATAGGTATGGAAAGTGGCATGTCAAAAATCAATCCGAAATCAAGATGTTGTAATGGCAAGTAAAGAACCACAATGATCACAAAGCAAAACAAGTTAATCCACAAGATAGGAAATATGTACAAGGAAACACACACGGTGTGTAGGGTTCCCAACCTGATAAGGTAGAGTCCTCCTGTGTTTTACAATGCTAGTCCCTGGATCAATAGCTAGCATCCACAGTTAAGATGTAATATCAAGAAACAAGGGTCATAATATAACTTTATAACCAGGAATAACATAATTTTATTACATCATACATAGCTCATTTGGCTATTACATTACATTGCAGCGGAATAACTATAATCATGGGTCCATCATCTTTAAAGTGCCACAGGCAGATGTTGGTTGTAGACTTTGTAATCCTAATCAAACAATCTTCACTAAAATCAATCAAACCTGCAACATACAAGTTACAGCCACAAAGGGTCAATACATTTGAATTGTATTGGCAAGTGATACTCTTAGTAGTATGGTGGAGTCTATCATCTATATGCATTTGGCTAAGTGGAGTTGAGGCTTGCATTGCTCAAAATAGATTTTCCTTAACGCTTTGAAAATAAATAGTTTTGTCAAAACTTTTCCAATGCTTCTCTCAATCAAAGACCAAGATCCTTCGAGGCATCTACAAATCAAAGACTGAAGTGCTTGGTAAAATCATTTTCCTCAATCTAAGATTTCAAGATCCTTATATCAAGCCATCTTTCCATCAAAGATTGAAGAATACACAATCCCTTGTTCACCCACAAGTTTTATTTAGAAATTGGAATGATGAGATTCTTGATTGCTTCCATGTCTTGATGCTCAAATTGTCCTTTACTGTGACATGGCTAAGTACTTAGATTCTACACTGCAGAGGTGGTGCACTTTACCCACAAGACTTGGTTTCCCAAGACAAAATCTTTGAAGCCTTCCCTTAGACCAAAATGGACGCGCTCCAACCTATCAAACACTACCACCCACCGTCCATTTGGCTAAGTTCTTGCAACCTATATGATCATGGCAGAGCCCATATTGCCAAGTGGTTGCACTTGAAGCTTCTCAACATTTGACATCTCAAATCCTTTGTTTCTGGGTGGCATTCCACAAGTGAGATACACAAGGTTAACCATAAATATGGGCCTTGTGAACCACTCAACATAACCCAATCTTTCCATTCCACCCAGTGATTCATTAACTTAGTTGTTTTATTAAACAAAATTATAAGTCTTTAGACTTAGAATATTTTTCCATAGTGTGAATATATTTTTTCCACCCATGTTTTCTATTAGCTAGGCTAAGCTTGGTAGTATTAGGAATCTTTAACTTATGAAAATCCTACTAAGGATTCATCTTCAAAGTTTTCCTATAGCAAGATCTATACTTAGCAAAATCCATGCAAGTTTTACTTAACAAAATCACTAATGCATAGTGAAAGTAATGGGATAGAAAGTATGTAGCATCACTTGCCTTTTGGTAGAGTATAGGTTCACTTCTTGATCTTTGCAACAATCACTCTTCAAGTCACTACAAATCAATCAAGCAAGGCACAAACTCAATCTACCAATCAAGCAAAACAACACACATAAATAACAATGTCAAAGAAATGCATGCAAGCATGCCAAGCTTTGTTTTGTTTGAAAAAGTGGTCCCTAGTGGGTCATATTCATTTGGGTTCATCTAATGGTCATTCTCTAAAGTGGCTAAGTCATTTGCAAAGGTTTCACAAAACCATTTTCAAAACAAAGTGTTATTTTATGTGGTGTAGAAATATTTTCACTAAGGCATTAGCCCATAGGGTTCACCAAATGAGTTGCTATTGCAAAACTTGGTGTTTTTGGGTCAGTAAGTTTGGTCCAAACTATTTTCTCAAAGTTTTCTTTCCATACACATTTTCATAAATAAAACTATTCTTTTTATTTGGCTAGAAAATGACTTAGTTAAATAATTCAACTTAAATTTCACAAAATCATTTTTAACACTATGGGTTGGTTCCTAGGGTCAGTAGGGTCACAATAAACCAATTGGCAAAGGTTTGATCTCAAAATTCATTTTTAAATGATTTTTCTAATGTTAGCAAGTACACAAAAGAATCTGCAAATTCAAACAAGCTAACAAATACTATTTGACAATCTAAGGGTAGGGTTGGTTAGGTCTTGTTCTCCTGAATCTTTTGATATAAAATTTGTCAAATTTGGACGTGTGGTTCAAAAGATATAAGGGTTTGAAGTTTGCAACTCAATCTGATTTCAAAATCAGTTTTTAAAACAAATACTGCCACGCGTCGCACTCTAATTGGCCAAAAACGGTTCGGTAGGATCGCGCGATGTGGACCGCAGGATTTAAGTGTGCGCATCAAACGTAGTTCAGTTTAAGTGTTCTATCGTGAGGATCGGATCTAACGGCTCACATTATCCCAGAACTGGCGATAACGACGAAACGAGGAAAGAGGAGAGGTGCTCACGGGTTTGGCACGGGATGCTCAACGCCACCGGTGGATGAAGGGGCGACGGGGAAGGCGCGAATTGGTCACGGAGTCGAGTCGTCGAAGACGGAGCTAGAGTCACCCGAGACAAACGAGGCACATGGTCGAGCGCAAGGATAAGGCGAACGGTTTGCGTGAGCGAGAGGGTCGGGTAGTTTAGAGGTTTCACGGAGTGGCCGCGACGGTGATGCTCGGTGTCCGTGGCTGGGAGGTTCGCCAGACGATGTAGACCAAGCTCAAGGGCGGTGAGGTGTGGCCTTGGTGAAAGCTCGGAGGCGTGTTCGGTGGAATTGGGGCGACTGGGGATTGGGAAGGAAGCAGAGGGAAACGAGAGAGGAGAGAGGGCTTTAACGGTCAAGTGGCGCTCATTGCGAGATTAAGGCGAATTAAGCCAGAATTTATGTCGAGAGGAGGAAGAAAAGGTCGGGGTGGAGAAGAAGGAGGTGTGGGGTCCACTCGGTCGGGAAAAAGAAACGAGGGAGGTCCACCATAGGCTAGTAAATGACTGAGTGAGGAAAACGAGAGAGAGGAGGTCTGATGGGCCTCAGTAAATTTCTTTTGTTTTTTCCTTTTTTTTTGTATGTAAACATTTTCCTTTTCCATTTTATTTTGATTTGAATTTCATTTTCACAATTCAACAACAAGACAATCATTCAAATAATTCAAACTATTGAAATGAGTTTTGGTTCTGCTTAACATCATAATTCACATTTTAAAATAAAATATTATTTTAAATCTTTTAGGTTCCATTTATAATTAAATAAATGGTCCTTAGATAATAATCCATTTAGGATTTGTTTATTTGGTTCAAAATAATTCATATTGAATTTATTTGGAAAGTATTCAAAAGTGATTTATTAATCATATAAGATTGGTTAATTGTTTTATTTCCAAATATCATTTTCTCATGTATTTTTATTTAAAGATTTGTCCTTATTTAAAACAGGATAGAATGGTTATTTCCATTTTATTTTTATTTGGAATATTCTTTATTTCATATTTTTATTTGAATTGGGATTAATATTTACTTCATGTATTAGGTCAAGATTTGATTTGGTCTATAAATATTCTTTATTAATATTTTCATCTCTTATGAAATCCATATCTTTTATTTAGGGATCCAAACTTGGTGATTCCAATTTATGAAAACTTATTTAAAATAATTTAACAAGCTTTGATGTTTAAATTAAATTGGTAAAACTTTTAAATAAAATTGGATATTAATCCTTATTAATTTATTTTAAATAAACCTTTGCTAAATTTATTTAGAATAAATGTTTTAATTCCAAAGCTTGCCCAAGTTTTAATTTGTCTTTATAAAATAATCCTTATTTGTAAATCCATCTTTTCTTTTGAATATTAAATCCTTTTATTAAAAGATCCAAAATAGTAATTCCAAAACATTTTAATTTCCTTTATTAAATGTTTATCTTTAAGATTCCCTTTAGGATTTTATTTAATTCAAATGGGTTTGAAGTTCCAATTAAGTTCAAAAGTTTCTTAAATCAAACAAAGTTTTATTTTATTAATTATTTTCACATTACAAGATTTGGAAAATCTTGGGATGTGACACTTAAAATAAATCTCCGAGATTTGGTGAGGTCAGTTACAAGCATGTTCAAACAACTAGGTACTACCACCCTTAAAATTTCAAACAAAAATTACACATTGTCCTTCTTGGGATCCTGAAAACTTCCTCTTGGAAAACTTTTGCATAGTGTCCATTGTTTCCATATTTGACTTATGGTCCAAGGTTGAGTTTCTCCATAGGCTCGATCAACTTGTTCTTCATCTTTTCTTGCATAGTGTCCTCGGTTCTG
The DNA here is from genome assembly GCA_030063025.1 of Avena longiglumis. NCBI lineage: Eukaryota > Viridiplantae > Streptophyta > Magnoliopsida > Poales > Poaceae > Avena > Avena longiglumis. The sequence continues at coordinate 247,156,842 of CP125978.1, read as the reverse complement.
CAATTGTAACATATCACTTGGCCGATATCTCTCAAAGGCTGGTTTATCTTATGTTTTATATTTTCTGGATCCGGGAGTTTGCATAATGTCCAAACTCTTGCAATATTTGCACATCACTTGGCTAAAATTCTTCCTTATCTTGGGTTTCACTAGCTTTTGTTTGTCTTCTTGTCTCTTCTTCTTTTCTGGGCATTCATTGGCATAGTGTCCCATCTCTTTGCAAGTGTAACATTGCTCTTGAGTAATATCCTTCTTGCTAGTGTTGGGAAATTTCTTTTCTTCTTGGGTCTCCAAAGCTAGGAGTTCTTCTAGTTCATGTTCTTCATGAGTGAGATCTTTCTCTTCTTGAAGCATTGATCTTCATGTTCCTTGGATGAATGATCATTGTCTCTAAAAACATTGCTAGCTTGGGTTCCTTTTGGATTAACATCTTTGTCATCCTTGTTGTTATTAGCTCTTTGGGAAAAGTTTTCTCATGTTGATCATTTGAGTAACTATTCCTTGCAACAATTGGGATTGAAGTTTGAAAATCCTTTGTATAGCTGGGTCTAGTCCATTGTTGTTGGCTAAAAGCTGAGTTGTCTCTTGGCTCAACTGGTTTTGGGTTGCTATAAGTTCTCCAAGGTCTTGGTTGGTGTTGGTGTCATCAACCTTGGAATCCTTTGGGGTAGTCATCTGTTTGGGTTTGAAGGAGATTAGAATAGGCAAGATATTTCTAAGGAATTACTTCTAATCACACACATCACAATTCACACAAGTAATGTGCATGCGATCACAAACAACTTTTCACTCAAACAACAAAGTTCAAGCACATACTTAGGCAACAAAATATTTTGTTACACCACATAAGTTGGTGGTTTTGTCTTAGCTAAAATTTGGTGGTCCATCTAATGGTTTACTTGTGATTTTTCCTTTCTTTCTTGGTTGGTTCTTCTTTCTACATTATATCTTGGTTTCCTTTAGGAAAACTCTGGTTACAATACTTTAAAGTTGTTGATGGTTTCTTCTTTTGCATTCCTCGTCTCTAAATCTTAAGTAAGAAGTCCTTGTCTAACTCGTGGTCCTTAGTATTTTCCAAGTTAGAAGTCCTTGGTGAGAATGCCAAGATGTTGAAGTCATTAGAGTTGAAGAAGTTGTAGAAGTCCTTTGCACATGGTGTAGTCTTTGGCCATGGGGTAGGATTTTCCATCAAGTTGAAGTAGAAGAGATGTAGAGTTCAAACCAAAATAGTTGAGGAAAGAGTTTACAAGTGTTTTTTTTTTTTAAATAAGTTTTGGAACAAAATACAACTCCTATTTTTCTAAGGGTTTTGTCCAACTTAGGTTTACAAATCCTACAGCAACACAATGCTCGATACCATCTCGTAGGGTTCCCAACCGATAAGGTAGAGTCCTCCTGTTTACAATGCTAGTCCCTGATCAATAGCTAGCATCCACAGTTAAGATGTAATATCAAGAAACAAGGGTCATAATATAACTTTATAACCAGGAATAACATAATTTTATTACATCATACATAGCTCATTTGGCTATTACATTACATTGCAATAACTATAATCATGGGTCCATCATCTTTAAAGTGCCACAGATGTTGGTTGTAGACTTTGTAATCCTAATCAAACAATCTTCACTAAAATCAATCAAACCTGCAACATACAAGTTACACCACAAAGGGTCAATACATTTGAATTGTATTGGCAAGTGATACTCTTAGTAGTATGGTGGAGTCTATCATCTATATGCATTTGGCTAAGTGGAGTTGAGGCTTGCATTGCTCAAAATAGATTTTTCCTTAACGCTTTGAAAATAAATAGTTTTGTCAAAAACTTTTCCAATGCTTCTCTCAATCAAAGACTGAAGATCCTTCTCGAGGCATCTACAAATCAAAGACCAAGTGCTTGGTAAATCATTTTCCTCAATCTAAGATTTCAAGATCCTTATATCGCCATCTTTCCATCAAAGATTGAAGAATACACATCCCTTGTTCACCCACAAGTTTTTATTTAGAAATTGGAATGATGAGATTCTTGATTGCTTCCATGTCTTGATGCTCAAATTGTCCTTTACTGTGACATGGCTAAGTACTTAGATTCTACACTGCAGAGGTGGTGCACTTTACCCACAAGACTTGGTTTCCCAAGACAAAATCTTTCAAGCCTTCCTTAGACCAAAATGGACGCGGCCCAACCTATCAAACACTACCACCCACTGTCCATTTGGCTAAGTTCTTGCAACCTATATGATCATGGCAGAGCCCATATTGCCAAGTGGTTGCACTTGAAGCTTCTCAACATTTGACATCTCAAATCCTTTGTTTCCTGGGTATTCCACAAGTGAGATACAAGGTTAACCATAAATATGGGCCTTGTGAACCACTCAACATAACCCAATCTTTCCATTCCACCCAGTGATTCATTAACTTAGTTGTTTTATTAAACAAAATTATAAGTCTTAGACTTAGAATATTTTTCCATAGTGTGAATATATTTTTTCCACCCATGTTTTCTATTAGCTAGGCTAAGCTTGGTAGTATTAGGAATCTTTAACTTATGAAAATCCTACTAAGGATTCATCTTCAAAGTTTTCCTATAGCAAGATCTATACTTAGCAAAATCCATGCAAGTTTTACTTAACAAAATCACTAATGCATAGTGAAAGTAATGGGATAGAAAGTATGTAGCATCACTTGCCTTTTTGGTAGAGTATGGGTTCACTTCTTGATCTTTGCAACAATCACACTCTTCAAGTCACTACAAATCAATCAAGCAAGGTACAACTCAATCTACCAATCAAGCAAAACAACACATAAATAACAATGTCAAAGAAATGCATGCAAGCATGCCAAGCTTTGTTTTGTTTGAAAAGTGGTCCCTAGTGGGTCATATTCATTTGGGTTCATCTAATGGTCATTCTCTAAAGTGGCTAAGTCATTTGCAAAAGGTTTCACTCAAAACCATTTTCAAAACAAAGTGTTATTTTATGTGGTGTAGAAATATTTTCACTAAGGCATTAGCCCATAGGGTTCACCAAATGAGTTGCTATTGCAAAACTTGGTGTTTTTGGTCAAGAAGTTTGGTCCAAACTATTTTCTCAAAGTTTTCTTTCCATACACATTTTCATAAATAAAACTATTCTTTTTATTTGGCTAGAAAATGACTTAGTTAAATAATTCAACTTAAATTTCACAAAAATCATTTTAACACTATGGGTTGGTTCCTAGGGTCAGGGGTCACAATAAACCAATTGGCAAAGGTTTGATCTCAAAATTCATTTTAAATGATTTTTCTAATGTTAGCAAGTACACAAAAGAATCTGCAAATTCAAACAAGCTAACAAATACTATTTGACAATCTAAGGGTAGGGTTGGTTAGGTCTTGTTCTCCTGAATTTTGATATAAAATTTGTCAAATTTGGACGTGGTTCAAAAGATATAAGGGTTTGAAGTTTGCAACTCAACTGATTTCAAAATCAGTTTTAAAACAATCTAATTGGCCAAAACGGTTCGGTAGGATCGCGATGTGGACCGCAGGATTTAAGTTCAAACGAATTTATGTTCTATCGTAGCGAGGATCGATCTAACGGCTCACATTGTATCACCAGAAAACGAGGAAAGAGGAGAGGGTGCTCACCGGGTTCGTCGTGCGGGATGCTCAACCGCCACCGGTGGATGAAGGCGACGGGACGAATTGGTCACGGAGTGAGTCACCCGAGACAAACGAGGCACATGGTCGAGCGCAAGGATAAGGCGAACGTGTTTGCGTGAGCGAGGGGGTAGTTTAGTACGAGAGGTTTGAGTGGCCGCGACGGTGATGCTAGTGTGTCCGTGAGGTTCGCGACGATGTAGACCAAGCTCGGCGGTGAGGTGTGGCGGTCGAGAAAGCTCGCCGGAGGCGTGTTCGGTGGAATTGGGGCGATTGGGGAAGAGAGGGAAACGAGAGAGAGAGGGCGCTTTAACTGCGTGGGGGTCATTAAGTAGATTAAGGCGAATTAAGCCAGAATTTATGTCTGAGAGGAGGAAGAAAAGGTCGGTGGAGAAGAAGGAGGGTCATGGGGTCCATCGGTCAGACCGGCGCTAAAAGAAACGAGGAGGTCCACCATAGGCTATGCGGTAAATGACGAGTGAGGAAAACGGTTCGGGAGAGAGGGAGATGGGCCTCGTGGGTCAGCCGTTGTTTTTCCTTTTTTTTTTTGTGTAAACATTTTCCTTTTTCCATTTTATTTGCTGATTTGAATTTCATTTTCACAATTCAACAACAAGACAATCATTCAAATAATTCAAACTATTGAAATGAGTTTTTGGTTTAACATCATAATTCACATTTTAAAATAAAATATTTTTAAATCTTTTAGGTTCCATTTATAATTAAATAAATGGTCCTTAGATAATAATCCATTTAAGATTTGTTTATTTGGTTCAAAATAATTCATATTGAATTTATTTGGAAAGTATTCAAAAGAGATTTATTAATCATATAAGATTGGTTAATTGTTTTATTTCCAAATATCATTTTCTCATGTATTTTATTTAAAGATTTGTCCTTATTTAAAACAGGATAGAATGGTTATTTCCATTTTATTTTTATTTGGAATATTCTTTATTTCATATTTTTATTTGAATTGGGATTAATATTTACTTCATGTATTAGGTCAAGATTTGATTTGGTCTATAAATATTCTTTATTAATATTTTCATCTCTGTCTTATGAAATCCATATCTTTTATTTAGGGATCCAAACTTGGTGATTCCAATTTATGAAAACTTATTTAAAATAATTTAACAAGCTTTGATGTTTAAATTAAATTGGTAAAACTTCTTTAAATAAAATTGGATATTAAATCCTTATTAATTTATTTTAAATAAACCTTTGCTAAATTTATTTAGAATAAATGTTTTAATTCCAAAGCTTGCCCAAGTTTTAATTTGTCTTTATAAAATAATCCTTATTTGTAAATCCATCTTTTCTTTTGAATATTAAATCCTTTTATTAAAAGATCCAAAATAGTAATTCCAAAACATTTTAATTTCCCTTTATTAAATGTTTATCTTTAAGATTCCCTTTAGGATTTTATTTAATTCAAATGGGTTTGAAGTTCCAATTAAGTTCAAAAAGTTTCTTCTGGCTCTGAAAATCAAACAAAGTTTTATTTTATTAATTATTTTCACATTACAAGATTTGGAAAATCTTGGGATGTGACACGGTGGGATAAATGGGACTTGTGCGACGGAGAAAGTGAGCTAAGAACCAAATGATTACCTAGCGAAGACTATAAGCTCGTGTCACACAAGTACAAGGAGAGACGCTAGTTCGAATGCACAAGATTGGTGGGCTACAAGATATGCACAATAAGTACCACCTATATGATGTTCATCGAGCTTGCACTTCCTATTCTATGAGGCACATGGATATTTCTTTCTTTTCCTCTTTATTTTTATTTATATATATTTTTTCTCTTTTTCTCTCTTTTCTTTTTATTTCTTTTCACTTGCCTCTTCCTTGTGCCAACAACTATACAAGATAACTATATGAGATAGCGCTCACAGTGTTTGCTCGGAATCTACAAGGTATCAAATATGCATAGCCCAAGCAATCATAAGAGGAACTAGTCTCAATAGGTATTTGTTGCTCGCAAAGATAGTGGGATTCACAAAGAAATGCAAGTGGGGAGAAGTCGCGGAATGTTTATACCTTTCGTCGACGATCTTCACCCTTTATTGTTGGATTCCGCCTTGCTCACGGAATTTGGATGGAGTAGATAGCATGAACCACGTGGATGATTATGTAGAGCTCCTTCTCCTCTTCGAAACGAGCTAAAGAACACCAAAATCCGAGTTCGAATGCAAAAATTATGCTCAAAACGGTGAGAGGCTGAAATCTGAACCTTGCTTTTTTCTTTACATCTTGGTAGTACCGGTTTTGGTACCGTGGGCGGTATCAGAGATTTGGAGCGGTAGTACCGCTCGAGACAGAGAAAACCAGATCTGACGCGATTTCGCGAGTTTGGGGCGATTTGGGCGGAAAATCTTCAAGAAAAACACCAAATCGACGGGGGAAATCAAGGAATTAGGCTATGGGAACGCAAGGGAAGGTAGATCAACTAGTTTGGCAAGTAATCCATGGATCAAAACCAACCAAAACTCACTTAAATCACAGATCGATCCAAAACACGAATTGGGGCTGTTTTTGGTGGAATTTTCGAATTTCTGGGGAAAAGACCAAATCGATGAGAAATCCGTGGCAACCAAAAGCTGCTGATACCAGATGATGGAGGGGTTAACCTCTTGGGTGCCCGATCTTCACGGATCTCGTAGTCAAATCGATGGGAAAGCGAGGGGAAAGGGAGAAGGTAGCGAAAGCGAACACACACCTCGCGAAGAACACGATGAACACACGCAAAACTCACACGATACAAGGACGATTGCTCCCGAACGGCGGCCACCGGTCCGATAGAATCCTCGCAAGGAAAGATCGGTCAACGTGCTCCCTCAAATCCACATCGGAGAGGGAATAACACCTTGAGGAGGGTCTTGACAACTTGGAGACGAGACATCGAACTCCAAGGCCTTGTTCAACGATGGATGCGTGATGCAAAGTCCAATCGAGGTTGGTGACGATAGTCGGTCCCCTTGGTAAAGGGGATGAGGCAAAACTAGAGATTCCACAATGGGGGTTTTCTTTAGTCTATCATCTATGCCTAAGGGATACATGAGGGGTGGGGGCTCTATTTATAGGCCAACCACATAAACAGGGGTAGTTTGGGGATAAACTAGGCGAATAGGTCAAGAAGGGGATACATGGGTGTGGCCCAACTAGTGCGCGCAGCACTGCCAGAGCGGTAATCTGACTTGGGACCCAGAGTACCGCTTGGTCCCAGAGTGCCACTGGGACCGTAGTACCGCCATGCGGTCTTGGAGGCCACTGAGGCGTCAGAAGTGGCAGTATTGGGACGGTAGTACCGACCGGTAGTACATGGTCCAGATCTGTAGTACCGCCGAGAGAGAGTATTTGGCTTCATTGGCGTCTGCTGGTGGTGGCAGTGAAGTGGCCGGGCGGTAGTACCCGCTGTGTCCGTAGTACTGCCATGGCGACAGAGCATTTGGCGATCTGTCTTCTTCCGCCTCCTCTTCCAAGCCTCCGTCTTGTCGGGCTTGATGCTCCGGGCTTCCTCCCTTGCCTCCGTACTTGTCAATGTGAACCTATCATGCATATGTGACGGAGTATGAAGTAGCATACCATTCAATAGGGTAGGAAGGGGGCTCGCATAGAGGAACAGATTCACCTTTGGAGTCCATGATGACTTGGCGTAAGTTGGAGACCAAGATGTAGTAACGACCGTAGGTCGGGCTACATCAGTAGTGCTCCATATTCTCCATGCATGAGGATCCATTGTCGACGTAGAGCTCCATGTCTTCCATGCATGTGGAGTCGTCGTAGGTGTAGTGCTCCGGATCCTCAAAGCATGCGGAGCCATTGTCTATGTTGTGCTTCTTCATGTCCTCTATACTTGTGGAGTCGTAGTCATGGTGGCTCATCATGGATTCTTCATAGATATCATCCTCGGTTCCGGAGTCCCTATACATGATGCACAAGACCAAGCGGTGTATATGGAAGTGGTAGTGGGAGTTAGGGATACAACGTCAAACCTTACTTTACCTTGGAAGATCATATCGTGGAAGTGGCCACACTTGAGAGCAATAAACCAAGCAAAGTGAAGTTCACGCGGAACACCAAAACCAACTACTAACCAAAAAACACACACACACAAGGCCTATGGTGGATAGGTATGGAAAGTGGCATGTCAAGAACCAATCCGAAATCAAGATGTTGTATTGGCAAGTAAAGAACCACAATGATCACCAAGAAAACAAGTCAATCCACAAGATAGGAAATATGTACAAGGAAACACACATGGTGGGATAAATGGGACTTGTGCGACGGAGAAAGTGAGCTAAGAACCAAATGATTACCTAGCGAAGACTATAAGCTCGTGTCACACAAGTACAAGGAGAGACACTAGTTCGATTGCAATTAATTGGTGGGCTACAAGATATGCACAATAAGTATCACCTATATGATGTTCATCGAGCTTGCGCTTCCTATTCTATGAGGCACATGTATATTTTTTTTCTTTTCCTTTTTCTATTTTTTTTCTTTTCTCGTTTTATTTTTCACTTGCCTCTTCCTTGTGCCAACAACTATACAAGATAACTATATGAGATAGCGCTCACAATGTTTGCTTGGAATCTATAAGGTATCAAATGTGCATAGCCCAAGCAACCATAAGAGGAACTAGTCTCAATAGGTGTTTGTTGCTCGCAAAGATAGTGGGGTTCACAAAGGAATGCAAGTGGGGAGAAGTTGCGGAATGTTTATACCTTTCGTTGGCGATCTTCACCCTTTATTGTTGGCTTCCGCCTTGGTCACGGAATTTGGATGGATTAGATAGCATGAACAACGCAGATGATGATGTAGTGCTCCTTCTCCTCTTCGAAACGAGCTAAAGAACACCAAAATCCGAGTTGATATGCAAAAGTTATGCTCAAAACCGTGCTGCAGCTTTTTACATGCGGGGAGGCGAGACTCGATCGGAGGTCCGGAGACTCCGGTTTGGAGCCCAAAAAGTCCGGAGACTCCGGTCTAGGACGGAGATTCCAGAGCGTCCAGAACTCGAACGGGACGCGTTTTGGGCGGAAAAACTCGAACCAAAACCTCAGATTGATGGGGAAAATCAAGGAATTAGGCCATGGCAACGCAGGGGAAGGTAGATCAACTAGTTTAGCAAGTAATCCACGGATCAAAACCTACCAAAACGCACTCAAATCACAGATCGATCCAAAACACGAATTGGGGTTGTTTTTGGTGCAATTTTCGAATTTATGGGGAAAAGACCAAATCGATGAGAAATCCGTGGCAACCAAAAGCTGCTGATACCAGATGATGGAGGGGTTAACCTCTTGGGTGGCCCGATCTTCACGGATCTCGTGGTCAAATCGATGGGAAAGCGAGGGGAAAGGGAGAAGGTAGCGGAAGCGAACACACACCTCGCGAAGAACACGATGAACACACGCAAAACTCACACGATACAAGGCCGATTGCTCCCGAACGGCGGCCACCGGTCCGATAGAATCCTCGCAAGGAAAGATCGGTCAACGTGCTCCCTCAAATCCACATCGGAGAGGGAAGAACACCTTGGGGAGGGTCTTGACAACTTGGAGACGAGACATCGAACTCCAAGGCCTTGTTCAACGATGGATGCGTGATGCAAAGTCCAATCGAGGTTGGTGACGATAGTCGGTCCCCTTGGTAAACGGGATGAGGCAAAACTAGAGATTCCACACAAGGGGGTTGTCTTTAGTCTATCATCTATGCCTCAGGGATACATGAAGGGGTGGGGGCTCTATTTATAGGCCAGCCACATAAATAGGGGTAGTTTGGGGATAAAACTAGGGTCGAGATAGAGGGGTACATGGGCCAAAGGCCCAGCTGGCGGTGCAGGCCCATCGTGTAGGCCGGAGACTCCGGTTTGGGGTCCGGAGACTCCAGTCTAGGCCGGAGACTCCGGTCTGTCTCCGGTGTCGTCTCCGGAGTGGCGTTCTGACTGTCCTCGGGTAGTTGCTGGGGTCGGTCCGGAGGTAGGTCCGGAGACTCCGGTGTAGCAGGACCGGAGACTCCGGTGTAGCAGGACCGGAGACTCCGGTGTAGGCCGGAGACTCCGGTGGTTCAGCCGTGGCTTCTTCCGTCTCCTCTTCCAAGCCTCCGTCTTGTCGGGCTTGATGTCCCGGGCTTCCTCCCTTGCCTCCGTACTTGTCGGTGTGAACCTATCATGCATATGTGACGGAGTATGAAGTAGCATATAATTCAATAGGGTAGGAAGTGGGCTCGCATAGAGGAACGGCTTCACCTTTGGAGTTCATGACGACTTGGCGTAAGTTGGAGACCATGATGTGGTAACGACCGTAGGTCGAGCTACATCAGGTGGGATCCTGAATAGGTGCGAAGTACAAGAGTCCTCTGCGACGCTCGAGCCTTGGCGAAGTTGCTACGATGGCTAACTTAATGTCTAAACAAAATCCGAGTCTAGGGTGACGGCTATGGGGAGTATTTAAGGGCGAAAAGGTGGGGTTTCGGCCATCCATGGAAGTGGTGGCCGAATCCAACCCTAGAAGTCCTTTTCCCCTCAAATACGGACTCTAAAAAGTGGCTAATTAAAATCCTGCGAAAATTACATGGGCCTGGCCCAAAATAAAAGGTGTCGCAACACCATATTAAGCTATGGACGAATTCGTGAAGTATTGATCTTGAATATTTTGTCCAAGCCTTCTTTCTTCATTATGGTGGCCTCAAAGTTCTGAAATCTTCATCCGTGGCCTTCTCTTGGATCATCACACGCTTGCTGCCATCTCCTTGCATGGGCATGCTCCAATGCTTGTCCCTCTCATCCATGCTTGGTCCATCATTCCTAAGAGTAAGAAATACATCTGATTTAGGAAACATTATATTCTCATGTATGTGAGAAATAGTTCCAAGAAACGAAAGTACCTGATAGTTAAGTTGTTTGGCACGAGATCTTGTGATGGGTCCTTGTATGTGTGTAGCTGTAGGTACAACGGTTGTATCAATAGAAGGGATGTCCACATCATGCTCCCCTTCTTGAATTGAAGTCGTCCTCGACACAATCTCATCTTCCTCACCAAAGTAAGGCTTCAAATCTGCAATGTTAAACGTAGGACTAACTGTACCAAAGTTTGCATGCAACTCAAGTTTATATGCATTATCATTTATTTTCTCTAACACCTTAAAGGGACCAGCAGCATGCGACATTAACTTAGACTTGCGAAAATCAGGAAAGCGATCCTTACGCAAATGTAACCAAACAAGATCTCCAACATCAAACACAACATGCTTTCTCCCTTTATCCCCAGCAAGTTTATACTTAGCATTCATGTGTTCAATGTTATCTTTAGTAGTCTTATGCAAGTTTAATATCATTTCAGCGCGTTGTGTAGCATCCAAATTATGTTGCACCGAAGTAGGTAAAGGAAATAAATCAATAGGTGCACGAGGAACAAAACCATAGACGATCTCAAACGGGCACATCTTTGTGGTAGAATGCAGCGAACGATTATAAGCAAATTCTATATGAGGTAAACACTCTTCCCACAATTTTAAGTTCTTTAAAACAGCCCGCAACATAGTAGACAAAGTTCTATTTACTACTTCAGTTTGTCCATCAGTTTGGGGATGACATGTAGTACTAAACAGCAATTTAGTCCCCAACTTAGCCCATAAACATCTCCAAAAGTGGCTAAGAAATTTAGTATCACAATCAGAAACAATAGTATTTGGCACACCATGCAAACGAACAATTTCACGAAAGAACAAATCAGCAATATGCACAACATCATCCGTTTTATGACAAGGAATAAAGTGTGCCATCTTAGAAAACCGATCCACAACAACAACAATACTATCCCTCCCCTTCTATGTTCTTGGCAATCCCAAAACAAAGTCCATAGAAATATCCTCCCAAGGAACACTAGGAACATGAAGAGGCATATATAAACCATGTGGATTAAGGCGAGACTTAGCTTTTTGACAAGTAGTGCAGCGTGCCACAAATCGCTCAACATCTCGACGCATACGTGGCCAAAAGAAGTGTGCAGCAAGAACATCCTCCGTCTTCTTGACACCAAAGTGTCCCATCAATCCTCCTCCATGCGCCTCCTGTAACAACAAAAGACGAACAAAACTATCCGGAATGCATTGTTTGTTAGCACGGAACACAAATCCATCATTGAAGACGAACTTGTTCCATGTTCTACCATCTCTACAATTCTGCAACACATCTTTAAATTCAGCATCATGCACATATTGTTCCTTAATAGTTTCTAATCCAAATATTTTGAAGTCAAGTTGAGATAACAAAGTATAACTCGTGATTTAAGCATCGACAATAATATTATCTTTACCCTTTTTGTGTTTGATAACATAAGGAAAATACTCAATAAATTCAACCCACTTTGTATGACGACGATTCAACTTAGCTTGACTACGAATATGCTTCAAAGATTGATGCAGCCCGTCCTACGGATGCACCTCCATCTACAACACCTACTCCCCCAAGTGGACCAATGACTCGCGCCCGAGCCAAGCTCCTACAAGCCAAGGTTAACTCGCTCCTTTCCTCATGTGATTTTGGTCTACCTTTGGACGGCTTGCTACTTCATGCAACTACATTGTGTATCCTCAGATATGAAGCAACACCACCACACCAAGCCACCAAGGAAGCAGGACCAGGGGAAGAAGATGCTGGAGCTCTGCACATCGGAGTCTCTGGTGTATACCGGAGTCTCCGGTCTCCGACACCGGAGTCTCCGGACCTTCCTCCGGTCCAGACCGTAGACCCAAGCCCGGGACAGCCAGAAGCCCCTCCGAAGATGGGTCCGAAGATTGACGGAGTCTCCGGTCCAGACCGGAGTCTCCGGACTGATTGTCGCCAGGCATGTTAAAGCCTTTTGGGCCCGGCCCATGTAACCCCCAAATTCGCCCAAACTTCCAGTTTTATTCCAGAACTACCCCTGTTTATGTGGCTGGCCTATATATAGCCCCACCCCTCATATGTAAACCCTAGACTTGGATAATAATAGATTAAGGACACCCCTTTGAGGATCTTTCAATCTATTGGTCCATGCTCCTACTAAGGAGCACCTATTGTCCACCCTCCTCTTGGATATTGCCTAGTGCGTTCAAGTTGTACAAGGCCTTGGGTTCTCGGTTTCTCGCCCCCCAAGTCGTCAAGATCTCACCAAGCACCTCGTCCCGCGTTGTTGGCGTGGAGAGAGAGCTTCGCCCAACACCGATCCTAGAGATTATGTTGGACCGGTTGCCACCGGCGTGAGATATCGGCGTGTATCGTGATTTGAGTGCATGTGTTCGTGGTTTTCATCCCTTCTTCCCCCGTCCACCGCTTTCTCCTCGCTTCCCGTGGAAATTCGTGAAAGATCGGGCCACCCCAAGGGGTCACCCCATAACATCTTGGTATCAGAGCAAGGTTGATCACGAATTTTCCCCCAATTTTTCTTCTCTCCACCATAAATTCGAAAATTTCCCAAAAAACAGCCCCAATTTGCCTTTGGATCGATCTGTCGTTTTGGAGTGTTATTTGTGGTTTTGATCCGACCAAATCTTGTCTAAGGTGTTGGTTCAGCTTTTGCCTACGTTTCCCAGCCCAATTTTGGCCAAATTTTCGCGGATTTGAGGACTCTAGGCGTGGATTTCCGCTCAAGAACACGAGCAGACCTCCCACACCGGAGTCTTCGGCCCTGAGCACAGGAGTCTCCGGTCTACACCGGAGTCTCCGGCCCAGACCGAAGTCTCCGGCCCTGGACGCCTTTTTTGTCCATTTTTCCTCTTTTCTGCATTGGCTAATCTGTCCACTTGTTGTTTGTGTTTCGTGTGCGTGTCACCATCTAACAGATAGCTTCCGCAACATCGCCGCGCTCTTCGACACCACGGACCCCACACTCTTCCCCGCTCCATCGACACAAGATCATCACCATCAACTAAGGTATAACTTGTGTCAACCCTTGTAGCCATATCTTCCTTTGTGTGTACCTATCATATGAGAGCAACTCATTTTGTGTTTGTCTAAGCATTGTGCACTTGCCATTGGAAAGTGAGAGTGTGAGGGATAATACAAAAGTTAACTTAGTAGCATAGCAAGGGAGAAAAAGAAAAAGAATCAAAAAAAAGAGAAAAAGAAAAAGAAAAAAATAGAAAGATACATAGTCTCCCAATACAAAGAGAGCATCAAGCTTGTAAGCAAAAGAGAGAGGAAGAAGCGCGCCAAGGCAAGTGCACAAATCCGTTGCTTACCCTCTTTTGGCAAACGAGTTGTGGTCTCTCCTTGCGTTGGCACGACACCCGAGCATAGTCTTCGTTAGGCCACTTCGTGCTCACTTTCATAGTCGTGTTAACCCCATTTTTCTCCGCGTGTGTGTGTAGTCGTAGGTTCTCGTCACCTTTTGAGTTGACCATTTCCTTTTGACTTGAGTTTTGTTGGATCTTCTCCACTTTTGACTATCCTTTGCGTTCGATTGTTTCTTTAGCTTTCACACAATCCTACCCACCCACCAAAAAGCTTTTGAGAGTTGTAGCTCCTTGGTGTGTGAGTTTCTTTGCCATTACACTTTGCACGATGTTCGCTCCATTGTGTGGCAATTGGTTTGATATAATCTCCAAGGTGAGGTAAACGGCTAACTCTACGCACCCCTTTTTCTCCATATACAACCCTTGTCGGCTTTGCATCATGGATAGGAATGGCGAGCCGTCCCAACCACCACCACCTCCGGAGGATGAACCACAATACATGACAAGATGGGACCATTGGAAGGTCCGAGGAGAATTCAACTACCGTTGTGAAGCACTTGAGCGGCGCCAAGATGAACAATTTAGCGAAGCCCGAGTGGAGTTCAAGAACATCGACAACCGCTTCGAAGAAGTCCGAGGCCAAATGCATGCCATTCAACACAACCTCGGTCATCAAAATGAAGCTCTTGGTCGTTCCCTCGCCTCAACGGATGAGAAGCTTCAACGCCTCATTGATGGGTTAGCAAGGCCACGCTCGCGAGACTCAAGATCATCACGGCACTCCTCAAGTGAATCAAGTGCTCCTCGCCATCACGCTTCAAGGCACCGGGATGGACCCGTCCTTCAATCCAGGAGCTCTTCTCAAGCGGTACCATCTCCGCGACACGCCGCAACGTCAAGCTATGATAGTGACCTCTCCGCAAGATCTCCAAGACGTGAAGCGGACCGGCCACAACAAAGGGCACGTGTGCTTCAACAAGAACAACCTCACATGGACCACCAAGCCCATCGCCATCGACATGTTCTTTCCACAACAAGTGAAGCATCCGAAGTGGAAGAACAAGTGCGCCGGCGGCGTGAAGCACTCGAAGATACACCAAGGCGTCCTCCTCGACATGAACGTCAACGTCGTCAACATGATCTTCATGACGAGCCTCCTCCACATCAAGAAGAAAGAGAGCAAGTGATAGGGCAAAGGTGTCCGATCTTTCGATGATATGATGATAATCGATTTGGTGGAGTTCGGGGTTGACGATCATACTACACGTGCGAGCACGAGCGCCAATGCAATCGCTAGGCCAATCTCCTGGAGGTTACCGATCCTACGGGAACACGATCAGCCTGACCAGCGAGGGTCTTAATTCCTACCTGAAATCGAGAACAAGTAAGAACCAATATTGCAATCAAGATATTGCGGATTAAGAGGAAAGCTTTATTGAAAAGGTGGGATCCTGAATAGGTGCGAAGTACAAGAGGTCTCTGCGACGCTCGAGCCTTGGCGAAGTTGCTATGATGGCTAACTTAATGTCTAAACAAAATACGAGTCTGGGGGGTCGGCTATGGGGAGTATTTAAGGGCGAAAAGGTGGGGTTTCGGCCAGCCATGGAAGTGTTGGCCGAATCCAACCCTAAAAGTCCTTTTCCCCTCAAATACGGACTCTAAAAAGTGGCTAATTAAAATCCTGCGAAAATTACAAGGGCCTGGCCCAAAATAAAAGGTGTCGCAGCACCATATTAAGCTATGGACGAATTCGTAAAGTATTAATCTTGAATATTTCGTCCAAGCCTCCTTTCTTCATTATGGTGGCCTCAAAGTTCTGAAATCTTCATCCGTGGCCTTCTCTTGGATCATCACTGTTGGAGATATGCCCAATAGGCAATAATAAAGTGGTTATTATCATGTCTTCACACTTATGATAAATGTTTACATACCATGCTATAATTGTATTAACCGGAAACATTAATACTTGTGTGATTTGTAAACTAAAATAAGAGTCCCTAGTAAAGCCTCTTGTTAAACTAGCTTGTTGGTTAATATATGATCATGGTTTCCTGATCATGAACATAGAGATGTTATTAACAACATTATCATATCATTAGGAGAATGATGTGATGGACATACTCCTATAGATAAGCGTAGCATAAAGATCAAGTCATTTCAATAGTTCAATTGCTATATGCTTTCTGATACATAGTAACCTAATTCCTTCGACCATGAGATCATGCATATCACCTTTATCGATGGATGCTTTGATGACATCAAACACCACACCGAATCGGGTGGCTATAAAGGTGGCATTGAGTGTTCGGAAAGTATTGGTTGAAACACATGGATCAAGAATGCGATTTGTCCATCCATATGACGGATAGATATACTCTGGGCCCTCTCGGTGGAATGTCATCCAATTAGCTTGCAAGCATGTGACTGACTCACAAGGGATCACATATCACGGAACGAAAAGAGTACTTATCGAACGAGGTTGAACTAGGTATGCGAGATACCGAGCGATCATAACCTCGGATAAGTAAACTATCGTGAGACAAAGGGAAATTGGTATCGTATGTAAGTGGTTCATTCGATCGCAAAGTAATCGTAGAAATATATGGGAGCCATATGAATTTCCAGATTCCTCTATTGGTTATTGTTCGGAGAAGTGTCTCGATCATGTCCGCATAATTCACGAACCGTAGGGAGACACACTTAAGGATTCGACATTGTTTGAGTAGTTATGGTATTATGAGAAAGAGACTGAATGTTGTTCGGAGTCTCGGATGGGATCCGGGATATCACGAGGTGATTCGAAATGGTCCGGAGAATAAGATTCATATAAGGAAAGTCCGCTTTGAGTTCGGAAATGATTAGGTGTTTTCATCGAATGTTCTAGAAGGTTCCTAATGTCCGACTCGGGGAAGGGGTACATGAATGTGTCATTACATATTGGAATGATTGCATCATGTACTAAGTGTTCTCTGTTCCAAATAAAGGATTAAAATGAATCATGAAACTGAAAAGTCAAATGGCAGTTTGAAAGTCAAACGCTAAACAGAAACCGAGGGAAACAAGCAAGAGGAGGTTAAAACCGACTTGGGAGGAGTCCTCCTCTCAAGCTTTAGCGCCACCCAAGGCCGACTTGGGAGGGACTCCCCTCCCCTTGGCCGCCCCTCCCACCTATAAAAGGAGGGGCAGGGCCTCCTCCTCTAGACACACAAGTTCCTATCCTCTAAACTAAATCCTAGCCCTAGACTCCGGTTTAGAGCCGTTTTGGTTTAGAGCTTCTAATTGCTCTAGCCTTTGGTTTAGAGCCTTCTAATTGGTGTGTATAATCCCTAGACCACTAAAGCTCTCTCATACTCCACCATACTCGCACCGGCTTAAGGCTCCTGGGATCTCCCTCTACTTAGCCACGCCACAGTTGCCGGAATCGCGAGGAGAGTGCTACAACCTTCACGTCTTTGGAACAAGGGAGAGGAAGGTCTTCACGAGCAATCGAACGTGTGACCGATTGCAGTTACGGCTAACGTTAGCCGGAAGGATCGTCTACACGATCTTGAGATCGGAAAGAGTACGACTACATCACCCACAAGAATCTGCTCTCGTTAACCGCTTTGGAATCTTCGAGGGTGAGTTCCTCTATCGACTCGTTGCTATAATCTATTAGATAGATCTTGGCTTGTTTGTTTGTATGCGATAGAAAATTTTGTTTTTCCATGCTACGAACCCCTACAATCACATGCTTGCTGCCATCTCCATGCATGGCCATGCTCCAATGCTTGTCCCTCTCATCCATGCTTGGTCCATCATTCCTAAGAGTAAGAAATACATCTGATTTAGGAAGCATCATATTCTCATGTATGTGAGGAATAGTTCCAAGAAACGAAAGTAGCTAATAGTTAAGTTGTTTGGACGAGATCTTGTGATGGGTCCTTGTATGTGTGTTGCTGTAGGTACAACGGTTGTATCAATAGAAGGGATGTCCACATCAGCAAGCTCCCCAAGCTCGTCGTGAGGACCGACAACCTCCTCCTCGTCCTCAACCGCGCCAACAACACGAGCAAGCTCCCCAAGCTCGTCGTCCAAACCAAGTTCCACCACCAAACGAGGCACCTCAACAACCGCAAGAGCAACGCCACCATCAACAAGCAAGACATGAGAGCTCGGATGATGAAGATGGCCGCCACAACCATGGCAACCGTCGCAACCGAAACCGCAATGAGGAAGAAACTTTTGGCAAACTCAAGTTCACCATGCCCAAGTTCACCGGTTCCAATGATCCCGAAGAATACCTCTCATGGGAACTCAAGGTTGACAAGATCTTCCACATGCACAACTTTAGCAATGAGAAGATGATGGCCATGGCATCCCTCGAGTTCGATGAATATTCCAACCTTTGGTGGGAACAAGTCCAACTCGCTCGTGAATCAAAAGAAGAGCCCCCAATCTCAACTTGGCAAGATATGAAGGCTCATATGAGATCCCGCTTTGTTCCTTCACACTACACGCGTGACCTCTTCAACAAGCTTCAAACGCTTAGTCAAGGAACAAAGACCGTGGAAGAGTACTTCAAGCAAATGGAGCTCAACATGATCCGTGCCAACATTGAAGAGCGTGATGAACAAACAATGGCATGTTTCCTCAATGGCTTGAACCATCCTATCAAGCGCATCACCGAGTTCCAAAGGTACAACAACATGGTTGATCTTGTGCACATTGCATCAAAGGCCGAACGTCAAGTGCAAGAGGACATCAAGTTCAACAAGCCAAAGACATACTTCACATACAAGAAAGCTCCAACCACTACTCCGACAACACCAAGTGGAAGCTCCTCAAATACCACCAAGCTTCCCTTCAAGCCAACACTTCCTCAAGGAAAACCGCCCCCAAGTGGCAAGTACACAAGAGATGAACAACCATTCAATGATGAGTGCTACAAGTGTGGAGGCAAAGGACACAAGTCGGCCGCATGTGGGAACAAGAAAGTTTTGTTCATCCATGACAACGGCGATGAAGAATACTTGAGTGAAGATGAGTTTGATGCAAGGGTCAAGGAAGCCATGGCAAGGCAACATTTGGAAGAGGACCAAGAGCTACTCGTGTGTGAGCATGACGCAAGTCCATCGCTTGTGGTCACAAGGGTCTTATCTACTCAAATCAATGAGAATGAAGACCAACGATCAAACATATTCCAAACTCGTGCCGGTATCAATGGGAGATCCATTAAAGTTGTCATCGATGGAGGGAGTTGCCACAATCTTGCAAGCACAGAATTGTGTGAGAAACTCAACCTCACCCTACATCCACATAAGCACCCCTACCATATTCAATGGGTAAGTGACCAAGGGTCCGTCAAGATCAAGCACACCGTCTCGGTAACGTTCTCAATTGGACCATACAAAGACACGGTGGAATGTGACGTGGTCCCCATGACGGTGTGCCATATGTTGCTAGGAAGGCCGTGGCAATTTGACAAGCGTGCTTTGTATAATGGTCACTCAAACGCTTAAACCTTCAAATGGCTTGAAAAAACTTGTGTGTTGCAACCAATGACTCATAGCCAAATAATTGCGGACAATGCAAAGGCTTTAGCGAGGGCTCAATACACAAAAACATCATGTGAGAAGAGTGGTGAGCGAGAGAACCACACTATAGTGAGTGAGTGCCACAAGCCAAACTCGAGTGGAACAACTAAGAGTGTTCTTCTTGCCACCAAAAGTGAGATGAGAGAAGTGCGGAGCAACCCATCCATTTTTCACTATGTCCTTGTATGCAAGGGACTAGCGCAAGGAACTAATGATGTGACAAATGTTCCTCCTTCTTTGATGGCTGTTTTGCAGGAATTCCAAGATGTATTTCCCGAAGAGCTTCCTCATGGACTACCTCCTCTTCGTGGAATCGAGCACCGCATCGACCTCATACCCGGCGCCCCACTCCCAAACCGTGCCGCGTATCGCACGAACCCGGAAGAGACGAAGGAGATAGAACGACAAATCAACCAACTCGTCTCCAAAGGTTTGATCCAAGTAAGCACTAGCCCAAGCGCGGTCCCCGTGATTCTAGTTCCAAAAACGGATGATACGTTGCGGTTATGCATGGACTGCCGTCCAATCAATGCTATCACCGTGCGTTATCGACATCCTATACCGCGTCTTGATGACATGCTTGATGAGTTATGTGGAGCCACTATATTTTCGAAAATTGATCTTCGTAGTGGTTACCATCAAATTCGCATGGCCGAAGGTGATGAGTGGAAAACCGCCTTCAAGACCAAGCTTGGTCTCTATGAATGGTTGGTTATGCCTTTCGGCTTATCAAATGCTCCATCTACCTTTATGCGCCTAATGAACCATATTTTGAGATCTCTTATTGGGAAGAGTGTCGTCGTTTACTTTGATGACATCCTTTGATGTGGACCTCCCTACTATTGATACAACCGTTGTACCTACAGCAACACACATACAAGGACCCATCACAAGATCTCGTGCCAAACAACTGAACTATCAGGTACTTTCGTTTCTTGGAACTATTCCTTACATACATGAGAATATGATGTAAATCGGATATGTTTCTTACTCTTAGGAATGATGGACCAAGCATGGATGAGAGGACAAGCATTGGAGCATGGCCATGCATGGTGATGGCGAAGCATGTGATGATCCAAGAGAAGGCCACGGATGAAGATTTCAACTTTGAGGCCACCATAATGAAGAAAGAAGGCTTGGACGAAATATTCAAGATCAATACTCCATAGCATAATATGGTGTCACACCTTTATTTTGGGCCAGCCCATGTAATTTTCGCCGGATTTTAATTAGCCACTTTTTAGAGTCCGATTGAGGAAAAGGACTTTAGGGTTGGATTCGTCACCACTTCCATGGCTGGCGAAACCCCACCTTTTCGCCTTAAATACGCCCCCGAACCTTTAGACTCGGATTTTGTTTAGACATTAAGTTAGCCATAGTCCCAAGGCTCGAGCGTCAGAGGCCTCTTGTACTGCACCTATTCGTGATCCCACCTCTTTCAATAAAGCTTTCCTCTTAATCCGCAATATCTTGATTGCAATATTGGTTCTTACTTGTTCTCGATTTGGTAGGAATTAAGACCCGTGTTCACGCAGGATCGGTAACCTCAGATTGGCCTAGCGATTGCATTGGCTTCGGATCGTCAAGCCCGAACTCCACCAAATCGATTATCGCCATCTCATCGAAAGATCGGACACCTTGCCCTATCAAGTGGTATCGATTTCGTTGCTCGGTGAGATTTTACCGTTTTGAGATTAGATCTGTTTTACCTATAACCCACGAAAAGCCAAAACACAGTTAGAGTTTAGATCCATCCCATAACCAATCTCGCCTCGCATTATCTTTTCAGTTTGCATTGTTGAATTTGTGTCTACATCGAGTTCTTCGCGGTCTTAGTGTCTCGTCCCTTAGAGTTTCGAGTTTCTGCATACTAGTCACCGCCACACTCACGATCACATATACCCTGCCACCATATTCCGCCATATACCCCGCCACCATAAAACCCTAATACACCGCCTTCCTACCGGACACGATCCCCCGACGTTTTTTTTCATACGAGTGTCCGGTAGAGTTATCCTCGTTATTTCTTTTGACTTTCCTTCTTTGTTCAAAAGTCCGTGTCGAGCTAAGAGTCCAGTCCGTATGAGGCAAAAAAAAAAAAAAAAAAGTCCGAAACCGCCTCAAAAATTTTACGGCTATACTATTTTTCACCCCCGGGATCACTTTTCCATCGGCCGTTATAGCGATATTTTTTTCGCGAGCAAAATAAAAATTTCGAAAAATTTTTGGGGCTAACCTTTTTAGACCCCTGTTCTAGACACTCGCCATCATAGTGATTTTCGCATCTCGGATCGCTTTCGGTGCTATATCATCATGCTTGTTGTGTCGGACATCTGGTGATCTAGGCTCGCGTCTCTAGCATTCTTTCAACTTTTGCATTGTTTGATAATTCCTTTGCTAAGCCTTCCGAGCTCCACGATACTCTCCACGCGGTGTTTCGGTAATCGCTTGGTTCAATCTCTGGACCCACCGATCCTCGTGGTTGCACATCGCTTTTCCCGCTTGGTAAGAACTTGTAAGAGCTTCAGATATTGCTTGACTACGACTTCCACCATATTCCGTAGTATATACCTTTTAAGGACTAACCAGAACCGCCACCATGAGCGAAGAACTACATGCCCACTCTCCGCAAGACGTGGACACGCGCCTAGGGAGTTTGACACCAAGCTCACCAACGCCGTGACAAGATCGATGGACTCGAAATCCTTCAACGCCACATGGTGCACGAGCATTCGATCACGGCCCGATCTGTTTGACGAGGAGGTTGAACAACCTCCACCGACATTACTTCGATGATGATCATGTTGCAAAGCTTAAATTAAATATTCCATCTTTTGAGGGTAAATATAATCGATGCATATCTTACATGGGAGATGGAAGTAGAACAACGCTTTGCATGCTTAAAATATAGAATATGCGTGTTAGTCTTTGCACATGTGAATTTTCTAAATTTGCTTCCCTTTGGTGGTCCGAGTATTGTTAAATCCTACTACTATTCCTAGTACTTGCTTTAAAACTGCTATGCGTGTTCGCTTTGTTCCTCCCACTTATCAACGTGATTTACTAAAGAATCACACGCTTAGAGCAAGGGAAAATTGAAGAGTATTATCGAATTGCAAACGGGATGGTTAGGTGTGGTCTTGTAGAATCTAATGAACAAATGCTTGCACGTTTCTTTGGTGGATTAAACAAGGACATTCCATATTAGATTATAAGGAATATAATTCTATCACTGTTTGTTTCATCTTGCTTGCAAAGCGTGAAGTGTGATCGCCAAACACCATGGAGGAGGACTAATAATTCGCAGTCGCACATCCACTTGGACATCCCGACAATCCTCGTGATTCGCCTCCATACTACCACATCCAAGGCCACCACAAGATTTCCCCTCCACCATCATCCAATGCTCGCATCTTCTATGGCTTCCACGGTAAGACTAAGGATATACAATGGGGTTTTGGTCATATTGAGAGATGCACAACACAACGTGTGATGATGTGCGAGAAGATGGTGAATACGATTCCGAGTGACTTCGATGAAGATACACTAGCCCTTATTTCGCCGAGATGGAGACAATTCGATGATGATGACGAGCCGAGGTAATGGTCAATACAAGAGTTTAATTACACAACGTGTGTTGAGTGTGCAATTGAGCAACCGAGCAAGATCAACGCCACAACTGTTCCAAACACGTGGTGTTGTCAAGGAAAGAGCTATACGGATCATCATTGATGGAGGGAGTTGTAATAATCGCCGGTGTTGACATGGTAGAGAAGCTTGCGCCCAACAAGACAACGCCCACATTCATACTACATCCAATGGTTTGAGAGTTCTCAAGATCAAGGTAACAAGAAGCATTTTACTATTGGTACATATTCGATTTTGTTGATTGTGATGTTGTACCTATGCAAGCTTGTTCTTTGTTACTTAATTTGATAGAGAATCTGTTCATAATGGCAAAACTAACCACTATTCTCTTATGCATGATGGAAAGAAAATTGGTCTAAAACCTATGACTCCGAACAGATTTTTAAAGATGATCTTGCTAGAGCTAGTAGAGCTAAAAGAGAAAAATAAAAGTGAGAATCGATTGTTGCCGCAGATTTTATACCACCAAAGAACACTAACTGATTCTACACATGCTAAAATTGCTTGAAGAGTCCATGTATGCTTGCAAATAAAATTGATATTGTGAACTAGATGTAAACAATACTCAATGTTATGCAATTGTCTCAAAGAGGTTTTGTTTTCATTTGAGGATATGCCTCCTTCTTTGCCACTAACCTTTTGCGTGAATATGAGGACGATTTCCGCCACCAGACTACCTCCTATTAGAGGAATTGAGCATCAAATTGATCTAATTCCTGTGCCACGTTGCCCAACCGCGCCATATAGAACCAGTCCGGAGGAGACAAAGGAGATACAACGCCAAATTGAACTACTCGAGAGATCATATTCGTGAGTCCCTTAGCCCTTGTGTTCCTATTATTTTGGTGCCTAAGAAAGATGGTTCTTATTGTAGAGCTATAAATAATATTACTATTCGATATCGTCATCCTATTCCACGTTTAGATGACATGCTTGATGAATTGAGTGGCTCTACCATGTTTTCTAAAGTTGATTTGCGAGTGGTTACCACCGTTACGTATGAAATTAGGAGATGAATGGAAAACAGCATTTAAAACTAAGTTCGTTTATATGAGTGGTTAGTAATGCCGCTTGGTTTAACTAATGCACCTAGCACTTTCATGAGATTAATGAACGAAGTTTTACGTTTTCATTGGACGCTTTTGTGGTAGTCTACTTTGATGATATTCGATTTATAGCAAATCTTTAGAGGAACATTTGGACCATTTACGTTTTCAATGCTTTACGTGATGCACGCTTGTTTGGTAACCTTGCAGTGCACCTTTTGCACCAATCGAGTTGCTTCTTGGCTATGTTGTTACATCACGGTATTGAAGTGGATCCACCAAGATTGAAGCTATTGAGAATTGGAAGACGGTCACACAAGTGAGGAGTTTCTTGGCCTCGGTTTTATAGGCGCTTTGTCAAAGACTTTGGATCAATTGAATGAGCTTACCAAGAAGGATGTGCCTTTGTTTGGGGCGATGCACAACAAAGCCTTCGTCATATTGAAAGATAAGCTAACACATGCTCCCTTACTCCAACTTCGATTTTACTAAGACTTTTGAGCTTGAATGTGATGCTAGTGGAATTGGTTTGGGAGGGGTGTTACAAGAGGGAAAACCTGTTGCATATTTTAGTGAGAAATTGAGTGGGGCTAGTCAACTATTCTACTTATGATAAAGAATTATATGCTTGGTTCGACATTAGAAACTTGGCAACATTATCTATGGCCTAAGGAATTTGTTATTCATTCCGATCATGAATCTTTGAAGCATATTCGTAGTCAAGCTAAGTTGAATCGTCACATGCAAAGTGGGTTGAATTTATTGAGTCTTTTCCTTATGTTATCAAACACAAAAGGGTAAAGATAATATTATTGTTTGCTTTGTCACTGCGTTATGCTTTGTTATCTCAACTTGACTTCAAAATATTTGGATTGGAAACTAT
This sequence comes from Avena longiglumis, assembly GCA_030063025.1. NCBI lineage: Eukaryota > Viridiplantae > Streptophyta > Magnoliopsida > Poales > Poaceae > Avena > Avena longiglumis. The sequence goes on along the minus strand of CP125978.1, from coordinate 247,131,822 downwards.
TAAAGAACAATATGTGCATGATGCTGAATTTAAAGATGTGTTGCAGAATTGTAGAGATGGTAGAACTTGGAACAAGTTCGTCTTCAATGATGGATTTGTGTTAACAAACTATGCATTCCGATAGCTCTTTTGTTATTACAGGAGGCGATGGAGGAGGATTGATGGGACACTTTGGTGTCAAGAAGACGGAGGATGTTCTTACACTTCTTTTGGCCACGTCCGAGATGTTGAGAGATTTGTGGCACTGCACTACTTGTCCAAAAGCTAAGTCTCGCCTTAATCCACATGGTTTATATATGCCTCTTCCTGCTCCTAGTGTTCCTTGGGAGGATATTTCTATGGACTTTGTTTTGGGATTGCCACGAACACGTATGAGGGATAGTATTTTTGTTGTTGTGGATCGGTTCTCTAAGATGGCACACTTTATTCCTTGTCATAAACGGATGATGATATTGATTTGTTCTTCGTGAAATTGTTCGTTTGCATGGTGTGCCAAATACTATTGTCTCGATCGTGATACTAAATTTCTTAGCCACTTTTGGAGATGTTTATGGGCTAAGTTGGGGACTAAATTGCTCTTTAGTACTACATGTCATCCCCAAACCGATGGTCAAACAAGTAGTAAATAGAACTTTGTCTACTATGTTACGCTGTTTTAAAGAAGAACTTAAAATTGTGGGAAGAGTGTTTACCTCATATAGAATTTGCTTATAATCGTTCTTTGCATTCTACCACAAAGATGTGCCCATTTGAGATTGTGTATGGTTTTGTTCCTCGTGCACCTATTGATTTATTGCCTTTACCTTCTTCTGCAACATAATTTGGATGCTACACAACGCTGAAATGATATTAAACTTGCATAAGACTACTAAAGATAACATTGAACACATGAATGCTAAGTATAAACTGGATAAAGGGAGAAAGCATGTTGTGTTTGATGTTGGCGATCTTGTTTGGTTACATTTGCGTAAAGATCGTTTCCTGATTTACGCAAGTCTAAGTTAATGCCACGTCAGGTCCCTTTAAGGTGTTAGAGAAAATCAATGATAATGCATATAAACTTGAGTTACTTTGGTACGTTAGTCCTACATTTAACATTGCAGATTTGAAGCCTTACTTTGGTGAGGAAGATGAGATTGACTTCAATTCAAGAAGGGGAGCATGATGTGGACATCCCTACTATTGATACAACCGTTGTACCTCAAGAACACACATACAAGGACCCATCACAAGATCTCGTGCCAAACAACCGAACTATCGTGTACTTTCGCTTGGAACTATTCCTTACATACATGAGAATATGATGCTGCCTAAATCAGATATGTTTCTTACTTAGGAATGATGGACCAAGCATGGATGAGAGGGACAAGCATTGAGCATGGCCATGCATGGTGATGGCAGCATGTGATGATCCAAGAGAAGGCCACGGATGAAGATTTGAACTTTGAGGCCACCATAATGAAGAAAGAAGGCTTGGACGAAATATTCAAGATCAATACTCATAGCATAATATGGTGCATGACACCTTTATTTTGGGCCGTGCCCATGTAATTTTCGCCGGATTTTAATTAGCCACTTTTTAGAGTCCGATTTGAGGGAAAAGGACTTTTAGGGTTGGATTCGGTCACCACTTCCATGAACCCCACCAACCTTTAGACTCGGATTTTGTTTAGACATTGTTAGCCATAGTCGCAACTTCGCCAAGGCTCGAGGCCTCTTGCTATTCGATCCCACCTTTCAATAAAGCTTTCCTCTTAATCCACAATATCTTGATTGCAATATTGGTTCTTACTTGTTCTCGATTTCGTAGGAATTAAGACCTCATCGTGTTCACGCAGGATCGAACCTCCGAGATTGGCCTAGCGATTGCATTGGCGCTCGTGCTCGCACGTGTAGTCGGATCGTCAAGCCCGAACTCCACCAAATCGATTATCGCCATCTCATCGAAAGATCGGACACCTTTGCCCTATCATCCTTGTCTATAGCAAGTCACTATAGGAGCATGTTACTCATGTTAAGGAGGTCCTTCAAATCCTTCGTCATGAAAAGCTTTATGCTAATCTCCCAAAGTGCACTTTTGCAAAAGACAAGCTCATTTTCCTTGGTTTTGTTGTGTCTTCTAATGGCATTGAGGTTGATGTCTCAAAAGTTAAGGACATACGAGATTGGCCCATGCCCACCAATGTTAGTGAACTTCGTAGTTTTCATGGGTTGGCTGGTTTTTACCGTCGCTTTGTGAAAGACTTCTCTACAATTGCTTGCCCCCTCAACGAATTGACCATGAAAAATGTCACGTTCATTTGGGGAAAAGCACAACAAAAGTCTTTTGATGAGCTCAAAAAGAGGCTCACCGAAGCACCACTCCTTGCATTACCGGATTTCACAAAAACTTTTGAGATTGAATGTGACGCTAGTGGAATGGGCATTGGAGGCGTCCTAATGCAAAATGGGCGTCCCATTGCATACCATAGTGAGAAACTCGATGGCGCACGCCTTAACTATCCCATTTACGACAAAGAGCTTTTTGCCTTGGTTCGTGTCCTCCAAGTGTGGCAACACTACCTTTGGCCCAAAGAATTTATCATCCATTCCGACCACGATTCGTTGAAATATCTTAAGGGCCAAGCCAATTTGAGTAAAAGGCACGCCAAATGGGTTGAGTTTATGGAATCTTTTCCTTACATTGTCAAGTACAAGAAGGGCAAATAAAATGTGGTAGAGGACTCTTTGTCTCGCAAAAACACAAACCTTATTACGTGACTCGAAGTAAATGTCTTGGGTCTTGATGACATCAAATCTTTGTACGCGTCCGACCCTTTCTTTGGACCAATTTTTGCAAAATGTTCAATAGACAAAGGGATTGATGATTTCTATTTCCATAAGGGTTTTCTTTTCAAACAAAACAAACTTTGCATTCCGAAGTCGTCTCTCCAAATTTTGCTTCTTCAAGAGTCCCATGGTGGAGGCCTTATGGGTCACTTTGGCCGTGACAAGACATACGACATGCTATCCACTCACTACTTTTGGCCAAAGATGAAGCGCGACGTGGAGCGCCACGTCCAACGATGCACTACATGTATCCAAGCTAAGTCTAGGTCTAATCCCTTTGGTCTTTATATGCCATTGCCTATTCCTCATGCACCTTGGTGGGACATTAGCATGGACTTTGTGTTAGGATTGCCTAGATCTAAACATGGACATGATTCTATATTTGTGGTAGTGGATCGCTTTTCCAAAATGGCACACTTCATTCCGTGCCATAAGACCGATGATGCTTCACATGTAGCAAATTTGTTTTTCAGGGAAATAATTAGGCTACACGGTGTACCAAAAACAATCGTCTCCGACCGCGACGTCAAATTCATGAGCTACTTTTGGAAGACTCTCATGGCCAAGCTCGGCATCAAGCTCCTCTTCTCGTCCGCCTCGCATCCTCAAACCGATGGACAAACCGAGGTCGTCAATCGAAGCCTTGGAACACTCCTACGTGTGTTGATCAAGAATAATCTTAAAGACTGGGAGGAATGTATTCCACACGCCGAGTTCGCCTACAACGGCGTCAAGCACTCCACCACCATGAGGAGCCTGTTCATGATCGTCTATGGTTTCAAGCCTCTCACCGCGCTCGATATCCTTCCACTTCCGCTTCATGAACGTGCCAATATGGACGTGGTCAAGCGTGCCCAAACAATGAAGAAACTCCATGAAGACACAAGAGCTACGATCGATAAACAAGTCCTTCGCCAAGCATCAAGGCTAAACAAGAACAAGAAAGAGCTGATCTTCGAAGAAGGCGACCTTGTGTGGATACACTTGAGTAAAGAACGCTTCCCCAAGGACCGCGACTCCAAACTCAAGCCAAGAGGTGATGGACCGTTCAAAGTGCTCAAGAGGATCAACAACAACGCCTACATCATCGATATCCCAACATCCAAGTATCTTGTGAGCCCGACATTCAATGTCAAGGACCTATCACCCTACCATGGCGAAGATGAAGTTGAGAAGGTTGAAGAGTCGAGGACGACTCTTTCCCAAGGGGGGGGGGGGCTGATGCAGCCCGTCCTACGGACGCACCTCCATCTACAACACCTACTCCCCCAAGTGGACCAATGACTCGCGCCCGAGCCAAGCTCTTACGAGCCAAGGTTAACTCGCTCCTTTCCTCATGTGATTTTGGTCTACCTTTGGACGGCTTGCTACTTCATGCAACTACGTTGTGTATCCTCAGATATGAAGCAACACCACAACACCAAGCCACCAAGGAAGCAGGACCAAGGGAAGAAGATGCTGGAGCTCTGCACACCGGAGTCTCCGGTCTCCGACACCGGAGTCTCCGGACCTTCCTCCGGTCCAGACCAGAGACCCAAGCCCGGGACAGCCCGAAGCCCCCTCCGGAGACGGGCCCGGAGATTGACCGGAGTCTCCGGTCTAGACCGGAGTCTCCGAACCCCAGACCGGAGTCTCCGGACTGATCGTCGCCAGGCATGTTAAAGCCTTTTGGGCCCGGCCCATGTAACCCCCAAATTCGCCCAAACTTCCAGTTTTATTCTAGAACTACCCCTGTTTATGTGGCTGGCCTATATATAGCCCCACCCCTCATATGTAAACCCTAGACTTGGATAATAATAGATTAAGGACACCCCTTTGAGGATCTTTCAATCTATTGGTCTCATGCTCCTACCAAGGAGCACCTATTGTCCACCCTCCTCTTGGATATTGCCTAGTGCGTTCAAGTTGTACAAGGCCTTGGGTTCTCGGTTTCTCGCCCCCCAAGTCGTCAAGATCTCACCAAGCACCTCTTCCCCCGTTGTTGGCGTGGAGAGAGAGCTTCGACCAACACCGATCCTAGAGATTATGTTGGACCGGTTGCCACCGGCGTGTATCGTGATTTGAGTGCGTGTGTTCGTGGTTTTCATCCCTTCTTCCCCCATCCACCGCTTTCTCCTCGCTTCCCGTGGAAATTCGTGAAAGATCGGGCCACCCCAAGTGGTCACCCCATAACAAAGATTCATGATCAGAATGTATAACAAATTCTTTAGGCCATAGATAATGTTGCCAAGTTTCTAATGTCCGAACCAATGCATATAATTCTTTATCATAAGTAGAATAGTTCAGACTAGCCCCACTCAATTTCTCACTAAAATATGCAATAGGTTTTCCCTCTTGTAATAACACCCCTCCCAAACCAATTCCACTAGCATCACATTCAAGCTCAAAGGTCTTAGTAAAATCAGGAAGTTGGAGTAAGGGAGCATGTGTTAGCTTATCTTTCAATATGACGAAGGCCTGTTGTTTTGCATCGCCCCAAACAAAGGGTACATCCTTCTTGGTAAGCTCATTCAGCGGCGCGGAATTGATCCAAAGTCTTTGCAAAGCGCCTATAAAAACCAACGAGGCCAAGAAAACTCCTCACTTGTGTGACCGTCTTGGGCTGCGGCCAATTCTCAATAGCTTCAATCTTGGCTGGATCCACTTCAATACCCTGTGATGTAACAATATAGCCAAGAAACGCAACTCGATTGGTGCAAAAGGTGCACTTCTGAAGGTTACCAAACAAACGTGCATCACGTAAAGCATTGAAAACAACAAGTAAATGGTCCAAATGATCCTCTAAAGATTTGCTATAAATCAGAATATCATCAAAGTAGACTACCACAAAACGTCCAATGAAAGCACGTAAAACTTCGTTCATTAATCTCATGAAAGTGCTAGGTGCATTAGTTAAACCAAACAGCATTACTAACCACTCATATAAACCGAACTTAGTTTTAAATGATGTTTTCCATTCATCTCCTAATTTCATACGAATCTGGTGGTAACCACTACGCAAATCAACTTCAGAAAACATGGTAGAGCCACTCAATTCATCAAGCATGTCATCTAAACGTGGAATAGTATGACGATATCGAATAGTAATATTATTGATAGCTCTACAATCAGTACACATGCGCGAAGAACCATCTTTCTTAGGTACCAAAATAATAGGAACAACACAGGGACTAAGGGACTCACGAATATGATCTCTGTCGAGTAGTTCCTGAATTTGGCGTTGTATCTCCTTTGTCTCCTCTAGATTGGTTCTATATGGCGCGCGGTTGGGCAAAGTGGCACCAGGAATTAGATCAATTTGGTGCTCAATTCCTCTAATAGGAGGTAGTCCTGGTGGCAGCTCAGCGGGAAATAGTTTTCCTACCGCGGTACGAGTCCGAGTAGAGTTATTGTTTCCTAGTTATTTCTTTTTAGTTTCCTTCTTTGTTGTTTCCGTGTTAAGCTAAAGTCCGTGTCGAGCTAAGAGTCCGATCGTAAGTCCAGAAGGAGAGCAAAATAAAAAAATTCATCCTCAGTACCATCAAGCTAAGGTACCATGTGTTCGTGGCAATCCCAAAACAAAGTCCATAGAAATATCCTCCCAAGGAACACTAGGAACATGAAGAGGCATATATAAACCATGTGGATTAAGGCGAGACTTAGCTTTTTGACAAGCAGTGCAGCGTGCCACAAATCGCTCAACATCTCGACGCATACGTGGACAAAAGAAGTGTGCAGCAAGAACATCCTTCGTCTTCTTGACACCAAAGTGTCCCATCAATCCTCCTCCATGCGCCTCCTGTAACAACAAAAGACGAACAAAACTATCCGGAATGCATAGTTTGTTAGCACGGAACACAAATCCATCAGTGAAGAAGAACTTGTTCCATGTTCTACCATCTCTACAATTCTGCAACACATCTTTAAATTCAGCATCATGCTATTGTTCCTTAATAGTTTCTAATCCAAATATTTTGAAGTCAAGTTGAGATAACAAAGTATAACGGCGCGACAAAGCATCAGCAATAATATTATCTTTACCCTTTTTGTGTTTGATAACATAAGGAAAAGACTCAATAAATTCAACCCACTTTGCATGACGACGATTCAACTTAGCTTGACTACGAATATGCTTCAAAGATTCATGATCAGAATGTATAACAAATTCTTTAGGCCATAGATAATGTTGCCAAGTTTCTAATGTCCGAACTAATGCATATAATTCTTTATCATAAGTAGAATAGTTCAGACTAGCCCCACTCAATTTCTCACTAAAATATGCAACAGGTTTTCCCTCTTGTAATAACACCCCTCCCAAACCAATTCCACTAGCATCACATTCAAGCTCAAAAGTCTTAGTAAAATCAGGAAGTTGGAGTAAGTGATGTGGACATCCCTACTATTGATACAGCCGTTGTACCTACAGCAACACACATACAAGGACCCATCACAAGATCTCGTGCCAAGCAACTGAACTATCAGGTACTTTCGTTTCTTGGAACTATTCCTTACATACATGAGAATATGATGCTGCCTAAATCAGATATGTTTCTTACTCTTAGGAATGATGGACCAAGCAAGGATGAGAGGGACAAGCATTGGAGCATGGCCATGCATGGAGATGGCAGCAAGCATGTGATGATCCAAGAGAAGGCCACGGATGAAGATTTCAGAACTTTGAGGCCACCATAATGAAGAAAGAAGGCTTGGACGAAATATTCAAGATCAATACTTTACGAATTCGTCCATAGCATAATATGGTGTCATGACACCTTTATTTTGGGCCAGCCCATGTAATTTTCGCAGGATTTTATTAGCCACTTTTTAGAGTCGTATTTGAGGGAAAAGGACTTTTAGGTTGGATTCGCCACCACTTCCATGGCTGGCGAAACCCCACCTTTTCGCCTTAAACACGCCCATAGCCGAACCTCTAGACTCGGATTTTGTTTAGACATTGTTAGCCATAGTCGCAACTTCGCCAAGGCTCGAAAGGCCGCAGAGGCCTCTTGTACTGCACCTATTCAGATCCCACCTCTTCAATAAAGCTTTCCTCTTAATCCGCAATATCTTGATTGCAATATTGGTTCTTACTTGTTCTCGATTTGGTAGGAATTAAGACCCTCGTTGGTCAGCCGATCGTGTTCACGCATGATCGGTAACCTCCGTGAGATTGGCCTAGCGATTGCATTGGCGCTCGTTTCGCACGTAGTCGGATCAAGCCCGAACTCCACCAAATCGATCATCGCCATCACATCAAAAGATCGGACACCTTTGCCCTATCAAGTGGTATCGATTTCGTGTTGCTCGGTGAGATTTTACTATTTTCGTAGATTAGATCTGTTTTACCTATAACCCACCCAAAAAGCCAAAACACGCTTATAGTTTAGATCCATCCCATAACCAATCTACGCCGCATTATCTTTTCGCTTTTGCATTGTTGAATTTGTGTCTACATCGTCGCGTCGAGTTGCTGGTCTTAGTGTCTCGTCCCTTAGAGTTTCGAGTTCTGATTATAATAGTCACCGCCACACTCGCCGATCACCGCCACCATATACCCTGCCACCATAAACCCTAATACGCCGCCACCGCCTTCCTACCGCGACACAGATCCGATCAGTTTTCCTGCCGCGGTACGAGTCCGAGTAGAGTTACTGTTTCCTAGTTATTTCTTTTGACTTTCCTTCTTTGTTGTTTCCATGTTCAGCTAAAGTCCGTGTCGCGCTAAGAGTCCGGTCGTAAGTCCAGAAGGAGAGCAAAAAAAAAAGTCCGTGTCGCGCTAAGAGTCCGGTCTGGAACCGCCTCCGAAAAAAATTTCTGGCTATACTAGTTTTTGGCTTTGGGGATCATTTTTCTCCATCGGCCGTTATAGCGATATTTTTTTGGCGTCTGCGCGCTTTCCGGAGCAAAATAAAAAAATTTCAAATTTTTTTTTTGGGGCTAACCTCTTTTTAGACCCCGTAGATCAGTTCTAGACACTCGCCATCATAGTGATTTTCTGCCTCTCGGTTCGCTTTTCAGGGTGCCATATCATCATACAGTGCTTGTTGTGTCGTCGTGACATCGTTGGTGCTCTAGGCTCGCGTCTCTAGTACGGTCTAGCCTAGGACCAAGATACCGTCGTTGAGCATTCTTTCAACTTTTTCATTGTTTTGATAATTGCTAACCCCTTGCTAAGCCTTCCGAGCTCCACAAATATTCTCCACGTGCGGTGTCTCGACTCTGGTAATCGCTTGGTTCAATCTCTGGACCCAGATCCTCGCATTGCACATCGCTTTTCCTTGCTTGGTAAGAACTTGTAAGAGCTTTGTATATTGCTTGACGGATTACGGGACTTCCACCATATTCTGTAGTATATACCGCTTTTAAGGACTAACCATGATGATACTTCATGAACCGCCACCATGACGAACGAAGAACTACATGCCCACTTCTCCGCTCTTGGTCACCGCACGAAGACGTGGATACGCCCTAGGGAGTTTGACACCAAACTCACCAACGCCGTGGACAAGATCGATGGACTCGAGAAATCCTTCAACGCAAAGCTTGACGCTCGGTTCAAGGAGCTTTTGAACCGATTGCCGACCGCACCGGCACCCACACATGGCGCACGGCATTCCGATCATGGGTCGGATCGCTGTTCGCACGCCAAGACTTCGGCGGCCACAAGGCCGACGCTCCTCGACTTCCATGCATCTGCAACATTGGGGATGCATTTACGGGTACTACTACGACCCCGACGACGACGATCTGTTTGACGAGGAGGTTGAACAACCTCCACAGGTACCTGCTGGTCGTCCCCGACATTACTACCGCAATGCTCGACCACCGGTACGTGATGATGATCATGTTGCAAAGCCTAAATTAAATATTCCATCTTTTGAGGGTAAATATAATCCTGATGCATATCTTACATGGGAGATGGAAGTAGAACAACGTTTTGCATGCTTAAAATATCCTGAGAATATGCGTGTTAGTGCTGCTACATGTGAATTTACTAAATTTGCTTCCCTTTGGTGGTCTGAGTATTGTCGTTTAAATCCTACAACTATTCCTAGTACTTGGACTGCCTTAAAAACTGCTATGCGTGTTTGTTTTGTACCTCCTACTTATCAACGTGATTTACTAAAGAATCTGACACGTTTAGAGCAAGAGAAAAATTCTGTAGAAGAGTATTATCAGGAATTGCAAACGGGGATGGTTCGGTGTGGTCTTGTTGAATCTAATGAACAAATGCTTCCACGTTTCTTTGGTGGATTAAACAAGGACATTCAGCACATCTTAGATTATAAGGAATATAATTCTATCACTCGTTTGTTTCATCTTGCTTGCAAAGCTGAACGTGAAGTGCAGGACCGCCAAACACCATGGAGGAGGACTAATAATTGCAGTCGCACATCCACTTGGACATCCCGACAATCAGCGCCTCCTCGTGATTCGCCTCCTACTACCACATCCAAGGCCACCACAAGATTTCCACTACTCCTCCACCATCATCCAATGATCCTGCTCAGAGTGCATCTTCTATGGCTTCCACGGGTAAGACAAAGGATATACAATGCCACAAGTGCCGGGTTTTGGTCATATTGAGAGATGTGCACAACACAACGTGTGATGATGGTGCGAAGATGGTCAATACGATTCAAAGTGACTTTGATGAAGATACACTAGCCCTTATTTCGCTCGAGATGGAGACAATTGGCGTCGATGAAGAGCCAGAGGTAATGGGAGCTGAAGTTGCTGATCAATACAAGAGCTTAATTACACAACGTGTGTTGAGTGTGCAATTGAGAAAATCTGAGCAAGATCAACGCCACAACCTGTTCCAAACACGTGGTGTTGTCAAGGAAAGAGCTATACGGATCATCATTGATGGAGGGAGTTGTAATAACCTGGCCAGTGTTGACATGGTCGAGAAGCTTGCGCTTCCAACAAGACAACGCCCACATTCATATTACATCCAATGGTTTGAGAGTTCTCGCAAGATCAAGGTAACAAGAACGGTACATGTGCATTTTACTATTGGTACATATTCTGATTTTGTTGATTGTGATGTTGTACCTATGCAAGCTTGTTCTTTGTTACTTGGTAGACCATGGCAATTTGATAGAGAATCTGTTCATAATGGCAAAACTAATCACTATTCTCTTATGCATGATGGAAAGAAAATTGGTCTAAAACCTATGACTCCCGAACAGATTTTAAAAGATGATCGTGCTAGAGCTAGTAGAGCTAAAATTGAGGAGAAACATAAAAGTGAGAATCAGATTGTTGCTGCAGATTTTATACCACCAAAGAACACTAAATCTGATTCTATACATGCTACTGAAATTCGTTTGAAGAGTCCATGTATGCTTGCAAATAAAATTGATATTGCTGAACTAGAAGTAACCAATACTCAATGTTATGCAATTGTCTGCAAAGAGGTTTTGTTTTCATTTGAGGATATGCCTCCTTCTTTGCCACCCGCTATTGCTAACCTTTTGCAGGAATATGAGGATGTCTTTCCCGTTGAGCTGCCACCAGGACTACCTCCTATTAGAGGAATTGAGCACCAAATTGATCTAATTCCTGGTGCCACGTTGCCCAACCGCGCGCCATATAGAACCAATCCAGAGGAGACAAAGGAGATCCAACGCCAAATTCAGGAACTACTCGACAGAGATCATATTCGTGAGTCCCTTTGCCCCTATGCTGTTCCTATTATTTTGGTACCTAAGAAAGATGGTTCTTCGCGCATGTGTACTGATTGTAGAGCTATCAATAATATTACTATTCGATATCGTCATCCTATTCCACGTTGAGATGACATGCTTGATGAATTGAGTGGCTCTACCATGTTTTCTAAAGTTGATTGCGTAGTGGTTACCACCAGATTCGTATGAAATTAGGAGATGAATGGAAAACAGCTTTTAAAACTAAGTTCGGTTTATATGAGTGGTTAGTAATGCCCTTTGGTTTAACTAATGCACCTAGCACTTTCATGAGATTAATGAACGAAGTTTTACGTGCTTTCATTGGACGTTTTGTGGTAGTCTACTTTGATGATATTCTGATTTATAGCAAATCTTTAGAGGATCATTTGGACCATTTACGTGTTTTTAATGCTTTACGTGATGCACGTTTGTTTGGTAACCTTGAGAAGTGCACCTTTTGCACCAATCGAGTTGCTTTCTTGGCTATGTTGTTACATCACGTGGTATTAAAGTGGATCACAAGATTGAAGCTATTGAGAATTGGCAGCCCAAGACGGTCACACAAGTGAGGAGTTTTCTTGGCCTCATTGGTTTTTATAGGCGCTTTGTCAAAGATTTTGGATCAATTGCCACAATGAATGAGCTTACCAAGAAGGATGTGCCCTTTGTTTGGGCGATGCACAACAATGGCCTTCATATTGAAAGATAAGCTAACACATGCTCCTTACTCCAACTTCCCGATTTTACTAAGACTTTTGAGCTTGAATGTGATGCTAGTGGAATTGGTTTGGGAGGGTGTTATTACAAGAGGGAAAACCTGTTGCATATTTTAGTGAGAAATTGAGGGGCTAGTCCGAACTATTCTACTTATGATAAAGAATTATATGCGTTGGTTCGGACATTAGAAACTTGGCAACATTATCTATGGCCTAAGGAATTTGTTATTCATTCTGATCATGAATCTTTGAAGCATATTCATAGTCAAGCTAAGTTGAATCGTCGTCATGCAAAGTGGGTTGAATTTATTGAGTATTTTCCTTATGTTATCAAACACAAAAGGGTAAAGATAATATTATTTGATGCTTTGTCACTGCTATGCTTTGTTATCTCAACTTGACTTCAAAATATTTGGATTGGAAACTATTAAGGAACAATATGTGCATGATGCTGAATTTAAAGATGTGTTGCAGAATTGTAGAGATGGTAGAACTTGGAACAAGTTCGTCTTCAATGATGGATTTGTGTTCCGTGCTAACAAACTATGCATTCCAGATAGCTCTGTTCGTCTTTTGTTATTACAGGAGGCGCATGGAGGAGGATTGATGGGACACTTTGGTGTCAAGAAGACGGAGGATGTTCTTGCTGCACACTTCTTTTGGCCACGTATGCGTCGAGATGTTGAGAGATTTGTGGCACGCTGCACTACTTGTCAAAAAGCTAAGTCTCGCCTTAATCCACATGGTTTATATATGCCTCTTCCTGTTCCTAGTGTTCCTTGGGAGGATATTTCTATGGACTTTGTTTTGGGATTGCCACGAACACAGAAGGGGAGGGATAGTATTTTTGTTGTTGTGGATCGGTTTTCTAAGATGGCACACTTTATTCCTTGTCATAAAACGGATGATGCTGCGCATATTGCTGATTTGTTCTTTCGTGAAATTGTTCGTTTGCATGGTGTGCCAAATACTATTGTCTATGATCGTGATACTAAATTTCTTAGCCACTTTTGGAGATGTTTATGGGCTAAGTTGGGGACTAAATTTCTCTTTAGTACTACATGTCATCCCCAAACTGATGGTCAAACTGAAGTAGTAAATAGAACTTTGTCTACTATGTTACGGGCTGTTTTAAAGAAGAACTTAAAATTGTGGGAAGAGTGTTTACCTCATATAGAATTTTCTTATAATCGTTCATTGCATTCTACCACAAAGATGTGCCCATTTGAGATTGTGTATGGTTTTGTTCCTCGTGCACCTATTGATTTATTGCCTTTACCTTCTTCGGTGCAACATAATTTGGATGCTACACAACGCGCTGAAATGATATTAAATTTGCATAAGACTACTAAAGATAACATTGAACACATGAATGCTAAGTATAAACTTGCTGGGGATAAAGGGAGAAAGCATGTTGTGTTTGATGTTGGCGATCTTGTTTGGTTACATTTGCATAAAGATTGTTTTCCTGATTTACGCAAGTCTAAGTTAATGCCACGTCTTCTTTGGTCCCTTTAAGGTGTTATAGAAAATCAATGATAATGCATATAAACTTGAGTTGCCTGCAGACTTTGGTACGGTTAGTCCTACATTTAACATTGCAGATTTGAAGCCTTACTTTGGTGAGGAAGATGAGATTGCGTCGAGGGCGACTTCAATTCAAGAAGGGAGCATGATGTGGACATCCCTACTATTGATACAACCGTTGTACCTACAAAGAACACACATACAAGGACCCATCACAAGATCTCGTGCAAGCAACCGAACTATCGTGTACTTTTGTTTCTTGGAACTATTCCTTACATACATGAGAATATGATGCTGCCTAAATCGATATGTTTCTTACTCTTAGGAATGATGGACCAAGCAAGGATGAGAGGGACAAGCATTGGAGCATGGCCATGCATGGAGATGGCAGAAGCATGTGATGATCCAAGAGAAGGCCACGGATGAAGATTTTAACTTTGAGGCCACCATAATGAAGAAAGAAGGCTTGGACGAAATATTCAAGATCAATACTTTACGAATTCGTCCATAGCATAATATGGTGTCATGACACCTTTATTTTGGGCCAGGCCCATGTAATTTTCGCAGGATTTTTATTAGCCACTTTTTAGAGTCCGTATTTGAGGGGAAAAGGACTTTTAGGGTTGGATTCGGCCACCACTTCCATGGCTGGCCGAAACCCCACCTTTTCGCCCTTAAATACGCCCCATAGCCGAACCTCTAGACTCGGATTTTGTTTAGACATTAAGTTATCCATAGTCGCAACTTCGCCAAGGCTCGAGCGTCGCAGAGGCCTCTTGTACTTCGCACCTATTCAGGATCCCACCTCTTCAATAAAGCTTTCCTCTTAATCCGCAATATCTTGATTGCAATATTGGTTCTTACTTGTTCTCGATTTCAGGTAGGAATTAAGACCGTCGTTGGTCAGGCTGATCGTGTTCACGCAGGATCGGTAACCTCCAGGAGATTGGCCTAGCGATTGCATTGGCGCTCGTGCTCGCACGTGTAGTCGGATCGTCAAGCCCGAACTCCACCAAATCGATCATTGCCATCTCATCGAAAGATCGGACACCTTTGCCCTATCAGTAAGGGAGCATGTGTTAGCTTATCTTTCAATATGACGATGGCCTGTTGTTGTGCATCGCCCCAAACAAAGGGCACATCCTTCTTGGTAAGCTCATTCAGCGGCGTGGAAATTGATCCAAAGTCTTTGACAAAGCGCCTATAAAAACCAGCGAGGCCAAGAAAACTCCTCACTTGTGTGACCGTCTTGGTCGCTGGCCAATTCTCAATAGCTTCAATCTTGGTGGATCCACTTCAATACCCCGTGATGTAACAACATAGCCAAGAACGCAACTCGATTGGTGCAAAAGGTGCACTTCTCAAGGTTACCAAACAAACGTGCATCACGTAAAGCATTGAAAACATCACGTAAATGGTCCAAATGATCCTCTAAAGATTTGCTATAAATCAGAATATCATCAAAGTAGACTACCACAAAACGTCCAATGAAAGCACGTAAAACTTCGTTCATTAATCTCATGAAAGTGCTAGGTGCATTAGTTAAACCAAACGGCATTACTAACCACTCATATAAACCGAACTTAGTTTTAAATGCTGTTTTCCATTCATCTCCTAATTTCATACGAATCTGGTGGTAACCACTACGCAAATCAACTTTAGAAAACATGGTAGAGCCACTCCATTCATCAAGCATGTCATCTAAACGTGGAATAGGATGACGATTATCGAATAGTAATATTATTGATAGCTCAACAATCAGTACACATGCGCGAAGAACCATCTTTCTTAGGTACCAAAATAATAGGAACAGCACAGGGGCTAAGGGACTCACGAATATGATCTCTGTCGAGTAGTTCCTGAATTTGGCGTTTTATCTCCTTTGTCTCCTCTGGATTGGTTCTATATGGCGCGCGGTTGGGCAACGTGGCACCAGGAATTAGATCAATTTTGTGCTCAATTCCTCTAATAGGAGGTAGTCCTGGTGGCAGCTCAGCGGGAAAGACGTCCTCATATTCCTGCAAAAGGTTAGCAATAGTGGGTGGGAAAGAGGGAGGCATATCCTCAAATGAAAACAAAACCTCTTTGTAGACAATTGCATAACATTGAGTATTGTTGACATCTAGTTCAGCAAAATCAATTTTATTTGCAAGCATACATGGACTCTTCAAACGAATTTCAGTAGCATGTGTAGAATCAGATTTAGTGATCTTTGGTGGTACAAAATCTGCAGCAACAATCTGATTCTCACTTTTATTTTTCTCCTCAGTTTTAGCTCTACTAGCTCTAGCAAGATCATCTTTTAAAATCTGTTCAGGAGTCATAGGTTTTAGACCAATTTTCTGTCCATCATGCATAAGATAATAGTGATTAGTTTTGCCATTATGAACAGATTCTCTATCAAATTGCCATGGTCTAGCAAGTAACAAAGAACAAGCTTGCATAGGTACAACATCACAATCAACAAAATCAGAATATGTACCAATAGTAAAATGCACCCGTACCGTTCTTGTTACCTTGATCTTGCGAGAACTCTCAAACCATTGGATGTAATATGAATGTGGGCGTTGTCTTGTTGGAAGCGCAAGCTTCTCTACCATGTCAACACTGGCCAGATTATTACAACTCCCTCCATCAATGATGATCCGTATAGCTCTTTCCTTGAAAACACCACGTGTTTGGAACAGGTTGTGGCGTTGATCTTGCTCAGTTTGCTCAATTGCACACTCAACACACGTTGTGTAATTAAGCTATTGTATTGATTAGCAGCTTCAGCTCCCATTACCTCTGTCTCTTCATCAGCATCAGAATTGTCTCCATCTCGAGCAGAAATAAGGGCTAGTGTATATTCATCAAAGTCACTCGCTAAATCGTATTGACCATCTTCCCAAGACCATCATCATCGTTGTGTTTTGCCTCTCAATATGACCAAAACCCATTGTATATCTTTGTCTTACCGTGGAAGCCATAGAAGATGCACTACGGGGAGCATTGGATGACGGTGGAGGAGCGAAATCTTGTGGTGGCCTTGGATGTGGTCGGTGGCGAATCACGAAGGCGATGTCCAAGTGGATGTGCGACATTATTAGTCCTCCTCCATGGTGTTTGGCGATCCTGCACTTCACGTTGCAAGCAAGATGAAACAAGCAGTGATAGAATTATATTCCTTATAATCTAACATGTCTGAATGTCCTTGCTTAATCCACCAAAGAAACAAGCATTTGTTCATTAGATTCAACAAGACCACACCGAACCATCCCCGTTTGCAATTCCTGATAATACTCTTCTACAGATTTTTCCCTTGCTCTAAATGTGTCATATTCTTTAGTAAATCACGTTGATAAGTGGGAGGTACAAAACGAACACACATAGCAGTTTTAAAGCAGTACAGTACTAGGAATATTAGTAGGATTTAAACGACAATACTCAGACCACCAAAGGGAAGCAAATTTAGTAAATTCACATGTAGCAGCACTAACACGCATATTCTCAGGATATTTTAAGCATGCAAAACGTTGTTCTACTTCCATATCCCATGTAAGATATGCATCAGGATTATATTTACCCTCAAAAGATGGAATATTTAATTTAAGCTTTGCAACATGATCATCATCACGTACCGGTGGTCGAGCGTTGCGGTAGTAATGTCGGGGACGGCCAGCAGGTACCTGTGGAGGTTGTTCAACCTCCTCGTCAAACAGATCGTCGTCGTCGGGGTCGTAGTAGTACCGTAAATGCATCCCCAATGTCACCGCAGCGGCCATGGAAGTCGAGTGCGTCGGCCGTTGAGCCGGGGGTGCGGCGGCAGCCGAACCAGCAGTCCGACCCGTGATCGGAATGCGCCGTGCGCCATGTGTGGGTGCGGGTGCGGGTGCGGGCAATCTGTTCAAAAGCTCCTTGAACCGAACGTCAAGCTTGGCGTTGAAGGATTTCTCGAGTCCATCGATCTTGTCCACGGCGTTGGTGAGCTTGGTGTCAAACTCCCCTAGGCGTGTATCCACGTCTTCAGCGCGACTGACCAAGAGCGCGGAGAAGTGGGCATGTAGTTCTTCATTCGTCATTGTGGCAGGGTTCCGCGAAGTATCTGTCATGGTTAGTCCTTAAAAAGCACAGGTATATACTACGGAAATATGGTGGAAGGCACGCGTAATCCGTCAAGCAATATACGAAGCTCTTACAAGTTCTTACCAAACAGCAGGAAAAGGCGATGTGCAACCGCGAGGATCAGTGGGTCCAGAGATTGAACCAAGCGATTACCAGGAGTCGAAACACCGCACGTGGAGAATATCTGTGGAGCTCTGGGAAGACTTAGCAAAGGGGGTTAGCAATTATCAAAACAGCAATGCAAAAGTTGAAAGAATGCTCAACGACGGTACTGTGCTGGTCCTAGGCTAGACCGTACTAGAGACGCGAGCCTAGATCACCAACGATGTCACGACGCGACACAACAAGCAATGTATGATGATATGGCACCCTGAAAAGCGAACCAAGAGGTGGAAAATCACTATGATGGCGAGTGTCTAGAACTGATCTATAACGGCCGCCAAAGCGCGCAGGCACCAAAAAAATATCGCTATAACGGACGATGGAGAAAAGTGATCCCCGGGGTCGAAAAACAGTATAGCCAAAAAAAATTTTCGGAGGCAGTTCTAGACTTTTTTTAACAACTTAGCCCACTTGAGTGAGAACAAGAGTGAGACGAGTGACTCTACCTTATGTGAGATTGAGTGCTTCCACTTGGAGGGCATGAGCGATACTCCTAGTGAGTTGAGAGTGGTAGTTGATAGGTCAAGTGAGACCATTTCGATTTCTAACAACTTACCCTCTACCTCTAGTGTGTTCTCTTGTGTTGTGCTAGGTTCCATGGAGGAAGATGCCCGAAGCCATGAAGCAATGATGCCTCAATTGGAGAAGATGTACATGGTGCACGAAGATGATATTATGCCATGTCTACATCAAGAAGACGAAGTCGTCCACAAGGAGACCACTCCTTCCACAACACCCACTTCATATGAGAGGTATGACCAAGGTAACAATAAGGGTGTTGATGATGCCATGATCCCACTAGTGGACATGATGAATTGTGAGGATATGCATGCTATGGATGATACTTGTGACATTACATATGCTTCATCCACTTTCCCATGTGATGATTTGCCTTTGCATAATATTGATCATGTGGAATTGTTTGATTGTGATATCATTGCCATAAACATGCCATGCTATGCATCTTGTGTGTATCCTCCAATTGCTTTGGACTTGCCTTGTCATGCTAGTCATTCAATTTATCCCGTTGCTTGCGATAAGATGAATGCTTGCTATTTCACTTGTTTTGCTTGCAACAATATTGATCATATGCGTTCTAATGAGATGGCCCCCATAGCTTTCTCAATTTTTGGAGATTTTGATGATGGCCATGATAAGCATGTCCCCCACTTGCATACTCACCATGCACCTATTTCATACTTGATTGTAATTAATGGTGATGTGCACAAAAAGAGATACGTCATGATGGATGATGTGTATCTCTACCATGCACACACATTCTTCCTTTTACATATGATGTGTAGGTACCAAGACGAGAATGTCAACCTCGGTTGAGCACGAGTTGACAAAAGAGCTCTGAGAGCATCCCACAAGTGAGTTCAAGATCGAACCCAGCTCGATACCTTTTGCATGCTTTGCATCTTTCATGTTGGCAAATTGCTCTTTCCCTATGGTTTGATTGCAAGCATGTTAATGGTATTATCTTCCTTGTGACATGCATGTTTCTTCGCCTTTAGATAATGATGCTTTGTGTGTTGCAACAAAAATGTTGAACAATTTACCTTTCCGATGTTTTGTGTGCAACCACAATTCCTTTAAGAACATGTATTGTCATGAGAGCTTCCAAGAATCTCGTCTTGTTGTTGCAACAAACATAAGGACCACTTGCTCTTTCATTTGGTTTGTTTGCAAACATAATATTGTTGTTGTTTTGGACATTCTTCCTTTTGTGTTTTTGCCAAATTCTCCAAGCTTTGCATCAAAGATGTTGATAAAATTTCTATTCGATTGCTTTGAGTGCCACAATAAGATGTTATATGGAGTTTTTGAGTTTCCACATTTGGATGATGTTCAAACAATTTCCATGCACTTTGACCTTGCATATGCATTCCATTTTCTATACATGCATTGTACTAATAGTGTTGTGAACAAGAATGGACATGCCTCATTTGACATGCTCCTCTATCACGCACGAAAATATTTTGCTTGGTCTTTGTTGTGTGAAGGTACAAGTGCATACACGTCAACCTCTATGGACAATATGTTGACAAGAAGAACCGAAGAGAGTTACCTTTGGCTACCCTTCATCGAGCTATCTCTACAAGCTAAGGTGACTTCCTTCTACTTGAGGACTCATGCTATAATCTTCGTGAATTGGCTCCGCTTTGAGTGCTGCTTCGCTTTTGTTGTGAGCTTTGTAGGCTTCAAGGAAGGTGAAGGAACATTGAAGTGTTGTCAAGTCAATCTTCCCGAGGACGACTATATGGTGAACCCCAGGATCAAGAAGGTCTCTAGACCGCTTCTACTTGGTGATGAGCATGTAGAGTCGAGGACGACTCTTTTGAAGGGGGCTGATGTAGCCCGACCTACGGTTTGCCACATCTTGGTCTCCAACTTACACCAAGTCGTCATGGACTCCAAAGGCGAATCCGTTCCTCTATGCAGCCCCTTCCTTCCCTATTGAATGGCATGCTACTTCATACTCCATCACATATGCATGATAGGTTCACATTGACAAGCGGAGGCAAGGGAGGAAGCTTTAACATCAAGCCCGACAAGACGGAGGCTTGGAAGGAGGCGGAAGAAGACAGATCGCCAAATGCTCTCACATGACTTGGCGACTAGGACTTACCGCCATTACTACTGCTACCGCCACCAACAACGACGCCAATAGAAGCCAAATACTCTCTGTCTCCGGCGGTACTACCGAATCTGGACCCGGTACTACCGTCAGTGGTACTGGTCCCTGATACCACTTCTGACGGCTCCAGTGGCCTCCGGGACCTCAGCGGTACTACCGGTCCCAGAGCGGTACTACCGGACCAAGCGGTACTACCGGTCCCAAGTCCGGTACTACCGCTCCTGGCAGTGCCTGCGTGCACTAGTTGGGCCACAGCCCTTGTATCCCCCTCTACTTACCTATTCGCCTAGTTTATTCCCAAACTACCCTTGTTTATGTGGTTGGCCTATAAATAGAGCCCCCACCCCTCATGTAACCCTTAGGCATAGATGATAGACTAAAGACAACCCCCATTGTGGAATCTCTAGTTTTGCCTCATCCCCTTTACCAAGGGGACCGACTATCGTCACCAACCTCGATTGGACTTTGCATCACGCATCCATCGTTGAACAAGGCCTTGGGTTCTTGGTTTCTCGCCAAGTCGCCAAGACCCTCCTCAAGGTGTTCTTCCCTCTCCAATGTGGATTTGAGGGAGCACGTTGACCGATCTTTCCTTGAGGATTCTATCGGACGGTGGCCGCTCAGAGCAATCGGCCTTGTATCGTGTGAGTTTTGTGTGTGTTCATCGTGTTCTTCGCGAGGTGTGTGTTCGCTTCCGCTACCTTCTCCCTTTCCCCTCACTTTCCCATCGATTTGACCACGAGATCCGTGAAGATCGGGCACCCAAGAGGTTAACCCCTCCATCAATATGTGACGGAATATGAAGTAGAATACCATTCAATAAGGTAGGAAGTGGACTGGCATAGAGGAACGGGTTCACCTTTGGAGTCCATGACGACATGGCGTACGTTGGAGACCTTGATGTAGTAACGACCGTAGGTCGGGCTGCATCATCTCCCCCTCCTTTAAAAAGAGTCGTCCTCGACTCTCCACGTTCATCATGAAGTAGAAGAGGTCGAAGGACATCCTTGATCCTGGGGTTCACCATATAGTCGTCCTCGGGAAGATTGACTTGACAACACTTCAATGTTCCTTCACCTTCCATGAAGCCTACAAAGCTCACAACAAAAGCGAAGCAACACTCAAAGCGTAGCCAATTCATGAAGATTATATCATGAGTCCTCAAGTAGAAGGAAGTCACCTTAGCTTGTAGAGATAGCTCGATGAAGGGTGGCCATAGGTAACTCTCTTCGGTTCTTCTTGTTAACACGTGGTTGGTAGAGGTTGACGTGTATGCACTTGTACCTTCACACAACAAAGACCAAGCAAAATATTTTTGTGCGTGATAGAAGAGCATGTCAAATGTGGCATGTCCATTCTTCTTCACAACAATATTAGCATAATGCATGTATAGCAAATGGGGTGCATATGCAAGGTCAAAGTGCATGGAAATCGTTTGAACATCATCCAAATGTGGGAACTCAAAAACTCCATACAATGTTTTAGTGTGGCACTCAAGGAAATTGACTAGAATTTTGATCAACGTCCTTGATGCGAGAATAGGAGAATTCGGCAAAAACACGCAAGGAAGAATGTCCAAAGCAACATCAATATGTGTGCAAACCAACCATTGGAAAGAGAAATTGTTCGACATGTTGGATGTCATACACATATCATCGATAGCAACTATCATGGGAATATGATGATCCCAAGCGGAAGCAAAAATAATATGTTTGCAAACAAACCAAATGAAAGAGCAAGTGGTCCTTATGTTTGTTTCAAAAACAAGACGAGATTCTTGGAAGCTCTCATGACAATACATGCTCTTAATGGAATTGTGGTTGCAAGCAAAACATCGGAGAGAGAAATTGTTCACCAATTTTGTTACAACACACAAAACATCATTATGTAAAAGCTAAGAAACATGAATGTCACAAGGGAAGATAATACTATTAACATGCTTGCAATCAAACCATAGGAAAGAGCAATTTGCCAACATGAAAGATGCAAAGCATGCAAAAGGTATCAGAGTTGGGTTCGATCTTGAACTCATTTGTGGGACGCTCTCAAGAGTTCTTTTTGTCAACTCGTGCTCAACCGAGGTTGACATGATAATGCGGGTACCTACACACATCAAACACAAAAGGAAGAACGTGTGTGCATGGTAGAGATACACATCATCCATCATGACGTATCTCTTCTTGTGCACATCACCCTTAATGTCAATTAAGTATGAAATAGATGCATGGTGAGTATGCGAGTGGGGAACATGCTTATCATGGCAATCATCAAAATCTCCAAAAATTGAGAAAGATATGGGGGCCATCTCATTATAACGCATAAGATCATTATTGTTGCAAGCAAAACAAGTGAAATAGCAAGCATTCATCTTATTGCAAGCAACATGAGAAATTGAATGACTAGCATGACAAGGCAAGTCCGAAGCAATTGGAGGATACACACAAGATGTATAGCATGGCATGTTTATGGCAATGATATCGCAATCAAACAATTCCACATGATCAATATTATGCAAAGGCAAAGCATCACATGGGAAAGTGGATGAAGCATATGTAATGTCACAAGTATCATCCATAGCATGCATATCCTGACAATTCATCATGTCCACTAGTGGGATCATGGCATCATCAACACCCTTATTGTTACCTTGGTCATACCTCTCATATGAAGTGGGTGTTGTGGAAGTAGTGGCCTCCTTGTGGACGACTTCGTCTTCTTGATGTATCCATGGCGTAGCATCATCTTCATCCACCATGTACATCTTCTCCATTCGAGGCATCATTGATTCATGGCTTGGCGCGTCTTCCTCCATGGAACCTAGCACAACACAAGAGAACACACTAGAGGTAGAGGGTAAGTTGTTAGAAATCGAAATGGTCTCACTTGACCTATTAACTACCACTCTCAACTCACTAGGAGTATCGCTCATGCCCTCCAAGTGGAAGCACTCAATCTCACATAAGGTGGAGTCACTCATCTCACTCTTGTTCTCACTCAAGTGGGCTAAGTGGCTCTCATACTCACATGGGATTGGTACCACATCATCACTCAAGCATATGGGGGTAGGATCGGTTTCCGCAACTCCATGCGCCTCCTTTGGTGAAGGGAAAATCCCATTCTCACCATTCTTGACCTTGTCGCCTTCAAAGTTGGATGCCATAAGATGGGCATCATCACTCTCCTCCATGGTCGAAGGGAAAATCCCATGCTCGACCGTCTTGTGGCCATCTCGTAGTAGTGGTGGAGGTAGGCTCATGCTATCCAACTTGGCAAAGTAGAGGTCTTCATTTTCCTCATTGGCGAGGTCGTGGAAGTCAAGCGTAGGCATTGAAGCTTGATGACGAGGAGGAAGGCTTGCTCTTGGTGCCATTTTGGTGGTGGCACTAGTAGTTGAAGGTGCCTTGTGACGGTGTCAACGGAGGTCATTGGTGTGCCTTGCTGATGGTTGATGTTGGTGAAGCACTTGGTCATCCACATGACGCTCACGACGGTGATCATTTGCCTTGGCACTCTTCTTGTGCTTGTGGTGCCTTCTTGAGCTTGATTGAGCATTATGGTTGGTGCTCATCTTGAATTCATCGTCTTGGTGGCGAAGATGCCTTAGACGATTTCTTGTATCCTCTTTATGGTGGCGATGCTCATGAGAGGATGTTTGTCGATGAAGAGTCTTGTTTCTTGGCGCCTCTTGATGCATATGATGTTTGGACGCCACTCTTGTTTGGATAGGAGTTGGAGCTTGGCGCCTTGGAGGTGATGTAGCTTGGCGCCTTGGAGATGGTGGAGCTTGACGCCTTGGAGGTGATGGAGCTTGGCGCCTTGGAGATGGTGGCGCTTGACGCCATCTAGGTGGTGGCACTTGTCGCCTTGGAGGTGGATCATCGAAGTAGGTGGTGCCCTTTGGTGTGGCACGCTTGTCCTTGAAGGTCATGGAATCTTGATGATGCGCCTCCTCTTGCTTGGCGTAGTAGGATTCCATCTCCACGCGGTGGAGGAATTCTTCATGGCTCGTGAAGGAGCCATCAAACTCGATCAAGTTATCCGTGTCCACCATGCTTGGTGAGGCATCATCGATGTCGCACTCGAAGTCATCCATGCTTGGGGAGTAATTGTTGGTGTAGTACTCCATATCACCCAAGCATGTGGAGCTATTGTCGGTGTTGTGCTCTGTCATGTCCTCTATACTTGTGGAGTCGTAGTCATGGTGGCTCATCATGGATTCTTCATAGATATCATCCTCGGTTTCGGAGTCCCTAGACATGATGCACAAGACCAAGCGGTGTATATGGAAGTGGTAGTGGGAGTTAGGGATACAACGTCAAACCTTACTTTACCTTGGAAGATCGTATCGTACAAGTGGCCACACTTGAGAGCAATAAACCAAGCAAAGTGAAGTTCACGCGGAACACCAAAACCAACTACTAACCAAAAAACATACACACACAAGGCCTATGGTGGATAGGTATGGAAAGTGGCATGTCAAGAACCAATCCGAAATCAAGATGTTGTATTGGCAAGTAAAGAACCACAATGATCACAAAGCAAACAAGTCAATCCACAAGATAGGAAATATGTACAAGGAAACACACACGGTGGGATAAATGGGACTTGCGCGACGGAGAAAGTGAGCTAAGAACCAAATGATTACCTAGCGAAGACTATAACCTCGTGTCACACAAGTACAAGGAGAGACACTAGTTCGATTGTACAAAATTGGTGGGCTACAAGATATGCACAATAAGTACCACCTATATGATGTTCATCGAGCTTGCGCTTCCTATTCTATGAGGCACATGTATATTTCTTTCTTTTTCTCTTTTTCTTTTTCTATTTTTTTTTTCTCTTTTTTTTCTTTCTATTTTCCACTTGCCTCTTCCTTGTGCCAACAACTATACAAGGTAACTATATGAGATAGCGCTCACAATGTTTGCTCGGAATCTACAAGGTATCAAATGTGCATAGCCCAAGCAATCATAAGAGGAACTAGTCTCAATAGGTGTTTGTTGCTCGCAAAGATAGTGGGGTTCACAAAGGAATGCAAGTGGGGAGAAGTCGCGGAATGTCTATACCTTTCGTCGACGATCTTCACCCTTTATTGTTGGATTCCGCCTTGCTCACGGAATTTGGGTGGAGTAGATAGCATGAACAACGTAGATGATGATGTAAAGCTCCTTCTCCTCTTAGAAACGAGCTAAAGAACACCAAAATCCGAGTTCGAATGCAAAAGTTATGCTCAAAACGGTGAGAGGCTGAAATCTGGGAATCTGTTTTTTCTGTTCAGTACTGGGGGGTAGTACCGCTTGGATGAGAGGTAGTACCGGTTGTGAGCGGCAGTACCGGATTTTGGGACCGGTAGTACCGCTTGGTCCTGGGACGCCCAGATTTGACGCGTTTTCGCGATTTTAGGGTGATTTGGGCGGAAAATCTTAAGAAAAACACCAAATCGAAGGGGGAAATCAAGGAATTAGGCCATGGGAACGCAGGGGAAGGTAGATCAACTAGTTTATCAAGTAATCCACGGATCAAAACCTACCAAAACGCACTCAAATCACAGATCGATCCAAAACACGAATTGGGGCTATTTTTGGTGGAATTTTCGAATTTATGGGGAAAAGACCAAATCGATGAGAAATCCGTGGCAACCAAAAGCTGCTGATACCAGATGATGGAGGGGTTAACCTCTTGGGTGCCCGATCTTCACGGATCTCATGGTCAAATCGATGGAAAAGCGAGGGGAAAGGGAGAAAGTAGCGGAAGCGAACACACACCTCGCGAAGAACACGATGAACACACGCAAAACTCACACGATACAAGGCCGATTGCTCCCGAACGGCGGCCACCGGTCCGATAGAATCCTCGCAAGGAAAGATCGGTCAACGTGCTCCCTCAAATCCACATCAGAGAGGGAAGAACACCTTGGGGAGGGTTTTGACAACTTGGAGACGAGACAATGAACTCCAAGGCCTTGTTCAATGATGGATGCGTGATGCAAAGTCCAATCGAGGTTGGTGACGATAGTCGGTCCCCTTGGTAAAGGGATGAGGCAAAACTAGAGATTCCATAATGGGGGTTGTCTTTAGTCTATCATCTATGCCTAAGGGATACATGAGGGGTGGGGGCTCTATTTATAGGCCAGCCACTAAACAAGGGTAGTTTGGGGATAAACTAGGCGAATAGGTAAGTAAGGGGATACATGGGTGGCCCAGGTGTCTGTGAGCACATACATGACCAAGAGTAATCTGGGACTTGGGACCGGTAGTACCGGTCATCACCGGTAGTACCGCTCATGGTATCCGGTAGTACCGCTTGCAGGCGGTAGTACCGCAAGCCAGTACCGGGGCATCCAGTGGCGATGGCGCAGGCTTCAGTACCGGGCGGTAGTACCGCTGACCGGTAGTACCGGTTCCGATGACCGGTAGTACCGCTTGGACCTGGCAGCTGCCAACCTGTCTTCTTCCGTCTCCTCTTCCAAGCCTCCGTCTTGTCGGGCTTGATGTTCCGGGCTTCCTCCCTTGCCTCCGTACTGGTCGGTGTGAACCTATCATGCATATGTGACGGAGTATGAAGTAGAATACCATTCAATAGGGTAGGAAGTGGACTCGCATAGAGGAACAGATTCACCTTTGGAGTCCATGACGACTTGGCGTACGTCGGAGACATTGATGTAGTAACGACCGTAGGTCGGGCTGCATCATTGAGGCCACCATAATGAAGAAAGGAGGCTTGGACTATTCAAGATTAATACTTCACAAATTCGCCCATAGCTTAATATGGTGCCGCGACACCTTTATTTTGGGACAGGCCCATGTAATTTTCGCAGGATTTTAATTAGCCACTTTTTAGAGTCCGTATTTGAGGATAAAAGGACTTCTAGGGTTGGATTCGGCCACCACTTCTATGGCTGCCCGAAACCCCACCTTTTCCTCCTTAAATACTCCCCATAGCCATCACTTTAGACTCGGATTTTGTTTAGACATTAAGTTAGCCATCATAGCAACTTCGCCAAGGCTCGAGCGTCGCAGAGGCCTCTTTTACTTCGCACCTATACATGATCCCACCTTTTCGATGAATCTTTCATCTTAATCCGCAATATCTTAATTGCAATATTGGTTCTTACTTGTTCTCGATTTCAGGTAGGATTTAAGACCCTCGTTGGTCAGGCTGATCGTGTTCCCACAGGATCGGTAACCTCTAGGAGATTGGCCTAGCGATTGCATTGGCGCTCGTGCTCGCACGTGTAGTCAGATCGTCATGCCCGAACTCCACCAAATCGACTATCACCATCTCATCGAAAGATCGGATACCTTTGCCCTATCAAAAACCCTTATGCAAATAGAAATCATCAATCCCTTTGTCTATTGAACAGTTTGCAAAAATTGATCCAAAGAATGGGTCGGACGCGTACAAAGATTTGATGTCATCAAGACCCAAGACATTTACTTCGAGTCGCGTAAGAAGGTTAGTGTTTTTGCGAGACAAGGCGTCCGCTACTATATTTTCTTTTCCCTTCTTGTACTTGACAATGTAAGGAAAGGATTCCATGAATTCAACCCATTTGGCGTGCCTTTTACTCAAATTGGCTTGGCCCTTAAGATATTTCAACGACTCATGGTCGGAATGGATGATAAATTCTTTGGGCCAAAGGTAGTGATGCAGCCCGACCTAAGGTCGTTACCACATCATGGTCTCCAACTTACGCCAAGTCGTCATGGACTCCAAAGGTGAATCCGTTCCTCTATGAGAGCCCACTTCCTACCCTATTGAATGGTATGCTACTTCATACTCCGTCACATATGCATGATAGGTTCACACCGACAAGTACGGAGGCAAGGGAGGAAGCCCGGAACATCAAGTCCGACAAGACGGAGGCTTGGAAGAGGAGGCTAAGAAGCCCACGGGCGAACCACCGGAGTCTCGGTCCTGCTACCGGAGTCTCCGGTCCTGCACTGAGTCTCCGGACCAACCTCGGATGACCCAAAGAATCGACCCGGACAACAAGACGCCACTCCGGAGACGACACCGGAGACTGACCGGAGACAGAGGGTATTTGGCTTCTTCCGCTGGTGCTCCTCCATTCGCTGGGTCCTTCTTTTCGTACCTGATGAAGCACAAGGTATGCGTATGAAGTAGCAGGCCATCCAAGGGTGTATCGAAGTCACACAAGGAGAGGAGCGAGTTCACCTTAGCTTGTAGGAGTTTGGCTCGGGCGCGAGTCATGGGTCCACTTGGGGAGCTCGTGGGAGTAGATGTAGTAGCGTTCGTAGGACGGGCTGCATCACGCCGGTGGTGCCGCTTGGACCGGTAGTACCGGTCGCCGTATCCGGTAGTACCGCTGGCGCCTGAGTGCGGCTGGTCCCTTCCGCAGTGGTTTTTCCATTCCGTGGGTCCTTCTCTTTGTACCTGATGATGCACAGGGTGGGCGTATGAAGTAGCAAACCATCCAGGGGCGTGTCAAAATCACACAAGGAAAGGAGCGAGTTAACCTTAGCTTGTAGGAGTTTGGCTCGGGCGCGAGTCATGGGTCCACTTAGGGGGCTCGTAGGAGTAGATGTAGTAGCGTTCGTAGGACGGGCTGCATCAGCTCCCCCCTTGGGAAAGAGCCGTCCCCTACTCTTCAACCTTCTCAACATCATCATCTCCATTGAAGGGTGAAAGGTCCTTAACATTGAACGTTGGGCTCACAAGGTACTTCGATGTTGGAATATCGATGATGTAGGCGTTGTTGTTGATCCTCTTGAGTACATTGAATGGTCCATCACCTCTTGGCTTGAGTTTGGAGTCGCGATCCTTGGGGAAGCGGTCTTTACTCAAGTGTATCCACACAAGGTCGCCTTCTTCGAAGATCATCTCTTTCTTGTTCTTGTTTAGCCTTGATGCTTGGCGAAGCACTTGTTGCTCGATCGTAGCTCTTGTGTCTTCATGTTGCTGTTTCATTGCTTGGGCACGCTTGTCAACCTCCATGTTGGTGCGGTCGTGTAGAGGAAGAAGTAATATGTCGAGCGCGGTAAGAGGCTCGAATCCATAGATGATCATGAACGGGCTCATCATGGTGGTGGAATGCTTTGCGTGATTGTAGGCGAACTCGGCGTGTGGGATGCATTCCTCCCAATCTTTAAGATTCTTCTTTATCAAAACACGTAGAAGTGTGCCAAGGCTTCGATTGACGACCTCGGTTTGTCCATCGGTTTAGGGATGCGAGGTGGACGAGAATAGGAGCTTGATGCCGAGCTTGGCCATGAGTGTCTTCCAAAAGTAGCTCAGGAATTTGACGTCGCGGTCAGAGACGATTGTTCTTGGTACACCGTGTAGCCGAATTATTTCCCTGAAAAATAAATTTGCTACATGTGAAGCATCATCGGTCTTATGGCATGGAATGAAGTGTGCCATTTTGGAAAAGCGATCCACTACCACAAATATAGAATCATGTCCATGTTTAGATCTAGGCAATCCTAACACAAAATCCATGCTAATGTCCGACCAAGGTGCATGAGGAATAGACAATGTGAAAGGATCGTATGGGCACCTAGAGGGGGGGGTGAATAGGTGCTACTTCAAATTTTCTTCTTTTTCAAATTAAGGTTTGACAATAAGGTAAATTCTCTAGATAATGCAACTATGGTGAATTTACCTATATGACACTTATGCAAGGGCTACCACAACACAAAGTAGTAACAAGTAAGTAAGGTGCGGTAAAGGATAGAAGTAACCGAAAAGTGGACGCGGAGATACAAGGATTTGTTTCCCGTAGTTCCTTCCTTTTGAGGGGAAGTACGTCTACGTTTGGAGAGGGGGTGGTTTCAAACTACCAACGCCACGAGAGGCCTCCCTTGTTCTCCGATGAATCTCACCCCAACGGGATCGATTCACCTTCCACTATATCGGCAACCTTCAAGGTGGAAGCCGGCACCGTTACAAGTTTGGGGCACAAATCCACAACTTAATTGGAGGCTCCCAAATACAAGCAATCTGTCAAAGCAATCAAAGACAATGATGCAGCCCGTCCTACGACCGCTACTACATCTACTCCCACGAGCTACCCAAGTGGACCCATGACTCGCGCCCGAGCCAAACTCCTTCAAACTAAGGTGAACTCGCTCCTCTCCTTGTGTGACTTCGACACACCCTTGGATGGCTTGCTACTTCACACGCAAACTCTGTGCATCATCAGGTACGAAGAAGCCACCAGTCGCTGCCAGACGCAAGCGGTACTACCGGTTGGGACGACCGGTACTACCGCTCCAAGCGGTCCTACCGCCTCCTCCTACCGCTCGCCACAGGAAGCACCACTCCACGCCCCAGAAGCAAGCGGTACTACCGGTCCTGCAACCGGTACTACCGGTGGCCGGTACTACCGGCCCCTCCTACCGCTCGCCACAGGCGCCTCCGACGGAAGCTCCAGGCCCTCAAGCGGTACTACCGCTCCGGAAGCGGTACTACCGGTTGCCGGACCGGTACTACCGGTCCTGCCAGACCCTGATCGCCTCAGTTCGGCCCTGTGCCTTGTAACCCAACCTATAATTTACCTTTTCATTCCGAAACTACCCCTGTTTTGTGGCTGGACTATATATAGCCCCCACCCTCTATTGTAAACGTTTAGACTTGGAAAATAATAGATATTAAGGAAACCCTTTGAGGACTTATATCTATTGGTCTCATGCTCCTACCAAGGAGCACCGGATTGTCCACCCCCCTCTTGGATCTTGCCTAGTTCGTTCAAGTTGTACAAGGCCTTGGGTTCTCGGTTTCTCGCCCCCAAGTCGTCAGGACCTCACCAAGCACCTCATCCACCGTTGTTGGCGTGGAGAGCGAGCTTCGCCCAACACCGATCCTAGGGATTATGTTGGACCGGTTGCCACCGGCGTGAGGAGTAGGCGTGTATCGTGTTTTGGTGTGTGTGTGTTCGTGGTTTTCATCGCCTTTCCCGAATTCATCCCCGACCACCTCTTTCCCCCTCGTTTCTCATGGAATTCGTGAAAGATCAGGCCAACCCCAGGGTTACCCCCATAACATATTGGTATCAAGAGCAAGGTTGATCACGAATTTCCCCCCAATTTTCTTTTATCCACCTTAAAAATGAAAATCCTACCAAAAATAGACCCAATTTTCCTTCGGATCGATCTCTGGATTTGGTGAGTTTTTCGTGGTTTTGGTCCATAGATCTGTTTCTTTGGGAGTCGATCTATAGCCCCTGTTATTTCTAGCCCAACTTTCGATTGATTTCCCACGAATTTGAGGTTTTTGGCAAGTTCATCGCGTTCCAGATCTGTGCCAAGCGGTACTACCGCCCGTGCAAGCGGTACTACCGCAAGTCACCGGTACTACCGGTTGTCGCAAGCGGTACTACCGCTTGACTCTGACAGTGTTTCTTTGCCCTTTGACGCCTCAGTTTCGTTTGCTGACCTTTCCACCTCGCTTGTTCGTGTTTCGCGTGTTTGTCGCCATTTTCTCAACAGCTTCCACATCAAAGTCATCCCGCGCTCAACGACACCGCGACACTCGAACACCATCCCGCACGAACGGTTGCAAGTCGTCAACAATACCAAAGGTATAACTTGAACCACCTTGACAACCCCATATCTTCCTTTGTGTGTATCTATCCTATGAGAGCAACTCATTTTGTGTTTGTCTAAGCATTGTGCACTTGCCTTCGGAAAGTGAGAGTGTGAGGCCAAATACAAAAGCTAACATAGTAGCATATCAAGGGAGAAAAAGAAAAAGAATCAAAAAAAAGAGAAAAAGAAAAAGATAGCATAGAAAGATACATAGTCTCCCAATACAAAGAGAATACCAACCTTGTAAGCCAACAAGAGAGAAGAAAGAGTGCACCGAGGCAAGTGCACAAATCTATTGCTTATCCTCTTTTGGCAAACGAGTTGTGGTCTCTCCTTGTGTTGGCACGACAACCGAGCGTAGTCTTCGTTAGGACCTTTTGTGCTCATTTTCATAGTCGTGCTAACCCCGTTTTTCTCCACGTGTGTGTTTTCCGTGTTTTTATAGATCGTATCCTTTTTGCTTTTGATCTTTGGTTCTTTACCACGTAGGACAATAACCTTTTGCTTGGATCGTTTCGTTGGTTTTCCACAATCCTAACCTTCCACCAAAAGCTTTTGAGAGTTGTAGCATACTTGTGTGTGAGTTTCTTGCCCATTTCACTTTGCACGCTTTTCGCTCATTTGTGTGGCAATTGGTTAGATATAATCTCCAAGGTGAGGTAAAAGGCTAACTCTCCAGACCCCTTCTCTCCATATACAACCCTTTTTGGCTTTGCATTATGGACAGGCATGGAGAGCCATCCCAACCACCACCACCTCCGGAGGATGACACACAATTCATGACAAGATGGGACCATTGGAAGGTCCGAGGTGAATTCAACTACCATTGTGAAGCTCTCGAGCGGCGCCAAGATGAACAATTTAGCGAGGCCCGTGTGGAATTCAAGAACATCTACAACCGCTTCGAAGAAGTCCGTGGCCAAATGCATGCCATGCAACACAACCTCGGACATCAAAATGAAGCTCTTGGTCGTGCACTCACCTCAACGGATGAGAAGCTTCAACGCATCATTGATGGACTCGCAAGGCCACGCTCGCGCGAATCAAGATCATCTCGGCACTCCTCAAGCGAATCAAGTGCACCTCGCCGTCACGCTTCAAGGCACCGGGATGGACCCGTTCTTCAATCCATGAGCTCTTCGCAAGCGGTACCATCTCCGCGTCACGCCGCAACGTCAAGCTATGATGGTGACCTCTCCGCAAGACCTCCAAGGCGCGAAGCGAACCGGCCACAACCAAGGGCACTTGTGACTCACCAAGAGCAACCTCGCATGGACCACCAAGGCCATCAACGTCGACATGCCCCTTCAACAACAAGTGAAGCTTCCGAAGAGGACGAACAAGATCACCGTCGACGGGAAGCACTCGAAGATCCCCCAAGGCATCATCATCGACATGATCGTCCACGTCGGCCACATGATGGTCATGACGAGCCTCCTCTACACCAAGAAGAAGAAGAGCAGCCCATTGCGCATGCGGCTCGACGTCCTCCTTGCCATAGGGCGCAAGACAATGCTCCTCGACATCAACCACGACAAGAACAAGAGCAAGCTCCCCAAGCTCGTCGTGAGGACCATCAACCTCCTCCTCGTCCTCAACCGCGTCAACAAAACGAGCAAGCTCCCCAAGCTCGTCGTCACCAACAAGTTCCACCACCAAACGCGGCACCTCAACAACCGCAAGAGCAACGCAACAATCACCAAGCAAGACAAGAGAGCTCGGATGATGATGATGACCGCCCAAATCATGGCAACCGCCGCAACCGGAACCGCAATGGAGAAGAAACTTTTGGCAAGCTCAAGTTCACCATGCCAAAGTTCACCGGTTCCAATGAGCCAGAGGAATATCTCTCTTGGGAACTCAAGGTCGACAAGATCTTCCGTATGCACAACTATAGCAATGAGAAGATGATGGCCATGGCATCCCTCGAGTTTGATGAGTATGCCAACCTTTGGTGGGAACAAGTCCAACTCGCTCGCGAAGCTAAAGAAGAGCCTCCAATCGCAACTTGGCAAGATATGAAGGCTCATATGAGATCCCGCTTTGTTCCTTCACACTACACGCGTGACCTCTTCAACAAGCTTCAAACGCTTAGCCAAGGAACAAAGACCGTGGAAGAGTACTTCAAGCAAATGGAGCTCAACATGATCCGTGCCAACATTGAAGAGCGAGATGAACAAACAATGGCACGCTTCCTCAATGGCTTGAACCATCCCATCAAGCGCATCACCGAGTTCCAAAAGTACAACAACATGGTTGAGCTTGTGCACATCGCTTCAAAGGCCGAGCGTCAAGTGCAAGAGGACATCAAGTACAACAAGCCAAAGACGTACTTCACCTACAAGCAAGCGCCAACCACTACTCAAACAACACCAAGTGGAAGCTCCTCAAGTGCCACCAAGCTTCCCTTCAAGCCAACTCTCCCTCAAGGAAAACAGCCCCCAAGTGGCAAACACACAAGAGATGATCAACCATTCACCGGTGAATGCTACAAGTGTGGAGGCAAAGGGCACAAGTCGAATGCATGTGGGAACAAGAAAGTTTTGTTCATCCATGACAACGGCGACGAAGAATACTTGAGTGAAGAAGAGTTTGATGCAAGAGTCAAGGAAGCCATGGCAAGGCAACATTTGGAAGAGGACCAAGAACTTCTTGTGTGTGAGCATGACGCAAGTCCATCGCTTGTGGTCACAAGGGTCTTGACTACCCAAGTCAACGAAAATGAAGACCAACGCTCGAACATCTTCCAAACTCGTGCCGGCATAAATGGGAAGTCCATCAGTTGTCATCGATGGTGGGAGTTGCCACAACCTTGCAAGCACGGAATTGTGTGAGAAACTCAACCTCACCCTCCTTCCGCATAGACACCCCTACCATATCCAATGGCTAAGTGACCAAGGATCCGTCAAGATCAAGCACACCGTCTCGGTGACGTTCTCAATTGGGCACTACAAGGACACGGTGGAATATGACGTGGTCCCAATGACGGTTTGTCACATGTTGCTCGGAAGGCCGTGGCAATATGACAAGCGTGCTTTGCATAATGGTCACTCAAACACTTACACCTTCAAATGGCTTGATAAAACTTGTGTGTTGCAACCAATGACTCCTAGCCAAATAATTGCGGACAATGAAAAGGCTTTAGCGAGGGCGCAATACGCAAAAACACCTTGTGAGAAGAGTGGTGAGCGACAGAACCACACCATAGTGAGTGAGAGCTACAAGCCAAACTCGAGTGGAAAAACTAAGAGTGTTCTTCTTGCCACCAAAAGTGAGATGAGAGAAGTGCGGAACACCCCATCCATCTTGCACTATGTCCTTGTATGCAAGGGACTAGCGCAAGGAACTAACGAGTTGACAAATGTTCCTCCTTCTTTGATGGCTGTTTTGCAGGAATTCCAAGATGTTTTTCCCGAAGAGTTTCCTCATGGCCTTCCTCCTCTTCGTGGAATCGAGCACCGCATCGACCTCATACCCGGCGCACCACTTCCAAACCGCGCCGCGTATCGCACAAACCCGGAAGAGACGAAGGAGATCGAACGTCAAATCAACCAACTCGTCTCCAAAGGTTTGATCCAAGTAAGCACTAGCCCAAGCGCGGTTCCCGTGATCCTAGTCCCGAAAACGGATGATACGTTGCGGTTATGCATGGACTGTCGTCCAATCAATGCTATCACCGTGCGTTATCGACATCCTATACCGCGTCTTGATGACATGCTTGATGAGTTATGTGGAGCCACTATATTTTCGAAATTGATCTTCGTGGCTACCATCAAATTCATGGTGAAGGTGATGAGTGGAAAACCCTTCAAAACCAAGCTTGGTCTCTATGAATGGTTGGTTATGCCTTTTGGCTTATCCAATGCCCCATCTACCTTCATGCGCCTCATGAACCATATTTTGCGATCTCTCATTGGAAAGAGTGTAGTTGTTTACTTTGATGACATTCTTGTCTATAGCAAGTCACTAGAGGAGCATGTTACTCATGTTAAGGAGGTCCTCCAAATCCTTCATCATGAAAAGCTTTATGCTAATCTCCCCAAGTGCACTTTTGCAAGAGACAAGCTGATTTTCCTTGGTTTTGTTGTGTCTTCTAATGGCATAGAAGTGGACGTCTCCAAAGTCAAGGACATACGAGATTGGCCCACCCCTACAAATGTTAGTGAACTTCGTAGTTTTCATGGGTTGGCTGGCTTTTACCGTCGCTTTGTGAAAGATTTTTCTATAATTGCTTGCCCCCTCAACGAATTGACCAAGAAGAATGTCACGTTCGTTTGGGGAAAAGCACAACAAAAGGCTTTTGATGAGCTCAAAAAGAGGCTCACCGAAGAACTACTTCTTGCATTGCCGGATTTCACAAAAACCTTTGAGATTGAATGTGACGCTAGTGGTATTGGCATTGGTGGTGTCCTTATGCAAAATGGGCGTCCTATTGCTTACCATAGTGAGAAACTTGATGGCGCACGCCTCAATTATCCCATTTATGACAAAGAACTTTTTGCCTTGGTTCGTGTTCTTCAAGTGTGGCAACACTATCTTTGGCCCAAAGAATTTATCATCCATTCCGACCAT
Source organism: Avena longiglumis (assembly GCA_030063025.1). NCBI lineage: Eukaryota > Viridiplantae > Streptophyta > Magnoliopsida > Poales > Poaceae > Avena > Avena longiglumis. The sequence continues at coordinate 247,095,050 of CP125978.1, read as the reverse complement.
GAGTCGTTGAAGTATCTTAAGGGCCAAGCCAACTTGAGTAAAAGACACGCAAAATGGGTTGAGTTTATGGAGTCTTTTCCTTACATTGTAAAATACAAGAAGGGCAAAGAAAATGTGGTGGCGGACGCCTTGTCTCGCAAAAACACAAGCCTTCTTACACGACTCGAAGTCAATGTCTTGGGTCTTGAGGACATCAAATCTTTGTACGCGTCCGACTCTTTCTTTGGACCAATATTTGCACAATGTTCAATAGACAAAGGGATTGATGATTTCTATTTGCATAAGGGTTTTCTTTTCAAACAAAACAAGCTTTGCATTCCGAAATCGTCTCTCCAACTTTTGCTTCTTCAAGAGTCCCATGGTGGAGGCCTTATGGGTCACTTTGGCCGTGACAAGACATATGACATGCTCTCCACTCACTACTTTTGGCCAAAGATGAAGCGCGACGTGGAGAGCCACGTTCAACGATGCACTACATGTATCCAAGCTAAGTCCAAGTCCAACCCCTTTGGTCTTTATATGCCATTGCCTATTCCTGATGCACCTTGGTCGGACATTAGCATGGACTTTGGGTTAGGCTTGCCTAGATTGAAACATGGTCATGATGCCATATTTGTAGTCGTGGATCGCTTTTCAAAAATGGCACATTTCATTTCGTGCCATAAGACCGATGATGCTTCACATGTAGCAAATTTGTTTTTCAGAGAAGTAATTCGGCTACACGGCGTGCCAAGAACAATCGTCTCCGACCGCGACGTAAAATTCATGAGCTATTTCTGGAAGACCCTCATGGCCAAGCTCGGCATCAAGCTCCTCTTCTCGTCCGCCTCGCATCCTCAAACCGATGGACAAACCGAGGTCGTCAATCGAAGTCTTGGCACACTTCTCCGGGTGTTGATAAAGAAGAACCTTAAAGACTGGGAGGAATGTATACCACACGCCGAGTTCGCCTACAACCCTGCCAAGCACTCCACCACCATGAGGAGCCCGTTCATGATCTTCTATGGCTTCGAGCCTCTCACCGCGCTCGATATCCTTCCACTTCCACTTCATGAACGTGCCAATATGGACGTTGTCAAGCGTGCCCAAGCAATGATGAAACTCCATGAAAACACACGAGCTACTATCGAGCAACAAGTCCTTCGCCAAGCATCAAGGCTAAACAAGACCAAGAAAGAGATGATCTTTGATGAGGGCGACCTTGTATGGATACACTTGAGTAAAGACCGCTTCCCCAAGGAGTGCTAAAGAGAATCAACAACAACGCCTATGTGATCGATATACCAACATCGAAGTATCTTTTGAGCTCGACATTCAATGTCAAGGACCTCTCACCCTACCATGGTGAAGAGGAAGTTGTGACGGTTAAAGAGTCGAGGACGACTCTTTCCCAAGGGGGGGAGCTGATGCGACCTCGCTACTACATCTACTCCCACGAGCTACCCAAGTGGACCCATGACTCGCGCCCGAGCCAAACTCCTTCAAACTAAGGTGAACTCGCTCCTCTCCTTGTGTGACTTCGACACACCCTTGGATGTCTTGCTACTTCACACGCAAACTCTGTGCATCATCAGGTACGAAGAAGCCACCAGTCGCTGCCAGACGCAAGAGGTACTACCGGTTGGGACGACCGGTACTACCGCTCCAAGCTGTCCTACCGCCTCCTCCTACCGCTCGCCACAGGAAGCACCACTCCACGCCCCAGAAGCAAGCGGTACTACCGGTCCTGCAACGGTACTGCAGTGGCAGTACCGCCCTCTCCTGCTTCGCCACAGGCACCTCCGACGGAAGCTCCAGGCCCTCAAGCGGTACCACCGCTCCGGAAGCGGTACTACCGGTTACCACCGGTACTACCGGTTGCCGGACCGGTACTACCGGTCCTGCCAGACCCTGATCGCCTCAGTTCGGCCCTGTGCCTTGTAACCCAACCTATAATTTACCTTTTCATTCCGAAACTACCCCTGTTTTGTGGCTGGACTATATATAGCCCCCACCCTCTATTTGATATGGACATCCCTACTATTGATACAACCGTTGTACCTACAGCAACACACATACAAGGACCCATCACAAGATCTCGTGCCAAACAACTTAACTATCAGGTACTTTCGTTTCTTGGAACTATTCCTCACATACATGAGAATATGATGCTGCCTAAATCGGATATATTTCTTACTCTTAGGAATGATGGACCAAGCATGGATGAGAGGGACAAGCATTGGAGCATGGCCATGCATGGATATGGCAGCAAGCATGTGATGATCGAAGAGAAGGCCACAGATGAAGATTTCAGAACTTTGAGGCCTCCATAATAAAGAAAGATGGCTTAGACGAAATATTCAAGATCAATACTTTACGAATTCGTCCATAGCTTAATATGGTGCTGCGACACCTTTTATTTTGGGCCAGGCCCATGTAATTTTCGCAGGATTTTAATTAGCCACTTTTTAGAGTCCGTATTTGAGGGGAAAAGGACTTTTAGGGTTGGATTCGCCCTTAAATACGCCCCATAGCCGAACCTCTAGACTCGGATTTTGTTTAGACATTAAGTTAGCCATAGTCGCAACTTCGCCAAGGCTCGAGCGTCGCAGAGGCCTCTTGTACTTCGCACCTATTCAGGATCCCACCTCTTCAATAAAGCTTTCCTCTTAATCCGCAATATCTTGATTGCAATATTGGTTCTTACTTGTTCTCGATTTCAGGTAGGAATTAAGACCCTCGCTGGTCAGGCTGATCGTGTTCATGCAAGATCGGTAACCTCCAGGAGATTGGCCTAGCGATTGTATTGGCGCTCGTGCTCGCACGTGTAGTCGGATCGTCAAGCCCGAACTCCACCAAATCGAATATCGCCATCTCATCGAAAGATTGGACACCTTGGCCCTATCAAGTGGTATCAGATTTCAGGTTGCTCGGTGAGATTTTACTGTTTTTCGTAGATTAGATCTGTTTTTTACCTATAACCCAGGAAAAAGCCAAAAACACAGTTAGAGTTTAGATCCATCCTATAACCAATCTACACCTCGCATTATCTTTTCACTTTTTGCGTTGTTGAATTTGTGTCTACATCGTCGCGTCGAGTTGCTAGTCTTAGTGTCTCGTCCCTTAGAGTTTCGAGTTCTGATCATAGTAGTCACCGCCACACTCGCCGATCACCGCCACCATATTCCGCCACCATATATACCCAGCCACCATAAACCCTAATACTCCGCCACCGCCTTCCTACCGCGACACAGATCCGATCAGTTTCCCTGCCGCGGTACGAGTCCACGTAGAGTTACTGTTTCCTAGTTATTTCTTTTGACTTTCCTTCTTTGTTGTTTCCGTGTCCAGCTAAAGTCCGTGTCGAGCTAAGAGTCCGGTCGTAAGTCCAGAAGGAGCAAAAAAAAAATTTCTGGCTATACTAGTTTTCGGTTTTGGGGATCACTTTTCTCCATCGGCCGTTATAGCGATATTTTTTTGGCGCCTGCGCGCTTTCCGGAGCAAAATAAAAAATTTCGAAATTTTTTTTTGGGGCTAACCTATTTTTAGACCCCGTAGATCAGTTCTAGACACTCGCCATCATAGTGATTTTCTGCATCTCGGTTCGCTTTTCAGGGTGCCATATCATCATACAGTGCTTGTTGTGTCGCGTCATGACATCGTTGGTGATCTAGGCTCGCGTCTCTAGTATAGTCTATCCTAGGACCAGCACAGTACCGTCGTTGAGCATTATTTCAACTTTTGCATTGCTATTTTGATAATTGCTAACCCCCCTTGCTAAGCCTTCCCAGAGCTCCACAGATATTCTCCACGGACAGTGTCTCGACTCCTGGTAATGGCTTGATTCAATCTCTGGACCCACTGATCCTCGCAGTTGCACATCGCCTTTTCCTGCTGTTTGGTAAGAACTTGTAAGAGCTTCGTATATTGCTTGACGGATTACGCGTGACTTCCACCATATTCCTGTAGTATATACCTATGCTTTTTAAGGACTAACCATGACAGATACTTCGCGGAACCCTGCCACCATGACGAACGAAGAACTACATGCCCACTTCTCCGCGCTCTTGGTCAGTCGCGCTGAAGACGTGGATACGCGCCTAGGGGAGTTTGAAACCAAGCTCACCAACGCCGTGGACAAGATCGATGGACTCGAGAAATCCTTCAACGCCAAGCTTGACGTTCGGTTCAAGGAGCTTTTGAACCGATTGCCCGCACCCGCACCGGCACCCACACATGGCGCACGGCGCATTCCGATCACATGGACTGCTGGTTCATTGCCGCCGCACCCTGCTGCCTCTACGGTTGACGCTCCTCTGACTTCCGCCGCTGCTGCTGCTGCGACATTGGGGACAGACGACGGGTACTATTACGACCCCGACGACGACGATCTGTTTGATGAGGAGGTTGAACAACCTCCACAGGTACCTGCTGGCCGTCCCCGACATTACTACATAGCAGCTACCGCCGATGCGTGATGATGATCATGTTGCAAAGCTTAAATTAAATATTCCATCTTTTGAGGGTAAATATAATCCTAATGCATATCTTACATGGGAGATGGAAGTAGAACAACGTTTTGCATGCTTAAAATATCCTGAGAATATGTCTTAGTCTTTGCTACATGTGAATTTACTAAATTTGCTTCCTTTGGTGGTCCGAGTATTGTCGTTTAAATCCTACTACTATTCCTAATACTTGGACTGCTTTAAAACTGCTATGCGTGTTCGCTTTGTACCTCCCACTTATCAACGTGATTTACTAAAGAATCGACACGCTTAGAGCAAGGGAAAAATTCGTAGAAGAGTATTATCAGAATTACAAACGGGATGGTTAGGTGTGGTCTTGTTGAATCTAATGACCAAATGCTTGCACGTTTCTTTGGTGGATTAAACAAGGACATTCAGACATATTAGATTATAAGGAATATAATTCTATCACTCGTTTGTTTCATCTTGCTTGCAAAGCACGTGAAGTCTTGAGGATCGCCAAACACCATGGAGGAGGACTAATAATTCTGGTCACACATCCACTTGGACATCCCGACAATCAAGACCTCCTCGTGATTCGCCACCATCTACTACCACATCCAAAGCCACCACAAGATTTCCTCCTCCTCCACCATCATCCAATGCTCCTTTCGTAGTGCATCTTCTATGGCTTCCACGGTAAGACAAAGGATATACAATGCCGCAAGTCTGGGGTTTTGGTCATATAGAGAGCAGTGCACAACACAACGTGTGATGATGGTGCGAAGATGGTCAATACGATTCATGAGTGACTTGATGAAGATACACTAGCCCTTATTTCTGCCGAGATGGAGACAATTCGATCTTGATGAAGAGCCAGAGGTAATGGGAGTCAAGGCTGGCGATCAATACAAGAGCTTAATTACACAGCGTGTGTTGAGTGTGCAATTGAGCAAATCTGAGCAAGATCAACGCCACAACCTGTTCCAAACACGTGGTGTTTTCAAGGAAAGAGCTATACGGATCATCATTGATGGAGGGAGTTGTAATAACTGGCGTGTTGACATGGTAGAGAAGCTTGCTTCCAACAAGACAACACCCACATTCATATTACATCCAATGGTTTGAGAGTTCTCAAAGATCAAGGTAACAAGACGATGCAGCGTGCATTTTACTATTGGTACATATTCTGATTTTGTTGATTGTGATGTTGTACCTATGCAAGCTTGTTCTTTGTTACTTGGTAGACCATGGCAATTTGATAGAGAATCTGTTCATAATGGCAAAACTAATCATTACTCTCTTATGCATGATGGAAAGAAAATTGGTCTAAAACCTATGACTCCCGAACAGATTTTAAAAGATGATCTTGCTAGAGCTAGTAGAGCTAAAACTGAGGAGAAAAATAAAAGTGAGAATCAGATTGTTGCTGCAGATTTTATACCACCAAAGAACAATAAATCTGATTCTACACATGCTACTGAAATTCGTTTGAAGAGCCCATGTATGCTTGCAAATAAAATTGATATTGCTGAACTAGATGTAAACAATACTCAATGTTATGCAATTGTCTGCAAAGAGGTTTTGTTTTCATTTGAGGATATGCCTCCTTCTTTGCCACCCGCTGTTGCTAACCTTTTGCAGAAATATGAGGACGTCTTTCCCTGGCGCCACGTGACTACCTCCTATTAGAGGAATTGAGCACCAAATTGATCTCATTCCTGGTGCCACGTTGCCCAACCGTGCGCCATATAGAACCAATCCAGAGGATACAAAGGAGATACAACGCCAAATTTAGGAACTACTCGACAGAGATCATATTCGTGAGTCCCTTAGCCCCTGTGTTGTTCCTATTATTTTGGTACCTAAGAAAGATGGTTCTTCGCGCATGTGTACTGATTGTAGAGCTATCAATAATATTACTATTCGATATCGTCATCATATTCCACGTTATGTGACATGCTTGATGAATTGAGTGGCTCTACCATGTTTTCTAAAGTTGATTTGCGTAGTGGCTACCACCAGATTCGTATGAAATTAGGAGATGAATGGAAAACAGCATTTAAAACTAAGTTCGGTTTATATGAGTGGTTAGTAATGCCGTTTGGTTTAACTAATGCACCTAGCACTTTCATGAGATTAATGAACGAAGTTTTACGTTCTTTCATTGGACGTTTTGTGGTAGTCTACTTTGATGATATTCTGATTTATAGCAAATCTTTAGAGGAACATTTGGACCATTTACGTCTTTGTTTTCAACTTTCGTGATGCACGCTTGTTTGGTAACCTTGAGAAGTGCACCTTTTGCACCAATCGAGTTGCGTTCTTGGCTATGTTGTTACATCACGGTATTGAAGTGGATCCACCAAAATTGAAGCTATTGAGAATTGGCCGCAGCCAAGACGGTCACACAAGTGAGGAGTTTTCTTGGCCTCACTGGTTTTATAGGCGCTTTGTCAAAGACTTTGGATCAATTGTCGCTACCGAATGAGCTTACCAAGAAGGATGTGCCCTTTGTTTGGGCGATGCACAACAACATGCCTTCGTCATATTAAAAGATAAGCTAACACATGCTCCCTTACTCCAACTTCCTGATTTTACTAAGACTTTTGAGCTTGAATGTGATGCTAGTGGAATAGGTTTGGGAGGGGTGTTATTACAAGAGGGAAAACCTGTTGCATATTTTAGTGAGAAATTGAGTGGGGATAGTCTGAACTATTCTACTTATGATAAAGAATTATATGCGTTGGTTCGGACATTAGAAACTTGGCAACATTATCTATGGCCTAAAGAGTTTGTTATTCATTCTGATCATGAATATTTGAAGCATATTCGTACTCAAGCTAAGTTGAATCGTCGTCATGCAAAGTGGGTTGAATTTATTGAGTCTTTTCCTTATGTTATCAAACACAAAAAGGGTAAAGATAATATTATTGCTGATGCTTTGTCATGCAGTTATGCTTTGTTATCTCAACTTGACTTCAAAATATTTGGATTGGAAACTATTAAGGAACAATATGTGCATGATGCTGAATTTAAAGATGTGTTGCAGAATTGTAGAGATGGTAGAACTTGGAACAAGTTCGTCTTCAATGATGGATTTGTGTTCCGTGCTAACAAAATATGCATTCCAGATAGCTCTGTTCTTCTTTTGTTGTTACAGGAGGCGCATGGAGGAGGATTGATGGGACACTTTGGTGTCGAGAAGACGGAGGATGTTCTTGCTGCACACTTCTTTTGGCCACGTATGCGTCGAGATGTTGAGAGATTTATGGCACACTGCACTACTTGTCAAAAAGCTAAGTCTCGCCTTAATCCACATGATTTATATATGCCTCTTCCTGTTCCTTGTGTTCCTTGGGAGGATATTTCTATGGACTTTGTTTTGGGATTACCACGAACACAGAAGGGGAGGGATAGTATTTTTGTTGTTGTGGATCGGTTTTCTAAGATGGCACACTTTATTCCTTGTCATAAAACGGATGATGCTGCGCATATTGCTGGTTTGTTCTTTCGTGAAATTGTTCGTTTGCATGGTGTGCCAAATACAATTGTCTCTGATCGTGATACTAAATTTCTTAGCCACTTTTGGAGATGTTTATGGGCTAAGTTGGGGACTAAATTGCTCTTTAGTACTACATGTCATCCCCAAACTGATGGTCAAACTGAAGTAGTAAATAGAACTTTGTCTACTCTGTTATGGGCTGTTTTAAAGAAGAACTTAAAATTGTGGGAAGAGTGTTTACCTCATATAGAATTTGCTTATAATCGTTCATTGCATTCTACCACAAAGATGTGCCCATTTGAGATTGTGTATGGTTTTGTTCCTCGTGCACCTATTGATTTATTGCCTTTACCTTCTTCGGTGTAACATAATTTGGATGCTACACAACGCGCTGAAATGATCTTAAACTTGCATAAGACTACTAAAGATAACATTAAACACATGAATGCTAAGTATAAACTTGCTGGGGATAAAGGGAGAAAGCATGTTGTGTTTGATGTTGGCGATCTTGTTTGGTTACATTTGCGTAAAGATCGTTTTCCTGATTTACGCAAGTCTAAGTTAATGCCACGTGCTGCTGGTCCCTTTAAGGTGTTAGAGAAAATCAATGATAATGCATATAAACTTGAGTTGCTGCAGACTTTGGTACAGTTAGTCCTACATTTAACATTGCGATTTGAAGCCTTACTTTGGTGAGGAAGATGAGATTGCGTCGAGGACGACTTCAATTCAAGAAGGGAGCATGATGTGGACATCCCTACTATTGATACAACCGTTGTACCTCTGACAACACACATACAAGGAACCATCACAAGATCTCGTGCCAAACAACTTAACTATCGTACTTTCGTTTCTTGGAACTATTCCTCACATACATGAGAATATGATGCTGCCTAAATCAGATATATTTCTTACTCTTAGGAATGATGGACCAAGCATGGATGAGAGGGACAAGCATTGGAGCATGGCCATGCATGGAGATGGCGACAAGCATGTGATGATCCAAGAGAAGGCCACAGATGAAGATTTCGTAACTTTGAGGCCTCCATAATGAAGAAAGAAGGCTTGGACGAAATATTCAAGATCAATACTTTTAATTCGTCCATAGCTTAATATGGTGCTGCGACACCTTTTATTTTGGGCCAGCCCATGTAATTTTCAGGATTTTAATTAGCCACTTTTAGAGTCCGTATTTGAGGGAAAAGGACTTTTAGGGTTGGATTCGGCCACTTCCATGGATGGCGAAACCCCCTTTTCGCCCTTAAATACGCCCATAGCCGAACCTCTAGACTCGGATTTTGTTTAGACATTAAGTTAGCCATAGTCGCAACCGCCAAGGCTCGGCGTCATGAGGCCTCTTGTACTTCGCACCTATTCAGGATCCCACCTCTTCAATAAAGCTTTCCTCTTAATCCGCAATATCTTGATTGCAATATTGGTTCTTACTTGTTCTCGATTTCAGGTAGGAATTAAGACCCTCGCTAGTCAGGCTGATCGTGTTCACGCAGGATCGGTAACCTCCAGGAGATTGGCCTAGCGATTGCATTGGCGCTAGTGCTCGCACGTGTAGTCGGATCGTCAAGCCCGAACTCCACCAAATCGAATATCGTCATCTCATCGAAAGATTGGACACCTTTTCCCTATCACTATTGTAAACGTTTAGACTTGGAAAATAATAGATATTTAGGAAACCCTTTGAGGACTTATATCTATTGGTCTCATGCTCCTACCAAGGAGCACTGGATTATCCACCCCCCTCTTGGATCTTGCCTAGTGCGTTCAAGTTGTACAAGGCCTTGGGTTCTCGGTTTCTCGCCCTCAAGTCGTCAGGATCTCACCAAGCACCTCATCCCCCGTTGTTGGCGTGGAGAGCGAGCTTCGCCCAACACCGATCCTAGGAATTATTGATGGAGGGGTTAACCTCTTGGGTGCCCGATCTTCACGGATCTCGTGGTCAAATCGATGGGAAAGCGAGGGGAAAGGGAGAAGGTAGCGGAAGCGAACACACACCTCGCGAAGAACACGATGAACACACGCAAAACTCACACGATACAAGGCCGATTGCTCGAGCGGCGCCACCGGTCCGATAGAATCCTCGCAAGGAAAGATCGGTCAACGTGCTCCCTCAAATCCACATCGGAGGGAAGAACACCTTGAGGAGGGTCTTGACGACTTGGGGTCGGAAACCGAGAACCCAAGGCCTTGTTCAACAATGGATGCGTGATGCAAAGTCCAATCGAGGTTGGTGACGATAGTCGGTCCCCTTGGTAAAGGGATGAGGCAAAACTAGAGATTCCACAATGGGGTTGTCTTTAGTGTATCATCTATGCCTAAGGGATACATGAGGGTGGGGCTCTATTTATAGGCCAACCACTTAACAAGGGTAGTTTGGGGATAAACTAGGCGAATAGGTAAGTAAAGGGGGGGATACATGGGATGTGGCCCAACTAGTGCGCGCAGGCACTGACATGACCGGTAGTACCGGACTTGGGACCGATAGTACCGGTCATCACCGGTAGTACCGCTTGGGGACCAGAGTACCGCTTGCGGGCTGAGTACCAAGCGATCTTAGGGCATCCAGTGGCGATGGCACGAGCTTCAGATCAGGCGGTAGCGAGGCGATAGTACGGACCAGTAGTACCGGTTCACGACGGTAGTACCGCTTGAACACAGCATTTCGATCTCTTCTTCCTCCTCCTCTTCCAAGCTTCCGTCTTGTCGGGCTTGATGCTCCGGGCTTCCTCCCTTGCCTCCGTACTGGTCGGTGTGAACCTATCATGAATATGTGACGGAGTATGAAGTAGCATACCATTCAATATGGTAGGAAGTGAGCTTTCATAGAGGAACGGATTCACCTTTGGAGTCCATGGCGACTTGGCGTAAGTTGGAGACCTTGATGTAGTAACGACCGTAGGTCGGGCTGCATCAATTATGTTGGACCGGTTGCCACCGGCGTGAGGAGTAGGCGTGTATCGTGTTTTGGTGTGTGTGTGTTCGTGGTTTTCATCGCCTTTCCCGAATTCATCCCCGACCACCTCTTTCCCCCTCGTTTCTCGTGGAATTCGTGAAAGATCGGGCCAACCCCAGGGTTACCCCCGTAACAGACAAGCTTGTAAGAACAAAAACAAGAACTAGGGTTTCCAACAAAACACTAGAGCAAAGGGCCCTCAATGAAATGAGGGGGAAATGAAGATCTCTTTTGGTGAAGTAGTAGATCGGGGACTCCTCCTTCGATTCCCCAAAGATCACGGACTTTGGGTGGTGGGATGAGGAGATCTTGAAGATTTGGGTGGCTCCAATGGACTCCAATGGTGGACAATGACTTTAATGTGCTGAGCAATTTGTCCCAAGGTAGGTGGAGGGGTATATACCCCTCCAAGAAATATGGCCGTTGGAGCATTTAATGTCTTAGGTAATCTTAGGTACTCAATGACAATCGGTCAAGTACGGACCAGTCTGGAGATGCTTCAGATCTTCAACATTCTTCAGTCTTGGGCGGTATCGTCCTTGCGGTACTACCCCCAAGTGGTAGTACCGGTCGTAGGAAGCGGTACTACCGGTTGGGCGGTAGTCCGGTCCCAAGCACGCTTGGTGCGACCAAAATGGAGAGGTGAGTGCTAGTCAAGATGCCCGGTCTCTGCGGTAGTGCCGTGGTACCTAGTCAATTTATCAAAGCGGTACTAGGTTGGATCAAGCGTATTGCATACCTCAGTTACCGAAGTCTTGACACAGAGGTTACGTCAGCAGACTTACAGCCAGCAAAGCGTCTGATCGACCCGCGGTGTGTTTTGCAAGGGAAATTGATATGCCATTATTTGTGCCACCACTTATCAAACCTGTGATAAACTTAACACACAGTTAAACCGATAAGTGTGTTTTTATCAACCATCAAAATCAGAGGGATATGAAAATGCTCTTTCAATCTCCCCCTTTTTGGTGTTTGATGACAATACACTCGTGCAAGATGATTTTAATAGTAAGCATAAGATATTTGTAAAATAGAGACGGGACTCCCCTTAGATGTGTAGAAACAAACCTCCCCCTCTATTTTACAAACCCACATGGGTGCACACATATGGATACTAGCATTTGAACATACCTTTGCATAAAACATGTGATGACAATAAATACCGCATAACATCACAAGATGGATCCAATGAAATAAACCACATAGTCTTATAAGATGGATCCATAACCACATAGTCTCACACGACATAAACACATAGTCTCACTCATAAATAGAGGGAAATCGAAGTTCACAAGAAATAAAACGATCAAAGAGAAAAATGAGATTGTGACTTCCCATGCAACACCCGTGCCTAAAGTGCAACTTCTCCCCCTTTGGCATCAAGACGCCAAAAAGGGACAAGTGCAAAGCTACCGTCCCAAAGGTCAATCATCCTCCTCCTCCTCCTCATCCTCGTAAGTGGGTGGGGCGCGGTGCGAGGAAGAGACATCATCGTCCCAACGGCTGTGCTGAGAAATCCACTGATCTTCTGGAGTTATGTTGTTCTCGGATCCCTCGGAGATGGTCAAACCTTGAGCAGACATCATTTCCTTCTGCCGAGCACAGGCTTTCTTTGCATACACATGCGCCTCATACATGCACTTCTGGTTGTCAACCTGGAAGCAGAAGATCTTCTTGAGCTTGACCTCCATCCTTTTGGCCCAAGAGGGCTTGGCATTCTTGCGACAAGAGACAACATAATCAGTGTCATGACCATTGTCAGCATCCTCAGAGTCATCCTCATCCTCCTCAACTGCCTCAACGCGAGGTTTAGCATGTTTCTTGATCTTGAGTGCCTTTGGCCTGTGCACAACGAGAGAGCGAGTGGAGAGAGTTCTAGCAATAACGGGGCACTTTGACACAATGAGGGCCATAATGTAAGGAGCAAATGGTGGAACCCTCCTAGTGTATGCAGCAGCAACCATTTCATTCCATATGAAGTCTGTCACATCAAGAGGATTGCCTGATTTGTTATGGGGTAACCCCTTGGGGTGGCCCGATATTTCAAGAATCTCCGCGGGATCGAGGGGAAAGCGGTGGAAGACGAAGAGGGGACGAAATCCACGAACACACGCACGCAAAGATCCCGATGAACTCACGCACACAAAAAACGATACACGCCGATGACCCACGCCGGTGGCAACCGGTCCAACATAATCTCTAGGATCGAGGTTGGGCGAAGCTCTCTCTCCACGCCAACAACGAGGGACGAGGTGCTTGGTGATACCTTGACGACTTGGGGGCGAGAAACCGAGAACCCAAGGCCTTGTACAACTTGAACGCACTAGGCAAGATCCAAGAGGAGGGTGGACAATAGGTGCTCCTTGGTAGGAGCATGAGACCAATAGATTGAAGATCCTCAAAGGGGTGTCTTAATCTATCATTATCCAAGTCTAGGGTTTACATATGAGGGGTGGGCCTATTTATAGGCCAACCACATAAACAGGGGTAGTTCTGGAATAAAACTGGAAGTTTGGGCGAAATTGGGGGTTACATGGGCCAGGCCCAAAAGGCTTTAACATGCCTGGCGTCGGTTGGTCCGGAGACTCCTGGTCCGCAGGCCGAGACTCGGCCAATCTCGGACCCGCCTCCGGGAGGGGTATCAGCATCCGGGCTTGAGTCTCCTGCAGACCGGAGGTAGGTCCGAGACTACGGTAGGAGACCGAGACTCCGGTCTACACCGGAGACTCCGGTGTCTGAGCTCAGCAGCTTCTTCTCCACCTGCTTCCTTGGTGGCTTGGTGTGGTGGTGCTGCTTCATATCTGAGGATACACAACGTAGATGCATGAAGTAGCAATCCATCCAAAGGTAGGCCAAAATCACATGAGGAAAGGAGCGAGTTAACCTTGGCTTGTAGGAGCTTGGCACGGCGCGAGTCATTGGTCCACTTGGGGACTAGGTGTTGTAGATGGAGGTGCGTCCGTGGGGCCAGCTGCATCGCTCCCCCTTGGGAAAGAGTCGTCCTCGAGTCTTCAACCTTGTCAACTTCATCTTCGCCATGGTAGGGTGATAGGTCCTTGACATTGAATGTCGGGCTCACAAGATACTTGGATGTTGGGATATCTATGATGTAGGCGTTGTTGTTGATCAACTTGAGCACTTTGAACGGTCCATCACCTCTTGGCTTTAGTTTCGAGTCGCGGTCCTTGGGGAAGCGGTCTTTACTCAAGTGTATCCATACAAGGTCGCCTTCTTCGAAGATCATCTCTTTCTTGTTCTTGTTTAGCCTTGATGCTTGGCGAAGGACTTGTTTCTCGATCGTAGCTCGTGTGTCTTCATGGAGTTTCTTCATTGTTTGGGCACGCTTGACCACGTCCATATTGGCACGTTCATGAAGAGGTAGAGGAAGGATATCGAGCGCGGTGAGGGGCTCGAAGCCATAGACGATCATGAACTGGCTCCTCATGGTGGTGGAGTGCTTGGCGCGGTTGTACGCGAACTCGGCATGTGGAATACATTCCTCCCAGTCTTTACGGTTCTTCTTTATCAACACCCGGAGGAGTGTGCCAAGACTTTGATTGACGACCTTGGTTTGTCCATCGGTTTGAGGATGCGAGGCGGACGAGAAGAGGAGCTTGATGCCGAGCTTGGCCACGAGAGTCTTCCAAAAGTAGCTCATGAATTTTACGTCGCGGTCGGATACGATTGTTCTTGGTACACCGTGTAGCCGGATTATTTCCCTGAAAAACAAATTTGCTACATGTGAAGCATCATCGGTCTTATGGCACGGAATGAAATGTGCCATTTTTTAAAAGCGATCCACTACTACAAATATAGAATCATGACCATGTTTAGATCTAGGCAAGCCTAACACAAAGTCCATGCTAATGTCCTACCAAGGTGCATGTGGAATAGGCAATGGCATATAAAGACCAAAGGGGTTGGACTTAGACTTAGCTTGGATACATGTAGTGCATCGTTGGACGTGGCTCTCCACGTCGCGCTTCATCTTTGGCCAAAAGTAGTGAGTGGAGAGCATATCAGAAGTCTTGTCACGGCCAAAAGTGACCCATAAGGCCTCCACCATGGGACTCTTGAAGAAGCAAAAGTTGGAGAGACGATTTCGGAATGCAAAGTTTGTTTTGTTTGAAAAGAAAACCCTTATGCAAATAGAAATCATCAATCCCTTTGTCTATTGAACATGTTGCAAAAATTGGTCCAAAGAAAGGGTCGGATGCGTACAAAGATTTGATGTCATCAAGACCCAATACACTTACTTCGAGTCGTGTAAGAAGGCTTGTGTTTTTGCGAGACAAGGCGTCCGCTACCACGTTTTCTTTGCCCTTCTTGTATTTGACAATGTAGGGAAACGACTCCATGAACTCAACCCATTTTGCGTGCCTTTTACTCAAGTTGGCTTGGCCCTTAAGATACTTCAACGACTCATAGTCGGAATGGATGATAAATTCTTTGGGCCAAAGATAGTGTTGCCACACTTGAAGGACTCGAACCAAGGCAAAAAGTTCTTTGTCATAAATGGGATAGTTGAGGCGTGCGCCATCAAGTTTCTCACTATGGTAAGCAATAGGACGCCCATTTTGCATAAGGACACCACCAATGCCAATACCACTAGCGTCACATTATTTCTCAAAGGTTTTTGTGAAATCCGGTAATGCAAGAAGTAGTGCTTCGGTGAGCCTCTTTTTGAGCTCATCAAAAGCCTTTTGTTGTGCTTTTCCCCAAACAAACGTGACATTTTTCTTGGTCAATTCGTTGAGGGGGCAAGCAATGGTAGAAAAGTCTTTCACAAAGCGACGGTTAAAGCCAGCCAACCCATGAAAACTTCGAAGTTCACTAACATTTGTAGGGATGGGCCAATCTCGTATGTCCTTGACTTTTGAGACATCAACTTCAATGCCATTGGAAGACACAACAAAACCAAGGAAAATCAGCTTGTCTTTTGCAAAAGTGCACTTTGGGAGATTAGCATAAAGCTTTTCATGACGAAGGATTTGAAGGACCTCCTTAACTTGAGTAACAAGCTCCTCTAGTGACTTGCTATAGACAAGGATGTCATCAAAGTAAACAACTACACTCTTCCCAATGAGAGATCTCAAAATATGGTTCATGAGACGCATGAAGGTAGATGGGGCATTAGATAAGCCAAAAGGCATAACCAACCATTCATAGAGACCAAGCTTGGTCTTGAAGGCTGTTTTCCACTCATCACCTTCGGCCATGCGAATTTGATGGTAACCACTACGAAGATCAATTTTCGAAAATATAGTGGCTCCACATAACTCATCAAGCATGTCATCAAGACGCGGTATAGGATGTCGATAACGCACGGTGATAGCATTGATTGGACGGCAGTCCATGCATAACTAGAACGTAACATCCGTTTTGGAACTAGAATCACGGGGACCGCGCTTGGGCTAGTGCTTACTTGGATCAAACCTTTGGAGACGAGTTGGTTGATTTGTCGTTCTATCTCCTTCGTCTCTTCCGGTTAAATGCAATACGCTAGCGGTTTGGGAGTGGGGCGCCGGGTATGAGGTCGATGCGGTGTTCGATTCCACGAAGAGGAGGTAGTCCAAGAGGAAGCTCTTCGGGAAATACATCTTGGAATTCCTGCAAAAGAGCCATCAAAGAAGGAGGAACATTTGTCAAGTCATTAGTTCCTTGCGCTAGTCCCTTGCATACAAGGACATAGTGCAAAATGGATGGGTTGTTCTGCACTTCTCTCATCTCACTTTTGGTGGCAAGAAGAACACTCTTAGTTTTTCCACTCGAGTTTGGCTTGTGGCACTCACTCACTATAGTGTGGTTCTCTCACTCACCACTTTTCTCACAAGATGGTTTTGTGTATTGCGCCCTCGCTAAAGCCTTTGCATTATCCGCAATTATTTGGCTAGGAGTCATTGGTTGGAACACACAAGTTTTGTCAAGCCATTTGAAGGTATAAGTGTTTGAGTGACCATTATGCTAAGCACGCTTGTCAAATTGCCACGGCCTGCCTAAAAGCATATGGCAAACCGTCATTGGGACCACATCACATTCCACCGTGTCCTTGTATGGTCCAATTGAGAACATTACCGAGACGGTGTGCTTGATCTTGACGGATCCTTGGTCACTTAGCCATTGGATATGGTGGGGGTGTTTATGCGGATGGAGGGTGAGGTTGAGTTTCTCACACAATTCCGTGCTTGCAAGATTGTGGCAACTTCCTCCATCGATGACAACTTTGATGGACCTCCCATTGATACCGGCACGAGTTTGGAAGATGTTTGATCGTTGGTCTTCATTCTCATTGGCTTGAGTAGTTAAGACCCTTGTGACCACAAGCGATGGACTTGCGTCATTCTCACACATGAGTAGCTCGTGGTCCTCTTCCAAATGTTGCCTTGCCATGGCTTCCTTGACCCTTGCATCAAACTCTTCTTCACTCAAGTATTCTTCATCGCCGTTGTCATGGATGAACAAAACTTTCTTGTTTCCACATGCGGCTGACTTGTGTCCTTTGCCTCCACACTTGTAGCACTCACCATTGAATGGTTGTTCATCTCTTGTGTACTTGCCACTTGGGGGCGGTTTTCCTTGAGGGAGTGTTGGCTTGAAGGGAAGCTTGGTGGTATTTGAGGAGCTTCCACTTGGTGTTGTCGAAGTAGTGGTTGGAGCTTGCTTGTATGTGAAGTATGTCTTTGGCTTGTTGAACTTGATGTCCTCTTGCACTTGACGTTCGGCCTTTGACGCAATGAGCACAAGCTCAACCATGTTGTTGTACCTTTGGAACTCGGTGATGCGCTTGATAGGATGGCTCAAGCCATTGAGGAAACGTGCCATTGTTTTCTCATCACGTTCTTCAATGTTGGCACGGATCATGTTGAGCTCCATTTGCTTGAAGTACTCTTCCACGGTCTTTGTTCCTTGGCTAAGCGTTTGAAGCTTGTTGAAGAGGTCACGCGTGTAGTGTGAAGGAACAAAGCGGGATCTCATATGAGCCTTCATATCTTGCCAAGTTGATATTGGAGGCTCTTCTTTTGATTCACGAGCGATTTGGACTTGTTCCCACCAAAGGTTGGCATATTCATCAAAGTCGAGGGATGCCATGGCCATCATATTCTCATTGCTAAAGTTGTGCATGCGGAAGATCTTATCAACCTTGAGTTCCCATGAGAGGTATTCTTCGGGATCACTGGAACCGGTGAACTTGGGCATGGTGAACTTGAGCTTGCCGAAAGTTTCTTCTTCATTGCGGTTCCGGTTTCGACGGTTGCCATGATTGTGGCGGCCATCTTCATCATCGGAGCTCTCATGTCGTTCTTGTTGATGGTGGCGTTGCTCTTGCGGTTGTTGAGGTGCCGCGTTTGGTGGTGGGACTTGGTTTGGACGACGAGCTTGGGGAGCGTGCTCTTGTTGTTGGCGCGGTTGAGGACGAGGAGGAGGTTGTTGGTCCTCACAGCGAACTTGGGGAGCTTGCTCTTGTTCTTGTCGAGGTTGATGTAGAGGAGCATTATCTTGTGCCATGTGGCGAGGAGGACATCGAGCCGCATGCGCAATGGGCTGCTCTCTTTCTTCGTGATGTGGAGGTGGCTCGTCGTGAAGATCATGTTGACGGCGATGACGTTCATGTCGAGGAGGACGCCTTGGTGGATCTTCGAGTGCTTCACGCCGCCGGCGAACTTGTTCTTCCACTTCGGATGCTTCACTTGTTGTGGAAAGAACATGTCGATGGCGATGGGCTTGGTGGTCCATGTGAGGTTGTTCTTGTTGAAGCACAAGTGCCCTTTGTTGAGGCCGGTCCGCATCACATCTTGGAGGTCTTGCGGAGAGGTCACCATCATAGCTTGACGTTGCGGCATGTCGCGGAGATGGTATCGCTTGAGAAGAGCTCATGGATTGAAGTACGGGTCCATCCCGGTGCCTTGATGCATGACGTCGAGGCGCACTTGATTCACTTGAGGAGTGGTGTGATGATCTTGAGTCGCGCGAGCGTGGCCTTGCCAACCCATCGATGAGGCGTTGAAGCTTTTCATTCGTCGAGGCGAGTGCACGACCAAGAGCTTCATTTTGATGACCAAGGTTGTGTTGCATGGCATGCATTTGGCCTCGGACTTCCTCGAAGCGGTTGTCGATGTTCTTGAACTTCACTCGGGCTTCGCTAAATTGTTCATCTTGGCGCCGCTCAAGGGCTTCACAACGGTAGTTGAATTCTCCTCGAACCTTCCAATGGTCCCATCTTGTCATGTATGGGTTGTCGTCTTCCGTAGGTGGTGGTGGTGGTTGGGACGGCTCGCCATTCCTGTCCATGATGCAAAGCCGACAAGGGTTGTATATGGAGAGTAAGGGTGCGTAGAGTTAGCCTTTTACCTCACCTTGGAGATTATATCAAACCAATTGCCACACAAAGGAGCGAACAACGTGTAAATTGAAATGGCAAAGAAACTCACACACAAAGGAGCTACAACTCTCAAAAGCTTTTGGTGGATGGGTAGGATTGTGGGAAAGCCAAAGGACCAACCGAACGCACAGGATAGTCAAAAGTGGAGAAGATCCAACAAAACGCAAGTCAAAAGGGAAATGGTCAACTCAAAAGGTGACGAGAACCTATGACTACACACACGCGTGGAGAAAAATGGGGTTAGCACGACTATGAAAGTGAGGACGAAATGGCCTAACGAAGACTACGCTCGGGTGTCGTGCCAACGCAAGGAGAGACCACAACTCGTTTGCCAAAAGAGGGTAAGCAACGGATTTGTGCACTTGCCTTGGCGCGCTTCTTCCTCTCTCTTTTGCTTACAAGCTTGATTCTCTCTTTGTATTGGGAGACTATGTATCTTTCTATTTTTCTTTTTCTCTTTTTTTTATTCTTTTTCTTTTTCTCCCTTGCTATGCTACTATGTTAACTTTTGTATTTGCCCTCACACTCTCACTTTCCAATGGCAAGTGCACAATGCTTAGACAAACACAAAATGAGTTGCTCTCATAGGATAGGTACACACAAAGGAAGATATGGCTACAAGGGTTGACACAAGTTATACCTTAGTAATTGATGATGATCTTGTGTCGATGGAGCGGGAAGAGTTTGGGGTCCGTGGTGTCGAAGAGCGCGAGCGATGTTGCGGAAGCTATCTCATTAGGTGGTGACACGCTGCACAATGTAAACAACAAGTGTACAGATTAGCCAATGCAGGAAAAGAGGAAAAATGGGCAAAACTGGCGTTCAGGGCCGGAGACTCCGGTCTTGGGCCGGAGACTCCGGTGTGGGGGTCTACTCATGTTCTTGAGCGGAAATCCACGCCTAGAGTCCTCAAATCCGCGAAAATTTGGCCAAAATTGGGCTGGGAAACGCAGGCAAAAGCTGAACCAACACCTTGGACAAGATTTAGTCGGATCAAAACCACCAAAAACACTCCAAAACGACAGATCGATCCAAAGGCAAATTGGGGCTGTTTTTTGGGAATTTTTCGAATTTATGGTGGATAGAATAAAAAATTGGGGGGAAATTCGTGATCAACCTTGCTCTTGATACCAAGATGTTATGGGGTAACCCCTTGGGGTGGCCCGATCTTTCCAATCTCCATGGATCGAGGGAAAGCGGTGGAAGAGGAAGAGGGGACGAAATCCACGAACACACGCACGCAAAGATCCTGATGAACTCACGCACACAAAACACGATACACGCCGATGACCCACGCCGGTGGCAACCGGTCCAACATAATCTCTAGGATCGGTGTTGGGTGAAGCTCTCTCTCCATGCCAACAACGGGGGACGAGGTGCTTGGTGAGACCTTGACGACTTGGGGGCGAGAAACCGAGAACCCAAGGCCTTGTACAACTTGAACGCACTAGGCAAGATCCAAGAGGGTGGACAATAGGTGCTCCTTGGTAGGAGCATGAGACCAATAGATTGAAGATCCTCAAAGGGGTGTCTTAATCTATCATTATCCAAGTCTAGGGTTTACATATGAGGGGTGGGGCTATTTATAGGCCAACCACATAAACAGGGGTAGTTCTGGAATAAAACTGGAAGTTTGGGCGAAATTGGGGGTTACATGGGCCAGGCCCAAAAGGCTTTAACATGCCTGGCGTCGGTCGGTCCGGAGACTCCGGTCTGGGCCGGAGACTCCGGTCAATCTCCGGACCCGTCTCTGAGGGGTATCGTCCCGGGCTTGAGTCTCCGGTCTGGACCGGAGGTAGGTCCGGAGACTCCGGTGTAGGAGACCGGAGACTCCGGTCTACACCGGAGACTCCGGTGTGCAGAGCTCCAGCAGCTTCTTCTCCTGGCCCTGCTTCCTTGGTGGCTTGGTGTGGTGGTGTTGCTTCATATCTGAGGATACACAATGTAGATGCATGAAGTAGCAAGCCATCCAAAGGTAGTTGATGTGGACATCCCTACTATTGATACAACCGTTGTACCTACAGCAACACACATACAAGGACCCATCACAAGATCTCGTGCCAAACAACTGAACTATCAGGTACTTTCGTTTCTTGGAACTATTCCTTACATACATGAGAATATGATGCTACCTAAATCAGATATGTTTCTTACTCTTAGGAATGATGGACCAAGCATGGATGAGAGGGACAAGCATTGGAGCATGTCCATGCATGGTGATGGCAGCAAGCATGTGATGATCCAAGAGAAGGCCACGGATGAAGATTTCAGAACTTTGAGGCCACCATAATGAAGAAAGAAGGCTTGGACGAAATATTCAAGATCAATACTTTACGAATTCGTCCATAGCATAATATGGTCTTGCGACACCTTTATTTTGGGCCGGCCCATGTAATTTTCGCCGGATTTTAATTAGCCACTTTTAGAGTCCGTATTTGAGGAAAAGGACTTTTAGGGTTGGATTCGGTCACCACTTCCATGGCTGGCGAAACCCCACCTTTCGCCATAAATCGCCCATAGCGAACCTTTAGACTCGGATTTTGTTTAGACATTAAGTTAGCCATAGTCGCAACTTCGCCAAGGCTCGGCGTCATGAGGCCTCTTGTACCGCACCTATTCAGGATCCCACCTCTTTCAATAAAGCTTTCCTCTTAATCCGCAATATCTTGATTGCAATATTGGTTCTTACTTGTTCTCGATTTCGTAGGAATTAAGACCCTCGCTGGTCGGTGATCGTGTTCGCAGGATCGGTAACCTCCGGAGATTGGCCTAGCGATTGCATTGGCGCTCGTGCTTCGCGTGTAGTCGGATCGTCAAGCCCGAACTCCACCAAATCGATTATCGCCATCTCATCGAAAGATCGGACACCTTTGCCCTATCAAGTGGTATCGATTTCGGGTTGCTCGGTGAGATTTTCTTGTTTTCGTAGATTAGATCTGTTTTACCTATAACCCACGAAAAAGCCAAAAACGGTTAGAGTTTAGATCCATCCCATAACCAATCGCTCGCATTATCTTTTCGATTTTGCATTGTTGAATTTGTGTCTACATCGTCGCGTCGAGTTCTTTGGTCTTAGTGTCTCGTCCCTTAGAGTTTCGAGTTACATCATACTAGTCACCGCCACTCACGATCACCGCCGCCATATACTGCCACCATATTCCGCCGCCATATACCTGCCACCATAAAACCCTAATACTCCGCCACCGCCTTCCTACCGCGACAGATCCGATCGGTTTTTCTGGTGGTACGAGTCCGAAGAGTTATTCTTTGTTTCCTCGTTATTTCTTTTGACTTTCCTTCTTTCTTTGTTTCCTGTTCAGCTAAAGTCCGTGTCGAGCTAAGAGTCCGGTCGTAAGTCCGAAGGAGAGCAAAAAAAAAAAAAAAAAAGTCTCAAAAAATTTTAGCTATACTATTTTTCGAGGATCACTTTTCTCCATCGGCCGTTATAGCGATATTTTTTGGCGCTGGCGCTTCCGAGCAAAATAAAAATTTGAAAAAATTTTTGGGCTAACCTCTTTAGACCCGTAGATCGATTCTAGACACTCGCCATCATAGTGATTTTCATCTCGGATCGCTTTCGGTGCTATATCATCATCATTAACTTGTTGTGTCGTGACATCGTTGGTGATCTAGGCTCGCGTCTCTAGTGCAGTCAGCCTAGGACCAGCACAGACTGTCGTTGAGCATTCTTTCAACTTTTGCATTCTGTTTTGATAATTGTTGACCCTTTGCTAAGCCTTCCCGAGCTCCGGATACTCTCCACGTGCGGTGTTTCGACTCGTAATCGCTTGGTTCAATCTCTGGACCCAGATCCTCGTGGTTGCACATCGCCTTTTCCGCTGTTTGGTAAGAACTTGTAAGAGCTTCAGATATTGCTTGACGGATTACGCGTGACTTCCACCATATTCCTGTAGTATATACATGCTTTTTAAGGACTAACCATGAGATACTTCGGAACCGCCACCATGACGAGCGAAGAACTACATGCCCACTTCTCGCGCTCACAGTCGTGGCGAAGACGTGGACACGCGCCTAGGGAGTTTGACACCAAGCTCACCAACGCCGTGGACAAGATCGATGGACTCGAAATCCTTCAACGCCAAGCTTGGCGTTCAAGGAGCTTCAACCGATTGCCCGCACCCACACATGGTGCCGACGCATTCCGATCACGGCTCGGAGCCGCTACCCGCTCCTGCGGCCGACGTTCCTCGGACTTCCGTGGCTGCTGCGACATTGGGGACAGACGACGGGTACTACTCGACCCGACGACGATCATTTGACGAGGAGGTTGAACAACCTCCACGGTACCTGGTCGTCCGACATTACTACCAACGCCGCATGCCGACGCATCGATGATGATCATGTTGCAAAGCTTAAATTAAATATTCCATCTTTTGAGGGTAAATATAATCGATGCATATCTTACATGGGAGATGGAAGTAGAACAACGTTTTGCATGCTTAAAATATCCCGAGAATATGCGTGTTAGTCTGCTACATGTGAATTTACTAAATTTGCTTCCTTTGGTGGTGCAGTATTGTCGTTTAAATCCTACTACTATTCCTAGTACTTGACTGCTTTAAAACTGCTATGTGTTCGCTTTGTTCCTCCCACTTATCAACGTGATTTACTAAAGAATCGACACGCTTAGAAAGGGAAAAATTCAGAAGAGTATTATCGAATTGCAAACGGGATGGTTAGGTGTGGTCTTGTAGAATCTAATGAACAAATGCTTGCACGTTTCTTTGGTGGATTAAACAAGGACATTCAGACATATTAGATTATAAGGAATATAATTCTATCACTCGTTTGTTTCATCTTGCTTGCAAAGCTGAGCGTGAAGTGCAGGATCGCCAAACACCATGGAGGAGGACTAATAATGCAATTCGCACATCCACTTGGACATCCGACAATCAGCGCCTCCTCGTGATTCGCCTCGGCTACTACCACATCCAAGGCCACCACAAGATTTCCAAATGCTCCTCCACCATCATCCAATGCTCCTTTCGTAGTGCATCTTCTATGGCTTCCACGGGTAAGACTAAGGATATACAATGCCGCAAGTCTTTGGGGTTTTGGTCATATTGAGAGATTGCACAACACAACGTGTGATGATGGTGCGAGAAGATGGTGAATACGATTCATGAGTGACTTCGATGAAGATACACTAGCCCTTATTTACGCTCGAGATGGAGACAATTCGATGATGACGAGCCAGAGGTAATGGGAGGCTGGCGATCAATACAAGAGTTTAATTACACAACGTGTGTTGAGTGTGCAATTGAGCAAATCTGAGCAAGATCAACGCCACAACCTGTTCCAAACACGTGGTGTTGTCAAGGAAAGAGCTATCTGGATCATCATTGATGGAGGAGTTGTAATAATCGGCGTGTTGACATGGTAGAGAAGCTTGCGCTTCCAACAAGACAACGCCCACATTCATACTACATCCAATGGTTTGAGAGTTCTCGCAAGATCAAGGTAACAAGAACGCAGCGTGCATTTTACTATTGGTACATATTCTGATTTTGTTGATTGTGATGTTGTACCTATGCAAGCTTGTTCTTTGTTACTTGGTAGACCATGGCAATTTGATAGAGAATCATTCATCATGGCAAAACTAACCACTATTCTCTTATGCATGATGGAAAGAAAATTGGTCTAAAACCTATGACCCGAAAGATTTTAAAAGATGATCTTGCTAGAGCTAGTAGAGCTAAAGCGAGGAGAAAAATAAAAGTGAGAATCGATTGTTCTTACAGATTTTATACCACCAAAGAACACTAAATCTGATTCTACACATGCTCTTAATTGTTTGAAGAGTCCATGTATGCTTGCAAATAAAATTGATATTCTGAACTAGATGTAAACAATACTCAATGTTATGCAATTGTCCAAAGAGGTTTTGTTTTCATTTGAGGATATGCCTCCTTCTTTGCCACCCATTGCTAACCTTTGCGGGAATATGAGGACGTATTTCCCGAGTTGCCAGGACTACCTCCTATTAGAGGAATTGAGCATCAAATTGATCTAATTCCTGGTGCCACGTTGCCCAACCGCCATATAGAACCAATCCGGAGGAGACAAAGGAGATACACGCCAAATTCAGAACTACTCGGAGATCATATTCGTGAGTCCCTTAGCCCTTGTCGTTCCTATTATTTTGGTGCCTAAGAAAGATGGTTCTTCGCGCATGTGTCTTGATTGTAGAGCTATAAATAATATTACTATTCGATATCGTCATCCTATTCCACGTTTAGATGACATGCTTGATGAATTGAGTGGCTCTACCATGTTTTCTAAAGTTGATTTGCGTAGTGGTTACCACAGTTAAGTATGAAATTAGGAGATGAATGGAAACAGCATTTAAAACTAAGTTCGGTTTATATGAGTGGTTAGTAATGCCGTTTGGTTTAACTAATGCACCTAGCACTTTCATGAGATTAATGAGCAGTTTCGTGCTTTCATTGGACGTTTGTGGTAGTCTACTTTGATGATATTCTGATTTATAGCAAATCTTTAGAGGAACATTTGGACCATTTACGTCTGTTTTCAATGCTTTACGTGATGCACGTTTGTTTGGTAACCTTGAGAAGTGCACCTTTTTACCAATCGAGTTGCGTTTCTTGGCTATGTTGTTACATCACGGGTATTGAAGTGGATCCACCAAGATTGAAGCTATTGAGAATTGGCCGCACCAAGACGGTCACACAAGTGAGGAGTTTTCTTGGCCTCATTGGTTTTTATAGGCTTTGTCAAAGACTTTGGATCAATTGCCTTGTTGAATGAGCTTACCAAGAAGGATGTGCCCTTTGTTTGGGCGATGCACAACAGGCCTTCGTCATATTGAAAGATAAGCTAACACATGCTCCCTTACTCCAACTTCCCGATTTTACTAAGACTTTTGAGCTTGAATGTGATGCTAGTGGAATTGGTTTGGGAGGGTGTTATTACAAGAGGAAAACCTGTTGCATATTTTAGTGAGAAATTGAGTGGGGCTAGTCTGAACTATTCTACTTATGATAAAGAATTATATCGTTGGTTCGGACATTAGAAACTTGGCAACATTATCTATGGCCTAAGGAATTTGTTATTCATTCCGATCATGAATCTTTGAAGCATATTAGTCAAGCTAAGTTGAATCGTCATGCAAAGTGGGTTGAATTTATTGAGTCTTTTCCTTATGTTATCAAACACAAAAGGGTAAAGATAATATTATTCTTGATGCTTTGTGTCACGTTATGCTTTGTTATCTCAACTTGACTTCAAAATATTTGGATTGGAAACTATTAAAGAACAATATGTGCATGATCTGAATTTAAAGATGTGTTGCGATTGTAGAGATGGTAGAACTTGGAACAAGTTCGTCTTCAATGATGGATTTGTGTTCGTGCTAACAAACTATGCATTCGGATAGCTCATTGTCTTTTGTTATTACAGAGGCGCATGGAGGAGGATTGATGGGACACTTTGGTGTCAAGAAGGCGGAGGATGTTCTTCTTGCACACTTCTTTTGGCCACGTATCGTCGAGATGTTGAGAGATTTGTGTACGCTGCACTACTTGTCAAAAGCTAAGTCTCGCCTTAATCCACATGGTTTATATATGCCTCTTCCTGTTCCTAGTGTTCCTTGGGAGGATATTTCTATGGACTTTGTTTTGGGATTGCCACGAACACGAAGGGAGGGATAGTATTTTGTTGTTGTGGATCGGTTCTCTAAGATGGCACTTTATTCCTTGTCATAAAAGGATGATCTTTAGCATATTGCTGATTTGTTCTTTCGTGAAATTGTTCGTTTGCATGGTGTGCCAAATACTATTGTCTCGATCGTGATACTAAATTTCTTAGCCACTTTTGGAGATGTTTATGGGCTAAGTTGGGGACTAAATTGCTCTTTAGTACTACATGTCATCCACAAACTGATGGTACAACTGAAGTAGTAAATAGAACTTTGTCTACTATGTTACGGGCTGTTTTAAAGAAGAACTTAAAATTGTGGGAAGAGTGTTTACCTCATATAGAATTTGCTTATAATCGTTCTTTGCATTCTACCACAAAGATGTGCCCATTTGAGATTGTGTATGGTTTTGTTCCTCGTGCACCTATTGATTTATTGCCTTTACCTTCTTCGGTGCAACATAATTTGGATGCTACACAACGCGCTGAAATGATATTAAACTTGCATAAGACTACTAAAGATAACATTGAACACATGAATGCTAAGTATAAACTTGTCAGATAAAGGAGAAAGCATGTTGTGTTTGATGTTGGCGATCTTGTTTGGTTACATTTGCGTAAAGACCGCTTTTCTGATTTACGCAAGTCTAAGTTAATGCCACGTCTTCTGGTCCCTTTAAGGTGTTAGAGAAAATCAATGATAATGCATATAAACTTGAGTTACTCGCAGACTTTGGTACAGTTAGTCCTACATTTAACATTGCGATTTGAAGCCTTACTTTGGTGAGGAAGATGAGATTGCGTCGAGGACGACTTCAATTCAAGAAGGGAGCATGATGTGGACATCCCTACTATTGATACAACCGTTGTACCTACACACACATACAAGGACCCATCACAAGATCTCGTGCCAAACAACTGAACTATCGTGTACTTTCGCTTGGAACTATTCCTTACATACATGAGAATATGATGCTGCCTAAATCGATATGTTTCTTACTCTTAGGAATGATGGACCAAGCATGGATGAGAGGGACAAGCATTGGAGCATGTCCATGCATGGTGATGGCAAGAAGCATGTGATGATCCAAGAGAAGGCCACGGATGAAGATTTCGAACTTTGAGGCCACCATAATGAAGAAAGAAGGCTTGGACGAAATATTCAAGATCAATACTTTACGAATTCGTCCATAGCATAATATGGTGCTGCGACACCTTTATTTTGGGCCAGCCCATGTAATTTTCGCCGATTTTAATTAGCCACTTTTTAGAGTCCAGATTTGAGGAAAAGGACTTTTAGGGTTGGATTCGTCACCACTTCCATGGCTGGCGAAACCCCACCTTTTCGCCTTAATACGCCCATAGCCGAACCTTTAGACTCGGATTTTGTTTAGACATTAAGTTAGCCATAGTCGCAACTTCGCCAAGGCTCGAGGCCGCAGAGGCCTCTTGTACTGCACCTATTCGGGATCCCACCTCTTTCAATAAAGCTTTCCTCTTAATCCGCAATATCTTGATTGCAATATTGGTTCTTACTTGTTCTCGATTTCGTAGGAATTAAGACCCTCGTCGGTGATCGTGTTCACGCAGGATCGGTAACCTCCAGGAGATTGGCCTAGCGATTGCATTGGCGCTCGTGCTCGCACGTGTAGTCGGATCGTCAAGCCCGAACTCCACCAAATCGATTATCGCCATCTCATCGAAAGATCGGACACCTTTGCCCTATCAGTAGTCCAAAATCACATGAGGAAAGGAGCAAGTTAACATTGGCTTGTAGGAGCTTGGCACGGGCGCGAGTCATTGGTCCACTTGGGGGACTAGGTGTTGCAGATGGAGGTGCGTCCGTAGGACGGGCTGCATCATGATTCTTGGTTGAGGAAGGTGTCGAACAGTAATTCAACGGAGAACCCATGTATTTCATCCTTGTTGCCCGCACGAGGAGCAACAGTCTTACGGAAAATGCGATGGAGAATGTCATATGTGGGGAGTAGATCCTTGATCTTGCCAGCAACCCCACGGCCTCGAATATACAAAGGTGTAAGAACATCATTTTTGGAGGGATGCTCCCGCATGTGACAGCGAAAACCACAAGGAACGTCCCGGCCGCGATCTTCATACCCCAAGATGGCAGCAAACTCCGCAAGTGTAGCTTCCTTGACAGCACCTTGAGTCATCCAGGTAATCTTCCGAGTGCGGCCAGTGTGAAAATGTGCATTGGCATAAAACTGGCTGATAAGGAGGGGATCCTAGTCATGCTAAAACTCCATAATGGGAACAAGCCAAGGCGAGAGCAGATTTCCTTAGCTTCAGCAAAGTAGTCAAGGTTCTTGTTAATGTGTCCCATGTCAATCCATTGATGAGGCACCAGCATGTGGATGTTGGTCAAAAGAACCTCATGATAAACATTCTCTTGGAAATCATCATAGAAGAGACTGTCTTCCCTTGCTTCGCTCCGGTTGCGGGAGTATGCATTTTCAATCCGGAGAGCCCTAAAATATGACTCGGAGATATCTGACAGTTTCTTTGGCCCAGATGGCCCAGAGCTGAGACTGTTTGATGCAGCCCGTCCTACGACCTCTACTACATCTACTCCCACGAGCTCCCCAAGTGGACCCATGACTCGCGCCCGAGCCAAACTCCTTCAAGCTAAGGTGAACTCGCTCCTCTCCTTGTGTGACTTCGACACACCCTTGGATGGCTTGCTACGTCACACGCATACACTGTGCATCATCAGGTACGAAGAGAAGGACCCAAGGAACGGAGGAGAAGCAACCAGTCGCTGCCAGACGCAAGCGGTACTACTGTTGAGACGACGGCATTACCGCCCTCAAGCGGTCCTACCGCCTCCTCCTACCGCCGCCACGTAGCACCACCACGCCCAGACGCAAGCGGTACTACCGGTACTACCGGAGAGCGGTACTACCGCCCCCTCCTACCGCTCGCCACAGGCGCCTCCGATGGAAGCTCCAGGCCCTCAAGCGGTACTACCGGTTACCACCGGTACTACCGGTTGCCAGACCGGTACTACCGGTTGCCAGACCGGTACTACCGGTCCTGCCTGACCCTGATCGCCTAAGTTCGGCCCTGTGCCTTGTAACCTTACCTATAATTTACCTTTTCATTCCGAAACTACCCCTGTTTTGTGGCTGGACTATATATAGCCCCCACCCTCCATTGTAAGCGCTCAGACTTGGATAATAATAGATATTGAGGAAACCCTTTGAGGACTTATATCTATTGGTCTCATGCTCCTACCAAGGAGCACCAGAATATCCGCCCCCCTCTTGGATCTTGCCTAGTGCGTTCAAGTTGTACAAGGCCTTGGGTTCTCTGCCGCCCCAAGTCGTCAAGGTCTCACCAAGCACCTTATCCCCCGTTGTTGGCGTGGAGAGCGAGCTTCGCCCAACACCGATCCTAGGGATTATGTTGGACCGGTTGCCACCGGCGTGAGGAGTAGGCGTGTATCGTGTTTTGGTGTGTGTGTGTTCGTGGTTTACATCGCCTTCCCCCGATTTCATACCCGACCACCTCCTTCCCCCTCGTTGCTCGTGGAATTCGTGAAAGATCGGGCCAACCCCAGGGTTACCCCTTAACATATTGGTATCAAGAGCACGGTTGATCACGAATTTCCCCCAATTTTTCTTTTACCCGCCTTAAAAACGAAAATTCTACCAAAAAGAGCCCTAATTTGCCTTCGGATCGATCTCTGGATTTGGTGAGTTTTTCGTGGTTTTGGTCCATAGATCTGTTGCTTTGGCAGTCGATCTATAGCCCTATTGTTTCTAGCTCAGCCTTTCGGTCAGTTTTTCCCAAGAATTTGAGGTTTTTGGCAAGTTCACCTCATTCCAGGCCTGTGCCAAGCGGTACTACCGGCTGCGCAAGCGGTACTACCGCTAGTGACCGGTACTGCCGGTAGTACAAGCGGTACTACCACTCACCGGTACTACCGCTACCGGTACTACCGCCATCGACCGTGCTTCCTGCCCTTTGACGCCTCGATTTCGTTCGCTGACCTTCAATTTTCGCTTGTTCGTGTTTCGCGTGTTTGTCGCCATTGTCACAACAGCTTCCGCATCAACGTCATACCGCGCTCAACGACACCGCGACACTCGAACATATTCCCCCACCAACGGTTGCAAGTCGTCAACAATACCAAAGGTATAACTTGCACCACCTTGACATCCCCATATCTTCCTTTGTGTGTATCTATCCTATGAGAGCAACTCATTTTGTGTTTGTCTAAGCATTGTGCACTTGCCTTCGGAAAAGTGAGAGTGTGAGGCCAAATACAAAAGCTAACGTAGTACCATAGCAAGGGAGAAAAAGAAAAGAATCAAAAAAAAAACAAGGAAAAGAAAAAGATAGAATAGAAAGTTACATAGTCTCCCAATACAAAGAGAATACCAAGCTTGTAAGCCAACAAGAGAGAAGAAAGAGCGCACCGAGGCAAGTGCACAAATCTATTGCTTATCCTCTTTTGGCAAACGAGTTGTGGTCTCTCCTTGTGTTGGCACGACATCCGAGCATAGTCTTCATTAGGACCTTTTGTGCTCATTTTCATAGTCGTGCTGACCCCGTTTTTCTCCACGTGTGTGTTTTCCGTGTTTTTGTAGATCGTATCCTTTTTGCTTTTGATCTTTGGTTCTTTACCACGTAGGACAATAACATTTTGCTTGGATCGTTTCGTTTGGTTTTCCACAACCCTAACCTTCCACCAAAAGCCTTTGAGTGTTCTTGCCATTTCACTTTGCACGCTTTTCGCTCATTTGTGTGGCAATTGGTTTGATATAATCTCCAAGGTGAGGTAAAAGGCTAACTCTCCACACCCTTTCCCTCCATATACAACCATTGTTGGCTTTGCATCATGGACAAGCATGGAGAGCCATCCCAACCACCAACACCTCCGGAGGATGATAACCAATTCATGACAAGATGGGACCATTGGAAGATCCGAGGAGAATTCAACTATCGTTGTGAAGCTCTCGAGCGGCGCCAAGATGAACAATTTTGCGAGGCCCGTGTGGAATTCAAGAACATCGACAACCGCTTCGAAGAAGTCCGTGGCCAAATGCATGCCATGCAACACAACCTCGGTCATCAAAATGAAGCTCTTGGTCATGCACTCGCCTCAACGGATGAGAAGCTTCGACGGATCATTGATGGACTCGCAAGGCCACGCTCGCGCGAATCAAGCTCATCTCGGCACTCCTCAAGTGAATCAAGTGCACCTCGCCGTCACGCTTCAAGGCACCGGGATGGACCCGTTCTTCAATCCATGAGCTCTTCGCAGCGGTACCATCTCCGCCACGCCGCAACGCTGCTACGATGGTGACCTCTCCGCAAGACCTCCCAGCGCCGGTTTAACCGCAACAACCAAGGGCACTTGTGATTCAACAAGAGCAACCTCGCATGGACCACCAAGGCCATCGACGTCGACATGCTCCTTCAACAACAAGTGAAGCTTGCGAAGAGGACGAACAAGATCACCGTCGACGGGAAGCACTCGAAGATCCCCCAAGACGTCATCATCGACATGATCGTCCACTTCGGCAACATGATGGTCATGGCGAGCCTCCTCTACACCAAGAAGAAGAAGAGCAGCCCATTGCGCATGAGGCTCGACGTCCTCCTCGCCACAGGGCGCAAGACAATGCTCCTCGACATCAACCACGACAAGAACAAGAGCAAACTCCCCAAGCTCGTCGTGAGGACTATCAACCTCCTCCTCGTCCTCAACCACGTCAACAAAACGAGCAAGCTCCCCAAGCTCGTCGCCACCAACAAGTTCCACCACCAAACGCGGCACCTCAACAACCGCAAGAGCAACGCAACAATCACCAAGCAAGACAAGAGAGCTCGGATGATGATGATGACCGCCCAAATCATGGCAACCGCCGCAACCGGAACCGCAATGGAGAAGAAACTTTCGGCAAGCTCAAATTCACCATGCCCAAGTTCACCGGTTCTAATGAGCCCGAGGAATATATCTCTTGGGAACTCAAGGTCGACAAGATCTTCCGCATGCACAATTATAGCAATGAGAAGATGATGGCCATGGCATCCCTCGAGTTTGATGAGTATGCCAACCTTTGGTGGGAACAAGTCCAACTCGCTCGCGAAGCAAAAGAAGAGCCTCCAATCGCAACTTGGCAAGATATGAAGGCTCATATGAGATCCCGCTTTGTTCCTTCACACTACACGCGTGACCTCTTCAACAAGCTTCAAACGCTTAGTCAAGGGACAAAGACCGTAGAAGAGTACTTCAAGCAAATGGAGCTCAACATGATCCGTGCCAACATTGAAGAGCGAGATGAGCAAACAATGGCACGCTTCCTCAATGGATTGAACCATCCAATCAAGCGCATCACCGAGTTCCAAAAGTACAACAACATGGTTGAGCTTGTGCACATCGCATCCAAGGCCGAGCGCCAAGTGCAAGAGGACATCAAGTACAACAAGCCAAAGACGTACTTCACCTACAAGCAAGCGCCAACCACTACTCCAACAACACCAAGTGGAAGCTCCCCAAGTACAACCAAGCTTCCCTTCAAGCCAAGTATTCCCCAAGGAAAACAGCCCCCAAGTAGCAAACACACAAGGGATGATCAACCATTCAATGGTGAATGCTACAAGTGTGGAGGCAAAGGGCACAAGTCGAATGCATGTGGAAACAAGAAAGTTTTGTTCATCCATGACAACGGCGATGAAGAATACTTGAGTGAAGACGAGTTTGATGCAAGGGTCAAGGAAGCCATGGCAAGGCAACATTTGGAAGAGGACCAAGAACTTCTTGTGTGTGAGCATGACGCAAGTCCATCGCTTGTGGTCACAAGGGTCTTGACCACCCAAGCCAATGAAAATGAAGACCAACGCTCGAACATCTTCCAAACTCGTACCGGCATCAATGGGAAGTCCATCAAAGTTGTCATCGATGGAGGGAGTTGCCACAACCTCGCAAGCACGGAATTTTGTGAGAAACTCAACCTCACCCTTCATCCGCATAGACACCCCTACCATATCCAATGGCTAAGTGACCGAGGATCCGTCAAGATCAAGCACACCGTCTCGGTGACGTTCTCCATTGGGCACTACAAGGACACGGTGGAATGTGACGTGGTTCCAATGACGGTTTGTCACATGTTGCTTGGAAGGCCGTGGCAATATGACAAGCGTGCTTTGCATAACGGTCACTCAAACACTTACACCTTCAAATGGCTTGATAAAACTTGTGTATTGCAACCAATGACTCCTAGCCAAATAATTGCGGACAATGCAAAGGCTTTAGCGAGGGCGCAATACACAAAAACACCTTGTGAGAAGAGTGGTGAGCGAGAGAACCACACCATAGTGAGTGAGAGCTACAAGCCAAACTCGAGTGGAAAAACTAAGAGTGTTCTTCTTGCCACCAAAAGTGAGATGAGAGAAGTGCGGAACAACCCATCCATCTTGCACTACGTCCTTGTATGCAAGGGACTAGCGCAAGGAACTAACGACTTGACAAATGTTCCTCCTTCTTTGATAGCTGTTTTGCAGGAATTCCAAGATGTATTTCCCGAAGAGCTTCCTCATGGCCTTCCTCCTCTTCGTGGAATCGAGCACCGCATCGACCTCATACCCAAGGCCCACTCCCAAACCGCTGTATCGCATTTAACCCGGAAGAGACGAAGGAGATCGAGCGTCAAATCAACCAACTCGTCTCCAAAGGTCTTATCCAAGTAAGCACTAGCCCAAGCGCGGTTCCTGATCCTAGTCCCGAAACGGATGATACGTTGCGGTTATGCATGGATCGTCATTCAATCAATGCTATCACCGCGTTATCGACATCCTATACCGGCCTTGATGACATGCTTGATGAGTTATGTGGAGCCACTATATTTTCGAAATTGATCTTCGTAGTGGCTACCATCAAATTCGCATGGTCAAGGTGATGAGTGGAAAACCGCCTTCAAGACCAAGCTTGGTCTCTATGAATGGTTGGTTATGCCTTTTGGCTTATCCAATGCACCATCTACCTTCATGCGCCTCATGAACCATATTTTGCGATCTCTCATTGGAAAGAGTGTAGTTGTTTACTTTGATGACATTCTTGTCTATAGCAAGTCACTAGAGGAGCATGTTACTCATGTTAAGGAGGTCCTACAAATCCTTCGTCATGAAAAGCTTTATGCTAACCTCCCCAAGTGCACTTTTGCAAGAGACAAGCTGATTTTCCTTGGTTTTGTTGTGTCTTCTAATGGCATTGAAGTTGATGTCTCAAAAGTCAAGGACATACGATATTGGCCCATCCCTACAAATGTTAGTGAACTTCGTAGTTTTCATGGGTTGGCTGGCTTTTACCGTCGCTTTGTGAAAGATTTTTCCACAATTTCTTGCCCCCTTAACGAATTGACCAAGAAAAATGTCACGTTCGTTTGGGGAAAAGCACAACAAAAGGCTTTTGATGAGCTCAAAAAGAGGCTCACAGAAGCACCACTTCTTGCATTGCCGGATTTCATAAAAACATTTGAGATTGAATGTGACTCTAGTGGTATTGGCATTGGTGGCGTCCTTATGCAAAATGGGCGTCCTATTGCTTACCATAGTGAGAAACTTGATGGCGCACGCCTCAATTATCCCATTTATGACAAAGAACTTTTTGCCTTGGTTCGTGTTCTTCAAGTGTGGCAACACTATCTTTGGCCCAAAGAATTTATCATCCATTCCGACCATGAGTCATTGAAGTATCTTAAGGGCCAAGCCAACTTGAGTAAAAGGCATGCAAAATGGGTTGAGTTTATGGAGTCTTTTCCTTACATTGTCAAATACAAGAAGGGCAAAGAAAATGTGGTAGCAGACGCCTTGTCTCGCAAAAACACAAGCCTTCTTACACGACTCGAAGTCAATGTCTTGGGTCTTGATGAAATCAAATCTTTGTACGCGTCCGACTCCTTCTTTGGACCAATATTTGCACAATGTTCAATAGACAAAGGGATTGATGATTTCTATTTGCATAAGGGGTTTCTTTTCAAATGAAACAAGCTTTGCATTCCGAAATCGTCTCTCCAACTTTTGCTTCTTCAAGAGTCCCATGGTGGAGGCCTTATGGGTCACTTTGGCCGTGACAAGACATATGACATGCTCTCCACTCACTACTTTTGGCCAAAGATGAAGCGCGACGTGGAGCGCCACGTTCAACGATGCACTACATGTATCCAAGCTAAGTCTAAGTCCCACCCCTTTGGTCTTTATATGCCATTGCCTATTCCTCATGTACCTTGGTCGGACATTAGCATGGACTTTGTGTTAGGCTTTCCTAGATCTAAACATGGCAATGATTCCATATTTGTAGTAGTGGATCGCTTTTCAAAAATGGCACATTTCATTCCGTGCCATAAGACCGATGATGCTTCACATGTAGCAAATTTGTTTTTCAGGGAAATAATTCGACTACACGGTGTGCCAAGAAAAAATCTCCGATCATGACGTAAAATTCATGAGCTACTTCGAAGACCCTCATGGCCAAGCTCGGCATCAAGCTCCTCTTCTCGTCTGCGCATCCTCAAACCGATGGACAAACCGAGGTCGCCAATCGAAGTCTCGCACACTCCGGGTGTTGATAAATAAGAACCTTAAAGACTGGGAGGAATGCATTCCACAGGCCGAGTTCGCCTACAACCGCGCCAAGCACTCCACCACCATGAGGAGCCCGTTCATGATCGTCTACGGCTTCGAGCCTCTAACCGCGCTCGATATCCTTCCACTACCACTTCATGAACGTGCCAATATGGACGTTGTCAAGCGCGCCCAAACAATGATGAAACTCCATGAAGACACACGAGCTACTATCGAGCAACAAGTCCTTCGCCAAGCTTCAAGGTTAAACAAGACCAAGAAAGAGATGATCTTTGATGAGGGCGACCTTGTGTGGATACACTTGAGTAAAGACCGCTTCCCCAAGGAACGCGACTCCAAGCTAAAGCCAAGAGGCGATGGACCATTCAAGGTGCTAAAGAGGATCAACAACAACGCCTATGTGATCGATATACCAACATCAAAGTATCTTGTGAGCTCGACATTCAATGTCAAGGACCTCTCACCCTACCATGGCGAAGAGGAAGTTGTGACGGTTGAAGAGTCGAGGACGACTCTTTCCCAAGGGGGGGAGCTGATGCAGCCCGTCCTACGACCGCTACTACATCTACTCCCACGAGCTCCCCAAGTGGACCCATGACTCGCGCCCGAGCCAAACTCCTTCAAGCTAAGGTGAACTCGCTCCTCTCCTTGTGTGACTTCGACACACCCTTGGATGGCTTGCTACGTCACACGCATACACTGTGCATCATCAGGTACGAAGAGAAGGACCCAAGGAACGGAGGAGAAGCAACCAGTCGCTGCCAGACGCAAGCGGTACTACCGGTTGAGACGACCATTACGCTCAAGCGGTCCCACCGCCTCCCACCGCCGCCACGTAGCACCACTCACGCCCAGACGCAAGCGGTACTACCGTCCAAGAATCGGATTACCGGAGAGCTAGCATTACCGCCTCCTACCGCCACAAAGCGCCCGATGGAAGCTCCAGGCCCTCAAGCGGTACTACTGGGTTACCACCGGTACTACTGGCTGCCGACCGTACTACCGGGTCCCGCTCGACCGATCGCCTAAGTTCGGCCCTGTGCCTTGTAACCTTACCTATAAAACTACCCCTGTTTTGTGGCTGGACTATATATAGCCCCCACCCTCCATTGTAAGCGCTCAGACTTGGATAATAATAGATATTGAGGAAACCTTTTGAGGACTTATATCTATTGGTCTCATGCTCCTACCAAGGAGCACCAGAATATCCACCCCCTCTTGGATCTTGCCTAGTGCTGCGTTGTACAAGGCCTTGGGTTCTCTCGCCCCCAAGTCGTCAAGGTCTCACCAAGCACCTCATCCCCGTTGTTGGCGTGGAGAGCGAGCCGCCCAACACCATCCTAGGATTATGTTGGACCCATGCCACAAGCGTGAGGAGTAGGCGTGTATCGTGTTTTGGTGTGTGTGTGTTCGTGGTTTTCATCGCCTTCCCCCGATTTCATACCCGACCACCTCCTTCCCCCTCGTTGCTCGTGGAATTCGTGAAAGATCGGGCCAACCCCAGGGTTACCCCTTAACACTGTTGGTACGCCCAATGGAAGGGGGCGAGAGGGAGGGGCGCTGCCACGCCCAGCTGAGCGCTTGGTAACCCCTTCACGACCCCCACGCCCACCTCGAGTGGCAGGCAGCTTGGAACGGTGTCTTGGCTGTGGCATAACTTCTTCCTCAGACTCCGTCTCTTCCTCAACAATCTCACGGTCAGACTTGGAGCGCTTGCGTGCACCTCGAGAACCACCTGCATCTGTGAAAGCACGAGGGAGGATAGCAAGGAGATAAGGGCACAAGAATCAAAAAGGCACAAACGAGAGAATCTACAAATTGGGCAGAAAAAATGTGGTCAGAGTGGACCGGTACTACCGGACCTGACGACCGGTAGTACCGCTTGCAAGTGGCACACACGCGTCAGATCTGATGGTAACGGCCCATCATGATGGCATAAAACTGCACAATCGAGGATTCTACTCGGTATCAAGGAATCATATGGCAGTACAACCTTGCACATAGTCAATTTCTCCACAAATCTAAGCCAAAACCTAGATCTAATGGGGAAATCAAACGGGGAGAGAGAAAGGGCGGTTGTACCGGGATCCATGGCGGTGGAAAGGAGTGGGAGCCCGCAAAGAGGCCGAATCCAAGGAGAATCCGGAGGGAGGAGGGCGCGGCAGGGCTCCGGTGGCTTCAAGATCTCCGGTGGCGGCGCAGGTTTGAGTGGAGGGCGTGGGAAATAATGAGGCACTAAGGGGTGCCTCTCCCCACGCGTCCAATATATACCTGGAAACCGTCAACCGGTAGTACTGGTTGTTGGAGCGGTACTACCGCTTGTAAGCGGTAGTACCGGTCCCACAACCGGTAGTACCGGTGGCCGGTAGGACCAGACATGTGATAGGGCAAAGGTGTCCGATCTTTCGATGAGATGGCGATATTCGATTTGGTAGAGTTCGGGCTTGACGATCCGACTACACGTGCGAGCACGAGCGCCAATGCAATCGCTAGGCCAATCTCCTGAAGGTTACCGATCCTGCGTGAACACGATCAGCCTGACCAGCGAGGGTCTTAATTCCTACCTGAAATCGAGAACAAGTAAGAACCAATATTGCAATCAAGATATTGCGGATTAAGAGGAAAGCTTTATTGAAGAGGTGGGATCCTGAATAGGTGCGAAGTACAAGAGGCCTCTGACGCCGAGCCTTGGTTAAGCGACTATGGCTAACTTAATGTCTAAACAAAATCCGAGTCTAGAGGTTCGACTATGGGGCGTATTTAAGGGCGAAAAGGTGGGGTTTCGGCCAGCCATGGAAGTGGTGGCCGAATCCAACCCTAAAAGTCCTTTTCCCCTCAAATACGGACTCTAAAAAGTGGCTAATTAAAATCATGAAAATTACACGGCCTGGCCCAAAATAAAGGTGTCAAAGACCATATTAAGCTATGGACGAATTAGAAGTATTGATCTTGAATATTTCGTCCAAGCCTTCTTTCTTCATTATGGTGGCCTCAAAGTTCAAATCTTCATCCGTGGCCTTCTCTTGGATCATCACATGCTTGTCGCCATCTCCATGCATGGCCATGCTCCAATGCTTGTCCCTCTCATCCATGCTTGGTCCATCATTCCTAAGAGTAAGAAACATATCTGATTTAGGCAGCATCATATTCTCATGTATGTAAGGAATAGTTCCAAGAAACGAAAGTACCTGATAGTTCAGTTGTTTGGCACGAGATCTTGTGATGGGTCCTTGTATGTGTGTTGTAGGTACCACGGTTGTATCAATAGTAGGGATGTCCACATCATGCTCCCCTTCTTGAATTGAAGTCGCCCTCGTTAAATCTCATCTTCCTCACCAAAGTAAGGCTTCAAATCCAATGTTAAATGTAGGACTAACTGCACCAAAGTCTGCAGCAACTCAAGTTTATATGCATTATCATTGATTTTCTCTAACACCTTAAAGGGACCAAGCAGACGTGGCATTAACTTAGACTTATGTAAATCAGAAAACGATCTTTACGCAAATGTAACCAAACAAGATCGCCAACATCAAACACAACATGCTTTCTCCCTTTATCCCCAAAGAAGTTTATACTTAGCATTCATATGTTCAATGTTATCTTTAGTAGTCTTATGCAAGTTTAATATCATTTCATTGTGTAGCATCCAAATTATGTTGCACCGAAGAAGGTAAAGGCAATAAATCAATAGGTGCACGAGGAAGAAAACCATACACAATCTCAAATGGGCACATCTTTGTGGTAGAATGCAATGAACGATTATAAGCAAATTCTATATGAGGTAAACACTCTTCCCACAATTTTAAGTTCTTCTTTAAAACAGCCCGTAACATAGTAGACAAAGTTCTATTTACTACTTCAGTTTGACCATCAGTTTGGGGATGACATGTAGTACTAAATAGCAATTTAGTCCCCAACTTAGCCCATAAACATCTCCAAAAGTGGCTAAGAAATTTAGTATCACGATCAGAGACAATAGTATTTGGCACACCATGCAAACGAACAATTTCACGAAGAACAAATCAGAATATGCGCAAGATCATCCGCTTTATGACAAGGAATAAAGTGTGCCATTTAGAAAACCGATCCACAACAACAAAATACTATCCCTCCCTTACGTGTTCGTGGCAATCCCAAAACAAAGTCCATAGAAATATCCTCCCAAGGAACACTAGGAACAGGAAGAGGCATATATAAACCATGGGGATTAAGGCGAGACTTAGCTTTTTGACAAGTAGTGCAGCGTACACAAATCTCTCAACATCTCGACGACACGTGGCCAAAAGAAGTGCAAGAAGAACATCCGCCTTCTTGACACCAAAGTGTCCCATCAATCCTCCTCCATGCGCCTCAGTAACAACAAAAGACAACAGAGCTATCTCGAATGCATAGTTTGTTAGCACGGAACACAAATCCATCATTGAAGACGAACTTGTTCCAAGTTCTACCATCTCTACAATTCGCAACACATCTTTAAATTCAGATCATGCACATATTGTTCCTTAATAGTTTCCAATCCAAATATTTTGAAGTCAAGTTGAGATAACAAAGCATAACGGTGACAAAGCATCGACAATAATATTATCTTTACCCTTTTGTGTTTGATAACATAAGGAAAAGACTCAATAAATTCAACCCACTTTGCATGACGACGATTCAACTTAGCTTGACTACGAATATGCTTCAAAGATTCATGATCAGAATGAATAACAAACTCTTTAGGCCATAGATAATGTTGCCAAGTTTCTAGTGTCCAAACCAACGCATATAATTCTTTATCATAAGTAGAATAGTTCGACTAGCCCCACTCAATTTCTCACTAAAATATGCAATGTGTTTTCCTCTTGTAATAACACCCTCCCAAACCAATTCCACTAGCATCACATTCAAGCTCAAAAGTCTTAGTAAAATCGGAAGTTGGAGTAAGGGAGCATGTGTTAGCTTATCTTTTAATATGACGAAGGCATGTTGTTGTGCATCGCCCAAACAAAGGGCACATCCTTCTTGGTAAGCTCATTCAATGCGGTAATTGATCCAAAGTCTTTGACAAAGCGCCTATAAAACCAAATGAGGCCAAGAAAACTCCTCACTTGTGTGACCGTCTTGGTCAAGCGCCAATTCTCAATAGCTTCAATCTTGGCCGGATCCACTTCAATACCGTGATGTAACAACATAGCCAAGAAACGCAACTCGATTGGTGCAAAAGGTGCACTTCTCAAGGTTACCAAACAAACGCATCTCGTAAAGCATTGAAAACAACACGTAAATGGTCCAAATGATCCTCTAAAGATTTGCTATAAATCAGAATATCATCAAAGTAGACTACCACAAACGTCCAATGAAAGCACGTAAAACTTCGCTCATTAATCTCATGAAAGTGCTAGGTGCATTAGTTAACCCAAACGGCATTACTAACCACTCATATAAACCGAACTTAGTTTTAAATGCTGCTGTTTTACATTCATCTCCTAATTTCATACGAATTGTGGTAACCACTACGCAAATCAACTTTAGAAAACATGGTAGAGCCACTCAATTCATCAAGCATGTCATCTAAACGTGGAATAGGATGACGATATCGAATAGTAATATTATTGATAGCTCTACAATCAGTACACATGCGCAAAGAACCATCTTTCTTAGGTACCAAAATAATAGGAACAACACAAGGGCTAAGGGACTCACGAATATGATCTATGTCGAGTAGTTCGAATTTGGCGTTATCTCCTTTGTCTCCTCCGGATTGGTTCTATATGGCGCTGCGGTTACAACATGGCACCAGGAATTAGATCAATTTGATGCTCAATTCCTCTAATAGGAGGTAGTCCCGTGGCTACTCAATGGAAAGACGCCCTCATATTCCCTGCAAAAGGTTAGCAACAATGGGTGGCAAAGAAGGAGGCATATCCTCAAATGAAAACAAAACCTCTTTGCGGACAATTGCATAACATTGAGTATTGTTTACATCTAGTTCAACAATATCAATTTTATTTGCAAGCATACATGGACTCTTCAAACGAATTTCAGAGTATGTAGAATCGATTTAGTGTTCGTTGGTGGTATAAAATCTGCAGAATAACTGATTCTCACGCTTATTTTTCTCCTCATTTTAGCTCTACTAGCTCTAGCAAGATCATCTTTTAAAATCTGTTCGGAGTCATAGGTTTGAGACCAATTTTCTTTCCATCATGCATAAGAGAATAGTGATTAGTTTTGCCATTATGAATGATTCTTTATCAAATTGCCATGGTCTACCAAGTAACAAAGAACAAGCTTGCATAGGTACAACATCACAATCAACAAAATCATAATATGTACCAATAGTAAAATGCACGCGTCGCTCTTGTTACCTTGATCTTGCGAGAACTCTCAAACCATTGGATGTAATATGAATGGGCGTTGTCTTGTTGGAAGCGCAAGCTTCTACCATGTCAACACCGCCGTTATTACAACTCCTCCATCAATGATGATCCGTATAGCTCTTTCCTTGACAACACCACGTGTTTGGAACAGGTTGTGGCGTTGATCTTGCTCATTTGCTCAATTGCACACTCAACACACGTTGTGTAATTAAGCTCTTGTATTGATCAGCCTTCAGCCCCATTACCTCGCTCTTCATCAAGATCGTAATTGTCTCCATCTCGAGCGTAAATAAGGGCTAGTGTATCTTCATCAAAGTCACTCAATGAATCAGA
This sequence comes from Avena longiglumis, assembly GCA_030063025.1. Taxonomy (NCBI): domain Eukaryota; kingdom Viridiplantae; phylum Streptophyta; class Magnoliopsida; order Poales; family Poaceae; genus Avena; species Avena longiglumis. The sequence goes on along the minus strand of CP125978.1, from coordinate 247,051,765 downwards.
CACCATCTTCGCACCATCATCACACGTTGTATTGCACTGTCTCTCAATATGACCAAAACCCCAAAGACTTGCGGCATTGTATATCCTTTGTCTTACCCGTGGAAGCCATAGAAGATGCACTACGAAAGGTGAGCATTGGATGATGGTGGAGAAGCAATGGAAATCTTGTGGTGGCCTTGGATCCGTAGTAGCCGGAGGCGAATCACGAGGAGGCTGATTGTCGGGATGTCCAAGTGGATGTGCGACCTGAATTATTAGTCCTCCTCCATGGTGTTTGGCGGTCCTCACTTCACGCTCAGCTTTGCAAGCAAGATGAAACAAACGAGTGATAGAATTATATTCCTTATAATCTAAGATGTGAATGTCCTTGTTTAATCCACCAAAGAAACGCAAGCATTTGTTCATTAGATTCAACAAGACCACACCTAACCATCCCGCTTGCAATTCCCGATAATACACTTCTACATAATTTTCCCTTGCTCTAAACGCGTGTCGATTCTTTAGTAAATCACGTTGATAAGTAGGAGGTACAAAACGAATACGCATAGCAGTTTTTAAAGCACCAAGTACTAGGAATAGTAGTAGGATTTAAACGACAATACTCGACCACCAAAGGGAAGCAAATTTAGTAAATTCACATGTAGCAGACTAACACGCATATTCTCGTGGATATTTTAAGCATAAAACGTTGTTCTACTTCCATCTCCCATGTAAGATATGCATCAGATTATATTTACCCTCAAAAGATGGAATATTTAATTTAAGCTTTGCAACATGATCATCATCACGCATCGTGGTCGAGCGTTGCGGTAGTAATGTCGGGACGACCAGCAGGTACTTGGAGGTTGTTCAACCTCCTCACAACAGATCGCCGTCGCCGTCGGTCGTAGTAGTACCCGCTCGTCTCAATGTTGCGGCAGCAGCGGCGGAAGTCGAGGAGCGGCCACCGCAAGCAGCCGGGGTGCGGCGAACCAGCAGTCCGACCCGTGATCGGAATGCGCCGGCGCCATGTGGGTGCCGGTGCGGCAATCGGTTCAAAAGCTCCTTGAACCGAACGTCAAGCTTGGCGTTGAAGGATTTCTCGAGTCCATCAATCTTGTCCACGGCGTTGGTGAGTTTGGTGTCAAACTCCCAGGCGTATCCACATCTTCGCCGACCACCAAGAGCGCGGAGAAGTGGGCATGTAGTTCTTCGTTCGTCATGGTGGCGGGGTTCCATGCATTGTCATGGTTAGTCCTTAAAAGCACGGTATATACTACAGGAATATGGTGGAAGTCACGCGTAATCCGTCAAGCAATATACAAAGCTCTTACAAGTTCTTACCAAACAGCAGGAAAAGGCGATGTGCAACTGCGAGGATCAGTGGGTCCAGAGATTGAACCAAGCGATTACCAGGAGTCGAGACACCGCACGTGGAGAATATCTGTGGAGCTCTGGGAAGGCTTAGCAAGGGGGTTAGCAATTATCAAAACAGCAATGCAAAAGTTGAAAGAATGCTCAACGACGGTACTGTGCTGGTCCTAGGCTAGACCGTACTAGAGACGCGAGCCTAGAGCACCAACGATGTCACGACGCGACACAACAAGCACTGTATGATGGTATGGCACCCTGAAAAGCGAACCGAGATGCAGAAAATCACTATGATGGCGAGTGGCTAGAACTGATCTACGGGGTCTAAAAAGAGGTTAGCCCCAAAAATTTTTTTGAAATTTTTTATTTTGCTCCGGAAAGCGCGTAGGCGCCAAAAAAATATCGCTATAACGGCCGATGGAGAAAAGTGATCCCCAAAGCCGAAAACTAGTATAGCCAGAAAAAATTTTCGGATGCGGTTCCAGACTTTTTTTTTTTTGCTCTCCTTCTGGACTTACGACCGGACTCTTAGCGCGACAAGGACTTTAGCTGAACATGGAAACAACAAAGAAGGAAAGTCAAAATAAATAACTAGGAAACAGTAACTCTACTCGGGCTCGTACCGCGACAGGAAAATTGATCGGATCTGTGTCGCGGTAGGAAGGCGGTGGCGGAGTATTAGGGTTTATGGTGGCAGGGTATATGGCGGCGGAATATGGTGGCGGAATATGGTGGCGGTGATCGGCGAGTGTGGCGGTGACTATTATGATCAGAACTCGAAACTCTAAGGGACGAGACACTAAGACCAACAACTCGACGCGACGATGTAGACACAAATTTAACAATGCAAAAACTGAAAAGATAATGCGAGGCATAGATTGGTTATGGGATGGATCTAAACTATAACTGTGTTTTTGGCTTTTTCATGGGTTATAGGTAAAAACAGATCTAATCTACGAAAACAGTAAAATCTCACCGAGCAACCTGAAATCTGATACCACTTGATAGGGAAAAGGTGTCCGATCTTTCGATGAGATGGCGATATTGGATTTGGTGGAGTTCGGGCTTGACGATCCGACTACACGTGCGAGCACGAGCGCCAATGCAATCGCTAGGCCAATCTCCTGGAGGTTACCGATCCTGCGTGAACACGATCACCGACCAAATGAGGGTCTTAATTCCTACCAAATCGAGAACAAGTAAGAACCAATATTGCAATCAAGATATTGCGGATTAAGAGGAAAGCTTTATTGAAGAGGTGGGATCCTGAATAGGTGCGGTACAAGAGGCCTCAAGGACGCTTCGAGCCTTGGCGAAGTTGCGACTATGGCTAACTTAATGTCTAAACAAAATCCGAGTCTAGAGGTTCGACTATGGGGCGTATTTAAGGCGAAATGGGGTTTCGCCAGCCATGGAAGTGGTGGCCGAATCCAACCCTAAAAGTCCTTTTCCTCAAATACGGACTCTAAAAGTGGCTAATTAAAATCTGCGAAAATTACACTGCCTGGCCCAAAATAAAGGTGTCGCAGACCATATTAAGATATGGACGAATTCAGAAGTATTGATCTTGAATATTTCGTCCAAGCCTTCTTTCTTCATTATGGTGGCCTCAAAGTTCTGAAATCTTCATCCGTGGCCTTCTCTTGGATCATCACATGGTTGCTGCCATCTCCATGCATGGCCATGCTCCAATGCTTGTCCCTCTCATGCATGCTTGGTCCATCATTCCTAAGAGTAAGAAACATATCTGATTTAGGCAGCATCATATTCTCATGTATGTAAGGAATAGTTCCAAGAAACGAAAGTACCTGATAGTTCAGTTGTTTGGCACGAGATCTTGTGATGGGTCCTTGTATGTGTGTTGCTGTAGGTACCACGGTTGTATCGATAGTAGGGATGTCCACATCAACATGTGGGCGGTAGTACCGTTCCTGGAGCAGTTCTTCCAGGAGACGATCTAGAAACTTCCCAGGTCCGATAGTACCGCTCGCACATCCGGTAGTACAGGTCCCATCTGAGTCCAAAGCCAGGGATCAAGGATGATTCTTGTGTGGATAGAGAGAGGGTTTTCGTGAGGGAGTACGGAGGCTTGGGTTAAGATAAGTGAGCTGAGAAGCACATGCATTCTAAAAAATTGAAGAAACAAATAAATACCAAACTAGAGTGCATGAGACTAAGAACGATGATGACAATTCAAATAGATGACAATCATGAGTGAAAACCAATTCAACTAGGTGACAAACACGAGTAAGCACATCAACCTCTCTATTGAGAGGGGGCGGTGGCCTAGGCCACCATATTTGAGTATACTCGGCTTGGCACCACGGAGATATATCTTGGGTCCATTACCGAAACTCATCATTGAGCTCACATATCACAAAATGATATTAAGAGGAATGATTTTGTTTACTTTGCACATAATGGGGGGAGGGATAGTCCAATCAATTAGGACCGCACTCCCCCTATGCCCATGCCTACACCTAAACCTAACATGGGTCGAGTATTAGGTGAGAGTGCAAGATAATCAAGTCAAACTCCTTGAATCTACGATATTTAGTTCAATCCTCAAGTAGCAAAACCTTGCTTCATCACGTGGCTTCGTGAAGATATCGGTAAGTTGATCTTTGGTTGATACATAGGATAGATCAATATCACCTCTAGCAACATGATCTCTAATGAAGTGATGTCGAATATCAATATGCTTTGTCCTTGTGTGATCCACCGGGTTGTATGCAATTTTGATGGCACTTTCATTGTCAGATAGAAGAGGCACTTTGTCACAATGGACGCCGTATTCCTTTAAAGTTTGCCTAATCCATAGCAATTGGGTGCAAGCACTAGCAGCAGCAACATACTCGGCTTCGGCGGTGGAGAGAGATATACAATTTTGCTTCTTAGAAGACCAACATACCAAGGACCTACCAAGGAATTGGCAGGCCCCGGATGTTGATTTCCTATCATCCTTGTCTCCCGCCCAATCCGAATCCGTGTATCCACAAAGAACGAATGTTGAGCCTTGAGGGTACCAAAGACCATAAAATGGGGTATGAACTACCGCCATTAAATGGCTTTCCTTAGGAGTAGCTTGATATCTTGCACACACACCTACACTCAACACAATATCGGGTCTAGATGCACAAAGGTAAAGCAAAGAACCAATCATAGACCGGTATACCTTTTGATCCACATCTTTACCATTTGGAATTTGTTCTAGATGAGTCTTTGTAGCCATGGGAGTAGGAGCTCCATTTAAATCTTGCATTTTGAATCTCTTGAGCATATCTTGAGTATACTTGGCTTGGTTGAAGAATGTTCCTCCTCTAACTTGCTTGATCTCAAATCCAAGAAATACCTTTAACTCCCCCATCAAAGACATCCGGAACCTACTAGTCATAAGCTTTGAGAATTCATCATTAAAAGCTTTGTTAGATGAGCCAAAGATAATATCATCAACATATATTTGGCATACAAAAATCTCCCCATTGACCCTCTTAGTAAAAAGAGTGGGATCAATTTTCCCAACCTCAAAGCCACGGTCAAACAATAACTCTCTAAGGTGCTCATACCACGTGCATGGGGCTTGCTTGAGCCCATAGAGCGCCTTATCAAGTTTGTAGACATGGTTTGGGAAGTTGGGGTCCTCAAATCCCGGGGGTTGCTTAACATATACCAATTCATTTAAAGGACCATAAAGGAATGCACTTTCTACATCCATTTGTTGCAACTTAAAATTATGATGTGCCGCATAAGAAAGAAGGATACGGATGGACTCAAGGCAAGCCACGGGTGCATAAGTCTCTCCATAATCAATGCCTTCAATTTGAGAGTACCCTTGTGCAACCAATATATCCTTGTTCCTTACTATAATTCCATGCTCATATTGCTTGTTCTTGAATATCCACTTTGTTCCAATAACATTGCGGCAATCTTTTGGCTTCTCAACTAACTTCCACACTTTGTTTCTCTCAAAGTTGTTGAGATCTTTGTGCATAGATTCTAACCAATCCGAATCTTCAAGAGCTTCCCACACTTTCTTTGGTTCAATCATGGAAATGTGAGCTTGATGTTCACTGAACCTCTTCAATTGTGCTCTTGTGGAAATTCCTTTCCTTAGATCTCCAACAACATTTTGGAGGGTGTAGTCTCTTATTTCCAACATTCTTTCCTTTCTAGCTTCGCGGCGAGCGTGGATCTCCTCATTGTTTCTTGGAGGACCCTCTTCATCATTTTGATCCTCGTCTGGACCATCAACTTGACCTTGATCATCATTGGATTCATCCTCTACATTGGGAGGCAAGGATTGACCTTGGTCTTGATCAAGTGCTCTTCTAGCATCAATTTGAGCTCGTCTCAAAACAGTTTGGATGGATCTTCCTTGACAAATTGACTTGGCACCACTTGACAACCCATCGAATGGACCAAGCTCCCTTTGACTAGAGTTCACACATTGATCACTATGTTGAGGGTCCACTTCTTGTCTTTGGCTTGAGTCAATGTCCTCTTCGGTAGATGGAGCATGTTGAGGTTGTGAAGATGAGGGCTCCACTCGAGTGGAGCATAGTTCTTCTCGATCCTCCATAAAGGGTTCCTCAACGGGGCGGATATAACCCACACCCATTCTTCCTATGGCATCCTGAGGCATTTCATCATCTGCATCACAAGAATCAACACGCCCCCTTGGGGACCATCATATTCTTCGAAGGTCACACTACAAGATTCTATGACGGCTCCGGAGAGCTTGTCATAGATTCTATAAGTGTGAGATTCGAGACCATAGCCAACAAAAATACCCTCTAATTCTTTAGACTCGAATTTAGACAAACAAACACCTTTGATGAGATAGAAACACTTACAACCGAACACCCGGAAATAAGATATGTTGGGCTTGTTACCGGTAAGTATCTCATATGGAGTCTTGCGCGGAGGTAGAGCCGGTTTGAAGCATGGCAAGCGGTGGAGACGGCTTCGGCCCAGAAGTTGTATGGAGATTTAAACTCCGCCAACATGGTCCTAGCCATCTCAATAAGAGTCTGGTTCTTTCTTTCGGCCACACCATTTTGTTGAGGGGTGTATGCAGCGGAATATTGATGTTTAATCCCCTCATCACTAAGGAAATCATTCAAGGTGTAGTTCTTGAACTCGGTGCCGTTGTCACTTCTTATAATCAATACGGGAACATTGTGTTGCCGTTGAACCAAGTTGATGAAGTCGATAAAAGTCTTTTGAGTTTCACTCTTCAACTTGAAGAAATAAACCCAAGAGTATCTTGAAAAGTCGTCAACAATCACCAAACAATATTTCTTCCCTCCAAGACTTGCATGAGATGGAGGACCAAATAGATCCACATGAAGGAGTTCCAAGATCTTGTTAGACTTGATTTGGTTCGTGGGCTTGTGTGGAGCGTCATGCATCTTCCCTAGAACACATGCCCTGCAAACACGATCTTTGGCAAAGGAAACATTTTCTTTTAGTCCAACAATATGGCCCTCTTTATGGAGACTTTGCAAAGTTCTCATATTGACATGGGCTAGTCGGCGGTGCCATAGCCAACCCACATCAGCCTTTCCGTATAAGCACATCGGACCTGCAGTGGCTTGCCCCGAAAAGTCCACCACATACAAGTCATTTTTGACGTACCCAACGAAAGCGACCTTGAGAGACTTGCTCCACATGAGGACCATAATATCATCATCAATAAAGACGGCAAAGCCCATCTTTCCAAGAGCACGGACAAAAAGTAAATTGTATCCAAGGGTTTCAACAAGCATGACGTTCACGAGTGTAATGTCGTCAGCCACCACTACCTTGCCGAAACCCATTACCTTAGACTTTGACTTATCGACATATGTGACGGTGATTTGATCTTCATTTGACACCAAGTCCTTGACAATGGACGAGCTTCCGGTCATATGACTTGTGCAACCACTATCGATCACCCATTTGACCCTCCAGAAGCATAAGTCTACAAAAGATCAAGCTAGTTTTTAGGTACCCATTTTCCAATGGGTCCTCTTTTGTTAGAAACAAGGGTCTTGGGAACCCAAATAGACCAAGCAATGTAACCATCATAAGGGCCAACATATTGTGCATACACATCACCATAATAATCACGCATTAGAACATAGTGAGGATTAGCACTTCCCGCAAAATCATCATGAGACATAGTTTTACCATTTGTGGTCTTACTCTCCACAATGGTCTTGTTGGTCTCTTGTGCGGGCTTGTCCTTCTTCTTCTTGTTGTTCTTCTTCTTTGTTTTGGAGACAAAACCAATGCCCCCTTTATCACCACTACGCCTTTGCTTGCTCAAAAGATCATCAATGGACTTGATGCCTTGTGGAAATGTGGCCTTAGCAAGCTCCCCCTTCAACCTAGCATTCTCTTCAAGGATAGTTGTGCTACTAGATGGAATGAAGTTACTAGGTGAAGGAATATTGGCCAATTGAGTTTGAAGCGTTTAATGGGACTTTGTGAGTGACAAGAGTTCACTCTCCAAGTCTTTGTGGGCCTTGTTAAGCAAGCTAAAGTCCTCGGCAAGTTTTTCATGAACCACACCAAACTCAACCTTGTCCTTTTTAGCTCTTTTATATTTAGCAATAGCATGATCACGCTCTTTGATGAGTTTGTTAACAATAATGTCATTGGCCTCATCAAGCCCTTCAAGTTTTAATTCAAGTGACAACCTAGTTTCTTGTTCTTCTTCTAGAGCATTGTTTAGGGCCTCTAGCTCAATCATATGTTCATGCCCAAGTTTACATCTTACATCTAGAAGCTCTTGAGTATGTGATAGTTGATCTAAGATGTTTCCAAAATGTAGCTTAGCATCACCTTCTAGGTTAGTCATAAACTCATGAAAGGCAATTAATTCCTTTTTAACATCAAGTGACATCTCATCATCAATTTCATCATTATCTAAGTGAGTAGAGCGGGATGATGAAGATACCTCCGTTCCTCTTGCCATAAGGCAAGTGACGTTCTTGGTGGAGGAGTTCTCATTTGGAGAATCGAAGAGTGAGAATGTCAGAGTAGATGTGGTGGCAAGAGCAGCCACACCATGAGAAGTTTCCTCTTCGTCATCTTCATCATCTTCATTGTCGGAGGAGTACTCTTCATGAGTGATCAAGACAATTTCTCCCGGCTTCTTGTTGATGGGATTCTTCTTGATGAAAGGTTTCTTGTACGGTCCCTTGAGAGTCTTCTTCAACACAAGCTTTCCACCATGATCTTCTCTCTTCTCATAGGGGCAACTAGCCACAAAGTGGTAGCGGTCACCACAATTGAAGCAAGTTCTCAATCTTGTGGTATTCTCTCTTTTCCCATTTGGATTGCTTCTCCGTTCCATTTCCATCTTGGCCTTGGCAGGGTTCTTCCAAAAGTTATTTGCATAGAAAGCCATATATTGACCATGCGCAATCTTCACTTCATCGGGATGGTCCATGGAAAGCCCTTCATCACTATCATCTTCATCCCCATGGTCCACAACTTTGGCCTTCAAAGCAACATTGACAACATTACTCATACCAAGGGCACGAGCACGGGCATCTTTGGCATTCTTGGCGGCAACCTTGAAAGCAGCCATCTCTTGCATAACTTCATTTGAGGTCATGAGATGGTAGTTGTGTCTTCCTTGTAGACTCTTCAAGTCGGTGGGCTCAAAAGGCATGAGTGCACTCACATACTTCCTTTTTATCCATGCATCATCCACATGTGAGGCACCGACATTTCTAAAGGCGGTGGCGGTGGTCTTGAGCCTTCGGTACATGTCTTCATGATCTTCACCTTCTTTCATGTAGAAGCCTTCGGCTTCATTGCTTAGAGCATCATATCGATTCCTCCTCATACTCTCATTGCCAATAAACAACACAGTGAGAGCATCCCAAGCTTCCTTGGCAATGCTAAAGTGCTCAATGTGTGGGTAATCCTTTGTCCCCAAACCTTGTTGAATCATATGCAGAGCAGTGGCATTGAGTTGACTATTAACAATCTCTCTTCTTGTCAAGTTGTTTGGATCCCCAATAAAGAGTCCATGCTCGATGATGTTCCATAGTTCAATGCAAGAGCTGAGCATATGAGTTCTCATTAGTGATTGTCATTGAGCAAAAGTAGCGGATTCTTCAAGCTTAGGTGGGTCACCTCTATTGTAAACATGAGGGTGAGAGATTGGAGGGTCGGGAGAGTACCATGAGTCACGGTGCTCACCCTTCCCACCATTATTGTGTGTGGAGGAATTATCGTTGTCTGGTTTACCCCCTACCAATGCACCCTCGGGGGATACTGACGTATTCCCCTTAGGTAAAATGGATGGTTGATCCTCTTGAGGAGATGGGGGTGGTGAGCCTTCTTTGTCTTTAAGAAGTTGCTCAAGCATCTTCTTGACTTCGTTGACCAAGGAAGAGCTCAATCTTGTTTCCAAGTTTTTGAGATCTTCCATGGTCACCGTGGTCGGCTCACCATCCCCTTCGCGGATACCCATATTCTCTTAGGCGGTAAAGCCCAAATAAAGAGCCGCTCTGATACCAATTGAAAGGATCGTATGGGCACCTAGAGGGGGGGTGAATAGGTGCTACTTCAAATTTTCTTCTTTTTCAAATTAAGGTTTGACAATAAGGTAAATTCTCTAGATAATGCAACTATGGTGAATTTACCTATATGACACTTATGCAAGGGCTACCACAACACAAAGTAGTAACAAGTAAGTAAGGTGCGGTAAAGGATAGAAGTAACCGAAAAGTGGACGCGGAGACACAAGGATTTGTTTCCCGTAGTTCCTTCCTTTTGAGGGGAAGTACGTCTACGTTTGGAGAGGGGGTGGTTTCAAACCACCAACGCCACGAGAGGCCTCCCTTGTTCTCCGATGAATCTCACCCCAACGGGATCGATTCACCTTCCACTATATCGGCAACCTTCAAGGTGGAAGCCGGCACCGTTACAAGTTTGGGGCACACATCCACAACTTAATCGGAGGCTCCCAAATACAAGCAAGCTGTCAAAGCAATCAAAGACAAGAACTAGTGTTATGGGGTAACCCCTTGGGGTGGCCCGATCTTTCACGAATCTCCGCGGGAATCGGGGGTAAAGCGGTGGAAGGGGAAAGGGGATGAAATCCACGAACACACGCACACGAAGAACCCGACGAACTCATGCACACAAAACACGATACACGCCGATAACTCACGCCGGTGGCAACCGGTCCAACATAATCTCTAGGATCGGTGTTGGGCGAAGCTCTCTCTCTCCACACCAACAACGGGGGACGAGGTGCTTGGTGAGATCTTGACAACTTGGGGGCGAGAAACCGAGAACCAAAGGCCTTGTACAACTTGAACGCACTAGGCAAGATCCAAGAGGAGGGTGGATAATAGGGTGCTCCTTGGTAGGAGCATGAGACCAATAGATGTAAGTTCCTCAAAGGGTTTCCTTGATCTATTATTATCCAAGTCTAGGGTTTACAATGGAGGGTGGGGGCTATTTATAGGCCAACCACGAAAACAGGGGTATTTTAGGAACAAATAGCGAAATATATAGAGGGTTACAGGGCACTGGCCCGACTTAACACGATCAGGTCCACCTGTGTCCTAGGTACGGCCAAGACGACCGGTAGTACCGGTCAGCCGGTAGTACCGCTTCCGGGCCCGGTAGTGCCGCTTGTCGTCCTGGGACTTCCGCTGGCGTCGTCTGTTGGTGGTGGTAGAAGGAGGCGGTAGTGTCGGGGTCCCGTAGTACCGGGTCCAGGTCTGGTAGTACCGCCGGAGACAGAGAGTTTTTGGCTTCATGGGTCCTGCTGGTGGCGGTAGGCGAGTAATGGCCGCTAGGTCCCAGAGTACTGGCGACAGAGAGCATTTGGTCTCCTCCGCTGGTGCTCCTCCGTTCTGTGGGTCCTTCTCTTCGTACCTGATGATTCACAAGGTATGCGTATGAAGTAGCAGGCCATCCAAGCGTGTATCGAAGTCACACAAGGAGAGGAGCGAGTTCACCTTAGCTTGAAGGAGTTTGGCTCGGGCGCGAGTCATGGGTCCACTTGGGGAGCTCGTGGGAGTAGATGTAGTAGCGGTCGTAGGACGGGCTGCATCAGCTCCCCCACTTGGGAAAGAGTCGTCCTCGACTCTTCAACCTTCTCAACTTCATCTTCTCCATGGTAAGGTGAGAAGTCCTTGACATCGAATGTCGAGCTCACAAGATACTTTGATGTTGGGATATCGATGATATAGGCGTTGTTGTTGATCCTCTTTAGCACCTTGAATGGTCCATCACCTCTTGGCTTGAGCTTGGAGTCGCATTCCTTTGGGAAGCGGTCTTTACTTAAGTGTATCTGTTAGGGGGTAACCCTGGGGTTGGCCCGATCTTTCACGAATTCCACGAGAAACGAGGGGAAAGAGGTGGTCGGGGGATGAAATCGAGGAAAACGATGAAAACCATGAACACACACACACCAAAACACGATACACACCTACTCCTCACGCCGGTGGCAACCGGTCCAACATAATCTCTAGGATCGGTGTTGGGCGAAGCTCGCTCTCCACACCAATAATGGGGGATGAGGTGCTTGGTGAGATCTTAACGACTTGGGGGCGAGAAACCGAGAACCCAAGGCCTTGTACAACTTGAACGCACTAGGCAAGATCCAAGAGGTGGGTGGATAATCCGGTGCTCCTTGGTAGGAGCATGAGACCAATAGATATAAGTCCTCAAAGGGTTTCCTTAATATCTATTATTATCCAAGTCTAGGGTTTAGAATGGAGGGTGGGGGCTATATATAGTCCAGCCACAAAACAGGGGTAGTTTCGGAATGAAAAGGTAAATTATAGGTAGGGTTACAAGGCACAGGGCCGAACTTAGACGATCAGGGTCAGCAGACGGTAGTACGGTCCCGAATCCGAGTAATGGTGGTAACTGAGTACCGCTCGAGCGGTAGTACCGCTTGAGGGCCTGGAGCTTCCGTCGGAGGCGCCTGTGGCGAGCGGTAGGAGGGGGCGGTAGTACCGCTGTCCGGTAGTACCGGTTGCTGGACCGGTAGTACCGCTTGCATCTGGGGCGTGGAGTGGTGCTTCCTGTGGCGAGCGGTAGGAGGAGGCGGTAGGACCGCTTGGAGCGGTAGTACCGGTCGTCCCAACCGGTAGTGTCGCTTGTGTCTGGCAGCGACTGGTGGCTTCTTCGTACCTGATGATGCACAGTGTTTACGTGTGAAGTATCAAGCCATCCAAGGGTGTGTCGAAGTCACACAAGGAGAGGAGCGAGTTCACCTTAGCTTGAAGGAGTTTGGCTCGGGCGCGAGTCATCGGTCCACTTGGGGAGCTCGTGGGAGTAGATGTAGTAGCGGTCGTAGGACGGGCTGCATCAGCTCCCCCCCTTGGGAAAGAGTCGTCCTCGACTCTTCAACCGTCACAACTTCCTCTTCGCCATGGTAGGGTGAGAGGTCCTTGACATTGAATGTCGAGGTCACAAGATACTTAGATGTTGGTATATCGATCACATAGGCGTTGTTGTTGATCCTCTTTAGCACCTTGAATGGTCCATCGCCTCTTGGCTTTTGCTTGGAGTCGCGTTCCTTGGGGAAGCGGTCTTTACTCAAGTGTATCCATACAAGGTCACCCTCATCAAAGATCATCTCTTTCTTGTTCTTGTTTAGCCTTGATGCTTGGAGAAGGACTTGTTGCTCGATAGTAGCTCGTGTGTCTTCATGGAGGTTCTTCATTGTTTGGGCACGCTTGACAACGTCCATATTGGAACGTTCATGAAGTGGAAGGATATCGAGCGCGGTGAGAGGCTCGAAGCCGTAGACGATCATGAACGGGCTACTCATGGTGGTGGAGTGCTTGGCGCGGTTGTAGGCGAACTCGGCGTGTGGGATACATTCCTCCCAGTCTTTGAGGTTCTTACTTATCAACACCCGGAGGAGTGTGCCAAGACTTCGATTGACGACCTCGGTTTGTCCATCGGTTTGAGGATGCGAGGCGGACGAGAAGAGGAGCTTGATGCCGAGCTTGGCCCTGAGAGTCTTCCAGAAGTAGCTCATGAATTTTACGTCGCGGTCGGAGACGATTGTTCTAGGCACACCGTGTAGCCGAATTATTTCCCTGGCTACATGTGAAGCATCATCGGTCTTATGGCACGGAATGAAATGTGCCATTTTAGAAAAGCGATCCACGACTACAAATATGGAATCATGACCATGTTTAGATCTAGGCAAGCCTAACACAAAGTCGATGCTAATGTCCGACCAAGGTGTATGAGGAATAGGCAATAGCATATAAAGACTAAAGGGGTTGGACTTAGACTTAGCTTGGATACATGTAGTGCATCGTTGAACGTGGCGCTCCATGTCGCGCTTCATCTTTGGCCAAAAGTAGTGAGTGGAGAGCATGTCATATGTCTTGTCACGGCCAAAGTGACCCATAAGGCCTCCACCATGGGACTCGTGAAGAAGCAAAAGTTGGAGAGACAATTTCGGAATGCAAAGCTTGTTTTGTTTGAAAAGAAACCCCTTATGCAAATAGAAATCATCAATCCCTTTGTCTATTGAACATTGTGCAAATATTGGTCCAAAGAAGGAGTCGAACGCGTACAAAGATTTGATGTCATCAAGACCCAAGACATTGACTTCGAGTCGTGTAAGAAGGCTTGTGTTTTTGCGAGACAAGGCGTCTGCTACCACATTTTCTTTGCCCTTCTTGTATTTGACAATGTAAGGAAAAGACTCCATGAACTCAACCCATTTTGCGTGCCTTTTACTCAAGTTGGCTTGGCCCTTAAGATACTTCAATGACTCATGGTCGGAATGGATGATAAATTCTTTGGGACAAAGATAGTGTTGCCACACTTGAAGAACTCGAACCAAGGCAAAAAGTTCTTTGTCATAAATGGGATAATTGAGGCGTGCGCCATCCAATTTCTCACTATGGTAAGCAATAGGATGCCCATTTTGCATAAGGACGCCACCAATGCCAATACCACTAGCGTCACATTCAATCTCAAAGGTTTTTGTGAAATCCGGCAATGCAAGAAGTGGTGCTTCGGTGAGCCTCTTTTTGAGCTCATCAAAAGCCTTTTGTTGTGCTTTTCCCCAAATGAACGTGACATTTTTCTTGGTCAATTCGTTGAGGGGGCAAGCAATTGTAGAAAAATCTTTCACAAAGCGACGGTAAAAGCCAGCCAACCCATGAAAACTACGAAGTTGACTAACATTTGTTGGGATGGGCCAATCTCGTATGTCCTTGACTTTTGAGACATCCACTTCTATGCCATTCGAAGACACAACAAAACCAAGGAAAATCAGCTTGTCTCTTGCAAAAGTGCACTTTGGGAGATTAGCATAAAACTTTTCATGACGAAGGATTTGGAGGACCTCCTTAACATGAGTAACATGCTCCTCTAGTGACTTGCTATAGACAAGAATGTCATCAAAGTAAACAACTACACTCTTTCCAATGAGAGATCGCAAAATATGGTTCATGAGGCGCATGAAGGTAGATGGGGCATTGGATAAGCCAAAAGGCATAACCAACCATTCATAGAGACCAAGCTTGGTCTTGAAGGCGGTTTTCCACTCATCACCTTCAGCCATGCGAATTTGATGGTAGCCACTACGAAGATCAATTTTCTAAAATATAGTGGCTCCACATAACTCATCAAGCATGTCATCAAGACGCGGTATAGGATGTCGATAATGCACGGTGATAGCATTGATTGGACGGCAGTCCATGCATAACCGCAACGTATCATCCGTTTTCAGGACTAGAATCACGGGGACCGCGCTTGGGCTAGTGCTTACTTGGATCAAACCTTTGGAGACTAGTTGGTTGATTTGACGTTCGATCTCCTTCGTCTCTTCCGGGTTCAGGCGATACGTACGCGGTTTGGGAGTGGGCGCCGGTATGAGGTCGATGCGGTGCTCGATTCCACGAAGAGGAGGGAGTCCATGAGGAAGCTCTTAGGGGAATACGTCTTGAAATTCCTGCAAAATAGCCATCAAAGAAGGAGGAACATTTGTCAAGTCGTTAGTCCCTTGCGCTAGTCCCCTGCATACAAGGACATAGTGCAAGATGGATGGGTTGTTCCGCACTTCTCTCATCTCACTTTTGGTGGCAAGAAGAACACTCTTAGTTTTTCCACTTGAGTTTGACTTTTATCTCTCACTCACTATGGTGTGGTTCTCTCGCTCACCACTCTTATCACAAGGTGTCTTTGTGTATTGCGCCCTCGCTAAAGCCTTTGCATTGTCCGCAATTATTTGGCTAGGAGTCATTGGTTGCAACACACAAGTTTTATCAAGCCATTTGAAGGTGTAAGTGTTTGAGTGACCATTATGCAAAGCACGCTTTTCATATTGCCACGGCCTTCCGAGCAGCATATGGCAAACCGTCATTGGGACCACGTCACATTCCACCGTGTCCTTGTAGTGCCCAGTGGAGAACGTCACCGAGACGGTGTGCTTGATCTTCACGGATCCTTGGTCACTTAGCCATTGGATATGGTAGGGGTGTTTATGTGGATGGAGGGTGAGGTTGAGTTTCTCACACAATTCCGTGCTTGCAAGGTTGCGGCAACTCCCTCCATCGATGATAACTTTGATGGACTTCCCATTGATGCCGGCACGAGTTTGGAAGATGTTCGAGCGTTGGTCTTCATTCTCATTGACTTGGGTAGTCAAGACCCTTGTGACCACAATGGACTTGCATCATGCTCACACACAAGAAGTTCTTGGTCCTCTTCCAAATGTTGCCTTGCAAAGGCTTCCTTGACCCTTGCATCAAACTCTTCTTCACTCAAGTATTCTTCATCGCCGTTTTCATGGATGAACAAAACTTTCTTGTTTCCACAAGCATTTGACTTGTGCCCTTTGCCTCCACACTTGTAGCATTCACCATTGAATGGTTGATCATCCCTTGTGTGTATGCCACTCGGGGGCTGTTTTCCTTGAGGGAGAGTTGGCTTGAAGGGAAGCTTGGTGGTACTTGAGGAGCTTCCACTTGGTGTTGTTGGAGTAATGGTTGGCGCTTGCTTGTAGGTGAAGTACGTCTTTGGCTTGTTGTACTTGATGTCTTCTTGCACTTGATGCTCGGCCGTTGAAGCGATGTGCACAAGCTCAACCATGTTGTTGTACTTTTGGAACTCGGTGATGCGCTTGATGGGATGGTTCAAGCCATTGAGGAAGCGTGCCATTGTTTGTTCTTCTCGCTCTTCAATGTTGGCACGGATCATGTTGAGCTCCATTTGTTCGAAGTACTCTTCCACGGTATTTGTTCCTTGACTAAGCGTTTGAAGATTGTTGAAGAGGTCACGCGTGTAGTGTGAAGGAAGAAAGCGGGATCTCATATGAGTCTTCATATCTTGCCAAGTTGCGATTGGAGGCTCTTCTTTTGCTTCGCGAGCGAGTTGGACTTGTTCCCACCAAAGGTTGGCATACTCATCAAACTGAGGGATGCCATGGCCATCATCTTCTCATTGCTATAGTTGTGCATGCGGAAGATCTTGTCGACCTTGAGTTCCCAAGAGAGATATTCCTCGGGCTCATTGGAACCGGTGAACTTTGGCATGGTGAACTTGAGCTTGCCGAAAGTTTCTTCTCCATTGCGGTTTCGGTTGCGGCGGTTGCCATGATTTGGGCCGTCATCATCATAATCCGAGCTCTCATGTCTTGCTTGGTGATTGTTGCGTTGCTCTTGCGGTTGTTGAGGTGCCGCGTTTGGTGGTGGAACTTGTTGTTGACGGCGAGCTTGGGGAGCTTGCTCGTTTTGTTGTTGCGGTTGAGGACGAGGAGGAGGTTGATGGTCCTCACGAAGAGCTTGGGGAGCTTGCTCTTGTTCTTGTTGTGGTTTATGCCGAGGAGCATTAGCTTGCACCATGTGGCGAGGAGGACGTCGAGCCGCATGCGCAATGGGCTGCTCTTCTTCTTCTTGGTGTAGGGGAGGCTCGTCTTGACCATCATGGTGCCGACATGGACGATCATGTCGATGATGACGCCTTGGAGGATCTTCGAGTGCTTCACGTCGCCGGTGATCTTGTTCGTCCTCTTCGGATGCTTCACTTGTTGTTGAAGGGGCATGTCGACGTCGATGGCCTTGGTGGTCCATGCGAGGTTGCTCTTGTTGAATCACAAGTGCCCTTGGTTGTGGCCGGTTAAGCTTCGCCTTGGAGGTCTTGCGGAGAGGTCACCATCATAGCTTGACGTTGCGGCGTGACGCGGAAATGGTACCGCTTGCGAAGAGCTCATGGATTGAAGAACGGGTCCATCCCGGTGCCTTGAAGCGTGACGGCGAGGTGCACTTGATTCACTTGAGGAGTGCCGAGATGAGCTTGATTCGCGCGAGCGTGGCCTTGCGAGTCCATCAATGATGCGTTGAAGCTTCTCATCCGTTGAGGCGAGTGCACGACCAAGAGCTTCATTTTGATGACCGAGGTTGTGTTGCATGGCATGCATTTGGCCACGGACTTCTTCGAAGCGGTTGTCGATGTTCTTGAATTCCACACGGGCCTCGCTAAATTGTTCATCTTGGCGCCGCTCGAGAGCTTCACAACGATAGTTGAATTCTCCTCGGACCTTCCAATGGTCCCATCTTGTCATGAATTGGTTATCATCCTCCGGAGGTGGTGGTGGTTGGGATGGCTCTCCATGCCTGTCCATAATGCAAAGCCAACAAGGGTTGTAGATGGAGAGAAAGGGTGTGGATAGTAAGCCTTTTACCTCACCTTGGAGATTATATCAAACCAATTGCCACACAAATGAGCGAAAAAGCGTGCAAAGTGAAATGGCAAGAAACTCTCAAAGGCTTTTGGTGGGAAGGTTAGGATTGTGGAAAACCAAACAAAAGGTTATTGTCCTACGTGGTAAAGAACCAAAGGTCAAAAGCAAAAGGAAACAATCTACAAAACACGGAAAACACACACGTGGAGAAAAACGGGGTTAGCACGACTATGAAAATGAGCACAAAAGGTCCTAACGAAGACTACGCTCGGTTGTCGTGCCAACACAAGGAGAGACCACAACTCGTTTGCTAAAAGAGGATAAGCAATAGATTTGTGCACTTGCCTCGGTTCGCTCTTTCTTCTCTCTTGTTGGCTTGCAAGCTTGGTATTCTCTATGTATTGGGGGACTATGTATCTTTCTATTTTATATTTTTCTATTCCTTTTTTTTATTCTTTCTCTTTTTCTCCCTTGCTATGCTACTATGTTAGCTTTTGTATTTGGCCTCACACTCTCACTTTCCGAAGGCAAGTGCACAATGCTTAGACAAACACAAAATGAGTTGCTCTCATAGGATAGATATACACAAAGGAAGATATGGGGCTATCAAGGTGGTGCAAGTTATACCTTTGGTATTGTTGACAACTTGCAACCGTTGGCGGGGGATGGTGTTCGAGTGTCACGGTGCCGTTGAGCGCGGGATGACTTTGATGCGGAAGCTGTTGTGAAAATGGCAACAAACACGCGAAACACGAACAAGCGAGGTGGAAAGGTCAGCAAACGAAAATGAGGCGTCAACGGGCGATGAAGGACGGTCAGGATCCAGCGGTAGTGCCGCTTGCGACAACCGGTAGTACCGGTGAGCGGTAGTACCGGTGAGCGGTAGTACTGCTTGTACTACCGGTAGTACCGGTCACTTGCGGTAGTACCACTTGCACGGCCGGTAGTACCGCTTGGCATAGATCTGGATCGCGATGAACTTGCGAAAAACCTCAAATTCGTGGGAAATCTGACCGAAAGGCTGGGCTAGAAACAACAGGGGCTATAGATCGACTCCCAAAGCAACAGATCTATGGACCAAAACCACGAAAAACTCACCAAATCCAGAGATCGATCCGAAGGCAAATTGGGGCTCTTTTTGGTAGGATTTTCGTTTTTAAGGTGGATAAAAGAAAAATTGGGGGGAAAATTCGTGATCAACCGTGCTCTTGATACCAATATGTTAGGGGGTAACCCTGGGGTTGGCCCGATCTTTCACGAATTCCACGAGAAACGAGGGGAAAGAGGTGGTCGGGGGATGAAATCGAGGAAAACGATGAAAACCACGAACACACACACACCAAAACACGATACACGCCTACTCCTCACGCCGGTGGCAACCGGTCCAACATAATCTCTAGGATCGGTGTTGGGCGAAGCTCGCTCTCTACACCAAAAACGGGGGATGAGGTGCTTGGTGAGATCTTGACGACTTGGGGGCGAGAAACCGAGAACCCAAGGCCTTGTACAACTTGAACGCACTAGGCAAGATCCAAGAGGTGGGTGGATAATCTGGTGCTCCTTGGTAGGAGCATGAGACCAATAGATATAAGTCCTCAAAGGGTTTCCTTAATATCTATTATTATCCAAGTCTAGGGTTTACAATGGAGGGTGGGGGCTATATATAGTCCAGCCACAAAACAGGGGTAGTTTCGGAATGAAAAGGTAAATTATAGGTAGGGTTACAAGGCACAGGGCCGAACTTAGACGATCGTAGGCAGGACCCAGAGGTCTGGAATCCGACAGTAGTACCGGTGGTAACCGGTAGTACCGCTTCCGGAGTGGTAGTACCGCTTGAGGGCCTGGAGCTTCCGTCAGAGGCGCCTGTGGCGAGCGGTAGGAGGGGGCGGTAGTACCGCCGTCCGATAGTACCGGTTGCTGGACCGGTAGTACCGCTTGCGTCTGGGGCGTGGAGTGGTGCTTCCTGTGGCGAGCGGTAGGAGGAGGCGGTAGTACCGGTCGTCCCAACCGGTAGTACGACTTGCTTCTGGCAGCGACTGGTGGCTTCTTCGTACCTGATGATGCACAGTGTTTGCGTGTGAAGTAGCAAGCCATCCAAGGGTGTGTCGAAGTCACACAAGGAGAGGAGCGAGTTCACCTTAGCTTGAAGGAGTTTGGCTCGGGCGCGAGTCATGGGTCCACTTGGGGAGCTCGTGGGAGTAGATGTAGTAGCGGTCGTAGGACGGGCTGCATCAGTATCCACACAAGGTCGCCCTCTTCGAAGATTATCTCTTTGTTGTTCTTGTTTAGCCTTGATGCTTGGCGAAGGACTTGTTGCTCGATAGTAGCTCGTGTGTCTTCATGGAGTTTCTTCATTGTTTGGGCACGCTTGATAACGTCCATGTTGGCACGTTCATGAAGTGGAAGTTGGAGGATATCGAGCGCGGTGAGAGGCTCGAAGCCATAGACGATCATGAATGGGCTCCTCATGGTGGTGGAGTGCTTGGCGCGGTTGTAGGCGAACTCGGCGTGTGGAATACATTCCTCCCAGTCTTTAAGGTTCTTCTTTATCAACACCCGGAGGAGTGTTCCAAGGCTTCGATTGACGACCTCGGTTTGTCCATCGGTTTGAGGATATGAGGCGGACGAAAAGAGGAGCTTGATGCCGAGCTTGGCCATGAGAGTTTTCCAGAAGTAGCTCATGAATTTGATGTCGCGGTCGGAGATGATTATTCTTGGTACACCGTGCAGCCTAATTATTTCCCTGAAAAACAAATTGGCTACATGTGAAGCATCATCGGTCTTATGGCACGGAATAAAGTGTGCCATTTTTGAAAAGCGATCCACTACCACAAATATAGAATCATGTCCATGTTTAGATCTAGGCAAGCCTAACACAAAAGTCCATGCTAATGTCCGACCAAGGTTTATGAGGAATAGGCAATGGCATATAAAGACCAAAGGGGTTGGACTTAGACTTAGCTTGGATACATGTAGTGCATCGTTGGACGTGGCGCTCCACGTCGCATTTCATCTTTGGCCAAAATTAGTGAGTGGAGAGCATGTCATACGTCTTGTCACGGCCAAAGTGACCCATAAGGCCTCCACCATGGGACTCTTGAAGAAGCAAAAGTTGGAGAGACGATTTCGGAATGCAAAGCTTGTTTTGTTTGAAAAGAAAACCCTTATGCAAATAGAAATCATCAATCCCTTTGTCTATTGAACATTTTGCAAAAAATGGTCCAAAGAAATGGTCGAACGCGTACAAAGATTTGATGTCATCAAGGCCGAAGACATTTACTTCGAGTCGTGTACGAAGGCTTGTGTTTTTGCGAGACAAGGCATCCGCTACCACATTTTCTTTGCCCTTCTTGTATTTGACAATGTAAGGAAAAGACTCCATGAACTCAACCCATTTTGCGTGCCTTTTACTCAAATTGGCTTGGCCCTTAAGATAGTTCAACGACTCATGGTCGAAATGGATGATAAATTCTTTGGGCCAAAGATAGTGTTGCCACACTTGTAGAACTCGAACCAAGGCAAAAAGTTCTTTGTCATAAATGGGATAGTTTAGGCGTGCGCCATCAAGTTTCTCACTATGGTAAGCAATAGGACGCCCATTTTGCATAAGAACGCCACTAATGCCAATACCACTAGCGTCACATTCAATCTCAAATGTTTTTGTGAAATCCGGTAATGCAAGAAGTGGAGCTTCGGTGAGCCTCTTTTTGAGCTCATCAAAAGCCTTTTGTTGTGCTTTTCCCCAAACGAACGTGACATTTTTCTTGGTCAATTCGTTGACGGGGCAAGCAATGGTAGAAAAGTCTTTCACAAAGCGACAGTAAAAGCCAGCCAACCCATGAAAACTACGAAGTTCACTAACATTTGTAGGGATGGGCCAATCTCGTATGTCCTTGACTTTTGAGACATCAACTTCAATGCCATTAGAAGACACAACAAAACCAAGGAAAATTAGCTTGTCTTTTGCAAAAGTGCACTTTGGGAGATTAGCATAAAGCTTTTCATGAAGAAGGATTTGAAGGACCTCCTTAACATGAGTAACATGCTCCTCAAGTGACTTGCTATAGACAAGGATGTCATCAAAGTAAACAATTACACTCTTCCCAATGAGAGATCTCAAAATATGGTTCATGAGGCGCATGAAGGTAGATGGGGCATTAGATAAGCCAAAAGGCATAACCAACCATTCATAGAGACCAAGCTTGGTCTTGAAGGCGGTTTTCCACTCATCACCTTCGGCCATGCGAATTTGATGGTAACCACTACGAAGATCAATTTTCGAAAATATAGTGCCTCCCCATAACTCATCAAGCATGTCATCAAGACGCGGTATAGGATGTCGATAACGCACGGTGATAGCATTGATTGGACGACAGTCCATGCATAACCGCAACGTATCATCCGTTTTTGGAACTAGAATCATGGGGACCGCGCTTGGGCTAGTGCTTACTTGGATCAAACCTTTGGAGACGAGTTGGTTGATTTGGCGTTCGATCTCCTTTGTCTCTTCAGGGTTCGTGCGATACGCGACGCGGTTTGGGAGTGGGGCGCCGGGTATGAGGTCGATGCGGTGCTCGATTCCACGAAGAGGAGGAAGGCCATGAGGAAGCTCTTCGGGAAATACATCTTGGAATTCCTACAAAATAGCCATCAAAGGAGGAGGAACATTTGTCAAGTCTTTATTTCCTTGCGCTAGTCCCTTGCATACAAGGACATAGTGCAAGATGGATGGGTTGTTCCGCAGTTCTCTCATCTCACTTTTGGTGGCAAGAAGAACACTCTTAGTTTTTCCACTCGAGTTTGGCTTGTAGCTCTCACTCACTATTGCGCCCTCGCTAAAGCCTTTGCATTGTCCGCAATTATTTGGCTAGGAGTCATTGGTTGCAACACACAAGTTTTATCAAGCCATTTGAAGGTATAAGTGTTTGAGTGACCATCATGCAAAGCACGCTTGTCATATTGCCACGGCTGATGTGGACATCCCTACTATTGATACAACCGTTGTACCTACAGCAACACACATACAAGGACCCATCACAAGATCTCGTGCCAAACAACTTAACTATCAGGTACTTTCATTTCTTGGAACTATTCCTCACATACATGAGAATATGATGCTGCCTAAATCAGATATATTTCTTACTCTTTGGAATGATGGACCAAGCATGGATGAGAGGGACAAGCATTGGAGCATGGAGATGGCAGCAAGCATGTGATGATCCAAGAGAAGGCCACGGATGAAGATTTCAGAACTTTGAGGCCACCATAATGAAGAAAGAAGGCTTGGACGAAATATTCAAGATCAATACTTTACGAATTCGTCCATAGCTTAATATGGTGTTGCGACACCTTTAT
The DNA here is from genome assembly GCA_030063025.1 of Avena longiglumis. Classification (NCBI taxonomy): domain Eukaryota; kingdom Viridiplantae; phylum Streptophyta; class Magnoliopsida; order Poales; family Poaceae; genus Avena; species Avena longiglumis. Next base: position 247,028,379 of record CP125978.1, on the reverse strand, counting down.
TTTTGGCCAGGCCCATGTAATTTTCGCAGGATTTTAATTAGCCACTTTTTAGAATTCGTATTTGAGGGGAAAAGGACTTTTAGGGTTGGATTTGGCCACCACTTCCATGGCTGGCCGAAACCCCACCTTTTCGCCCTTAAATACTCCCCATAGCCGACCCCCTAGACTCGGATTTTGTTTAGACATTAAGTTAGCCATAGTCGCAACTTCGCCAAGGCTCGAGCGTCGCAGAGGCCTCTTGTACTACCTATTCGTCCTATCCCACCTCTTCAATAAAGCTTTCCTCTTAATCCGCAATATCTTGATTGCAATATTGGTTCTTACTTGTTCTCGATTTCAGGTAGGAATTAAGACCCTCGCTGGTCAGGCTGATCGTGTTCCCTCAGGATCGGTAACCTCCAGGAGATTGGCCTAGCGATTGCATTGGCGCTCGTGCTCGCACGTGTAGTCGGATCGTCAAGCCCGAACTCCACCAAATCGACTATCATCTTCTCATCGAAAGATCGGACACCTTTGCCCTATCAAGTGGTATTAGAGCTCAGGTTGCTCGGTGAGATTTTACTGTTTTCGTAGATTAGATCTGTTTTTACCTATAAACCCACGAAAAAACCAAAAACACAGTTAGAGTTTAGATCCATCCCATAACCAATCTACGCCTCGCATTATCTTTCCAGTTTTTGCATTGTTGAATTTGTGTCTACATCGTCGCGTCGAGTTGCTGGTCTTAGTGTCTCGTCCCTTAGAGTTTCGAGTTCTGATCATAGTAGTCACCGCCACACTCGCCGATCACCGCCACCATATTCCACCACCATATTCTGCCGCCATATACCCTACCACCATAAACCCTAATACTCCGCCACCGCCTTCCTACCGTGACACAGATCCGATCAGTTTCCTATAGTGGTATGAGTCCGAGTAGAGTTATTGTTTCCTCGTTATTTCTTTTTACTTTCCTTCTTTGTTGTTTCCGTGTTCAGCTAAAGTCCGTGTCGAGCTAAGAGTCCGGTCGTAATTCTGGAACCGCCTCCGAAATTTTTTTCTGGCTATACTGTTTTTCGACCCCGGGGATCACTTTTTCCATCGGCCGTTATAGCGATATTTTTTTGGCGCCTGCGCGCTTTCCGGAGCAAAATAAAAATTTTCGAAATTTTTTTGGGGCTAACCTATTTTTAGACCCCGTAGATCAGTTCTAGACACTTGCCATCATAGTGATTTTCCACCTCTCGGTTCGCTTTTCAGAGTGCCATATCATCATACATTGCTTGTTGTGTCGCATCATGACATCGTTGGTGATCTAGGCTCTCGTCTCTAGTAAGGTCTAGCCTAGGACCAGCACAGTACCGTCGTTGAGCATTCTTTCAACTTTCGCATTGTTGTTTTGATAATTGCTAACCCCTTTGCTAAGCCTTCCCAAAGCTCCACAGATACTCTCCACGTGCGGTGTTTCGACTCCTGGTAATCGCTTGGTTCAATCTCTGGACCCACTGATCCTCGTGGTTGCACATCGCCTTTTCCTGCTGTTTGGTAAGAACTTGTAAGAGCTTCGTATATTGCTTGACGGATTACGCGTGACTTCCACCATATTTCCGTACTATATGCCTGTGCTTTTTAAGGACTAACCATGACAGATACTTCGGAACCCTGCCACAATGACGAACGAAGAACTACATGCCCACTTCTCCGCGCTCTTGGTCGGTCAGCGAAGACGTGGATACACGCCGGAGTTTGACACCAAGCTCACCAACGTCGTGGACAAGATCGATGGACTCGAAATCCTTCAACGCCAAGCTTGACGTTCGGTTCAAGGAGCTTTTGAACCGATTGCCCACCCACACCGGCACCCACACATGGCGCATTCGATCCGATCACGGATTCTGGTTCGACCGCCGGCCGCACTGACCATCTTGCGACGCTCCTCGGACTTCGCCGTATCGCTGCGACATTGGGGATGATGATGGCGGGTACTACTACGACCGACGACGACGATCTGTTTGATGAGGAGGTTGAACAACCTCCACAGTACTGCTGGTCGTCCCGACATTACTAACGCTCGACCACCCAGACGTGATGATGATCATGTTGCAAAGCTTAAATTAAATATTCCATCTTTTGAGGGTAAATATAATCTGATGCATATCTTACATGGGATATGGAAGTAGAACAACGTTTGCATGCTTAAAATATCCCGAGAATATGCGTAGTCTTGCTACATGTGAATTTACTAAATTTTCTTCCTTTGGTGGTCCGAGTATTGTCGTTTAAATCCTACTACTATTCCTAGTACTTGTACCGCTTTAAAACTGCTATGCGTGTTCGTTTTGTACCTCCTACTTATCAACGTGATTTACTAAAGAATCGACACGTTTAGAGCAAGGGAAAATTGTAGAAGAGTATTATCAGGAATTGCAAACGGGGATGGTTCGGTGTGGTCTTGTTGAATCTAATGAACAAATGCTTGCACGTTTCTTTGGTGGATTAAACAAGGACATTCAGCACATCTTAGATTATAAGGAATATAATTCTATCACTCGTTTGTTTCATCTTGATTGCAAAGCTGAACGTGAAGTGCAGGATCGCCAAACACCATGGAGGAGGACTAATAAACACATCCACTTGGACATCCCGACAATCAGCGCCTCCTCGTGATTCGCCACCAGCTACTACCACATCCAAGGCCACCACAAGATTTCTAGCTGCTCCTCCACCGTCATCCAATACTCCTGCTCGTAGTGCATCTTCTATGGCTTCCACGGATAAGACAAAGGATATACAATGCCGCAAGTGCTGGGGTTTTGGTCATATTGAGAGACAGTGCACAACACAACGTGTGATGATGGTGCGAGAAGATGGTCAGTACGATTCAGCAAGTGACTTTGATGAAGATACACTAGCCCTTATTTCTGCTCGAGATGGAGACAATTTTGATCCTGATGAAGAGACAGAGGTAATGGGAGCTGAAGCTGCTAATCAATACAGGAGCTTAATTACACAACGTGTGTTGAGTGTGCAATTGAGCAAATATGAGCAAGATCAACGCCACAACCTGTTCCAAACACGTGGTGTTGTCAAGGATAGAGCTATACGGATCATCATTGATGGAGGGAGTTGTAATAATCTGGCCAGTGTTGACATGGTAGAGAAGCTTGCACTTCCAACAAGACAACGCCCACATTCATATTACATCCAATGGTTTGAGAGTTCTCGCAAGATCAAGGTAACAAGAACGGTACGCGTGGATTTTACTATTGGTACATATTCTGAATGTTGTACCTATGCAAGCCTGTTCTTTGTTACTTGGTAGACCATGGCAATTTGATAGAGAATCTGTTCATAATGGCAAAACTAATCACTATTCTCTTATGCATGATGGAAAGAAAATTGGTCTAAGACCTATGACTCCCGAACAGATTTTAAAAGATGATCTTGCTAGAGCTAGTAGAGCTAAAACTGAGGAGAAAAATAAAAGTGAGAATCAGATTGTTGCTGCAGATTTTATACCACCAAAGAACACTAAATCTGATTCTACACATGCTACTGAAATTCGTTTGAAGAGTCCATGTATGCTTGCAAATAAAATTGATATTGGTGAACTAGATGTAAACAATACTCAATGTTATGCAATTGCCTGCAAAGAGGTTCTGTTTTCATTTGAGGATATGCCTCTTTCTTTGCCACCCGCTATTGCTAACCTTTTGCAGGAATATGAGGACGTCTTTCCCATTGCTGCCACAGACTACCTCCTATTAGAGGAATTGAGCACCAAATTTATCTAATTCCTGGTGCCACGTTGCCCAACCGCGCGCCATATAGAACCAATCCAAAGGAGACAAAGGAGATACAACGCCAAATTCAGGAACTACTGACAGAGATCATATTCGTGAGTCCATTAGCCCTTGTGTTGTTCCTATTATTTTGGTACCTAAGAAAGATGGTTCTTCGCGTATGTGTACTGATTGTAGAGCTATCAATAATATTACTATTCGATATCGTCATCCTATTCCACGTTTAGATGACATGCTTGATGAATTGAGTGTACCATGTTTTCTAAAGTTGATTTGCATAGTGGTTACCACCAGATTCGTATGAAATTAGGAGATGAATGGAAAACAGCATTTAAAACTAAGTTCGGTTTATATGAGTGGTTAGTAATGCCGTTTGGTTTAACTAATGCACCTAGCACTTTCATGAGATTAATGAACGAAGTTTTACGTGCTTTCATTGGACGTTTTGTGGTAGTCTACTTTGATGATATTCTGATTTATAGCAAATCTTTAGAGGATCATTTGGACCATTTACGTGCTGTTTTCAATGCTTTACGTGATGCGCGTTTGTTTGGTAACCTTGAGAAGTGCACCTTTGCACCAATCGAGTTGTGTTTCTTGGCTATGTTGTTACATCACAGGTATTGAAGTGGATCCAGCCAAGATTGAAGCTATTGAGAATTGGCCAGCCCAAGACGGTCACACAAGTGAGGAGTCTTCTTGGCCTCGCTGGTTTTTATAGGCGCTTTGTCAAAGACTTTGGATCAATTGCCACTACCGAATGAGCTTACCAAGAAGGATGTGCCCTTTGTTTGGGCGATGCACAACAACAGCCTTCGTCATATTGATAGATAAGCTAACACATGCTCCCTTACTCCAACTTCCTGATTTTACTAAGACTTTTGAGCTTGAATGTGATGCTAGTGGAATTGGTTTGGGAGGGTGTTATTACAAGAGGAAAACATGTTGCATATTTTAGTGAGAAATTGAGTGGGGCTAGTCTGAACTATTCTACTTATGATAAAGAATTATATGCGTTGGTTCGACATTAGAAACTTGGCAACATTATCTATGGCCTAAGGAATTTGTTATTCATTCGATCATGAAGCTTTGAAGCATATTCGTAGTCAAGCTAAGTTGAATCGTCGTCATGCAAAGTGGGTTGAATTTATTGAGTCTTTTCCTTATGTTATCAAACACAAAAAGGGTAAAGATAATGTTATTGCTGATGCTTTGTCACGCTGTTATGCTTTGTTATCTCAACTTGACTTCAAAATATTTGGATTGGAAACTATTAAGGAACAATATGTGCATGATGCTGAATTTAAAGATGTGTTGCAGAATTGTAGAGATGGTAGAACTTGGAACAAGTTCGTCTTCAATGATGGATTTGTGTTCCGTGCTAACAAACTATGCATTCCAGATAGCTCTGTTTATCTTTTGTTGTTACACGAGGCGCATGGAGGAGGATTGATGGGACACTTTGGTGTCAAGAAGACGGAGGATGTTCTTGCTGCACACTTCTTTTGGCCACATATGCGTCGAGATGTTGAGAGATTTGTGGCACGCTGCACTACTTGTCAAAAAGCTAAGTCTCGCCTTAATCCACATGGTTTATATATGCCTCTTCCTGTTCCTAGTGTTCCTTGGGAGGATATTTCTATGGACTTTGTTTTGGGATTGCCACGAACACAGAAGGGGAGGGATAGTATTTTTGTTGTTGTGGATCGGTTTTCTAAGATGGCACACTTTATTCCTTGTCATAAAACGGATGATGCTGCGCATATTGCTGATTTGTTCTTTCGTGAAATTGTTCGTTTGCATGGTGTGCCAAATACTATTGTCTCTGATCGTGATACTAAATTTCTTAGCCACTTTTGGAGATGTTTATGGGCTAAGTTGGGGACTAAATTGCTCTTTAGTACTACATGTCATCCCCAAACTGATGGTCAAACTGAAGTAGTAAATAGAACTTTGTCTACTTTGTTACGGGCTGTTTTAAAGAAGAACTTAAAATTGTGGGAAGAGTGTTTACCTCATATAGAATTTGCTTATAATCGTTCATTGCATTCTACCACAAAGATGTGCCCATTTGAGATTGTGTATGGTTTGTTCCTCGTGCACCTATTGATTTATTGCCTTTACCTTCTTCGGTGCAACATAATTTGGATGTTAAACAACGCGCTGAAATGATATTAAACTTGCATAAGACTACTAAAGATAACATTGAACACATGAATGCTAAGTATAAACTTGCTGGAGATAAAGGGAGAAAGCATGTTGTGTTTGATGTTGGCGATCTTGTTTGGTTACATATGCGTAAAGATCGTTTTCCTGATTTACGCAAGTCTAAGTTAATGCCACGTGCTGCTGGTCCCTTTAAGGTGTTAGAGAAAATCAACGATAATGCATATAAACTTGAGTTGCCTGCAGACTTTGGTACGGTTAGTCCTACATTTAACATTGCAGATTTGAAGCCTTACTTTGGTGAGGAAGATGAGATTGCGTCGAGAACGACTTCAATTCAAGAAGGGGAGCATGATGTGGACATCCCTACTATTGATACAACCGTTGTACCTAAAGCAACACACATACAAGGACCCATCACAAGATCTTGTGCCAAACAACTTAACTATCAGGTACTTTCGTTTCTTGGAACGATTCCTCACATACATGAGAATATGATGGTGCCTAAATCAGATATATTTCTTACTCTTAGGAATGATGGACCAAGCATGGATGAGAGGGACAAGCATTGGAGCATGGCCATGCACGGAGATGGCAGCAAGCATGTGATGATCCAAGAGAAGACCACGGATGAAGATTTCAGAACTTTGAGGCCACCATAATGAAGAAAGAAGGATTGGACGAAATATTCAAGATCAATACTTTACGAATTCATCCATAGCTTAATATGGTGCTGCGACACCTTTATTTTGGGCCAGGCCCATGTAATTTTTGCAGGATTTTAATTAGCCACTTTATAGAGTCCGTATTTGTGGGGAAAAGGACTTTTAGGGTTGGATTCGGCCACCACTTCCATGGCTGGCCGAAACCCCACCTTTTCGCCCTTAAATACTCCCCATAGCCGACCCCCTAGACTCGATTTTGTTTAGACATTAAGTTAGCCATAGTCGCAACTTCGCCAAGGCTCGAGCGTCGTAGAGGCCTCTTGTACTTCACACCTATTCAGGAGCCCACCTCTTCAATAAAGCTTTCCTCTTAATCCGCAATATCTTGATTGCAATATTGGTTCTTACTTGTTCTCGATTTCAGGTAGAAATTAAGACCCTCACTGGTCAGGCTGATCGTGTTCCCGCAGGATCGGTAACCTCCAGGAGATTAGCCTAGCGATTGCATTGGCGCTCGTGCTCGCACGTGTAGTCGGATCGTCAAGCCCGAACTCCACCAAATCGACTATCATCTTCTCATCGAAAGATCGGACATCTTTGCCCTATCAACGGCCTTCCGAGCAACATATGGCAAACCGTCATTGGGACCACGTCACATTCCACTATGTCCTTGTAGGGCCCAATTGAGAACGTAACCGAGACGGTGTGCTTGATCTTAACGGATCTTGGTCACTTAGCCATCTGATATGGTAGGGGTGTTTATGCGGATGGAGGGTGAGGTTGAGTTTCTCACATAATTCCGTGCTTGCAAGATTGTGGCAACTCCCTCCATCGATGACAACTTCCCTTTGATGCCAGCACGAGTTTGGAAGATGTTCGAGCGTTGGTCTTCATTCTCATTGACTTGGGTAGTTAAGACCCTTGTGACCACAAGCGATGGACTTGCGTCATGCTCACACACAAGAAGTTCCTGGTCCTCTTCCAAATGTTGCCTTGCCATGGCTTCCTTGACCCTTGCATCAAACTCTTCTTCACTCAAGTATTCTTCATCGCCGTTGTCATGGATGAACAAAACTTTCTTGTTTCCACATGCGGCCTACTTGTGTCCTTTGCCTCCACACTTGTAGCATTCACCATTGAATGGTTAATCATCCCTTGTGTTTTTGCCACTTGGGGGCTGTTTTCCTTGAGGGAAAGTTGGCTTGAAGGGAAGCTTGGTGGTACTTGAGGAGCTTCCACTTGGTGTTGTTGGAGTAGTGGTTGGTGCTTGCTTGTAGGTGAAGTACGCCTTTGGCTTGTTGTACTTGATGTCCTCTTGCACTTGACGCTCGGCCTTTGATGCGATGTGCACAAGCTCAACCATGTTGTTATACTTTTGGAACTCGGTGATGCGCTTGATGGGATGGTTCAAGCCATTGAGGAAGCGTGCCATTGTTTTTTCATCTCGCTCCTCAATGTTGGCACGGATCATGTTGAGCTCCATTTGCTTGAAGTACTCTTCCACGGTCTTTGTCCCTTGACTAAGCATTTGAAGCTTGTTGAAGGGGTCACGCGTGTAGTGCGAAGGAACACAGCGGGATCTCATATGGGCCTTCATATCTTGCCAAGTTGATATTGGATGCTCTTATTTTGCTTCGCGAGCGAGTTGGACTTGTTCCCACCAAAGTTTGGCATACTCATCGAACTCGAGGGATGCCATGGCCATCATCTTCTCATTGCTATAGTGGTGCATGCGGAAGATCTTGTCGACCTTAAGTTCCCACGAGAGATACTCCTCGGGTTCATTGGAACCGGTGAACTTGGGCATGGTGAATTTGAGCTTGCCGAAAGTTTCTTCTCCATTGCGGTTCCAGTTGCGGCGGTTGCCATGATTTTGGCGGTCATCAGCATCATCCGAGCTCTCATGTCGTGCTTGGTGATGGTTGCGTTGCTCTTGCGGTTGTTGAGGTGCCGCGGTTGGTGGTGGAACTTGGTTTTGACGACGAGCGTGGGAAGCTTGCTATTGTTCTTGTCGCGGTTGAGGACGAGGAGGAGGTCATGCATCCTCACGACGAGCTTGGGGAGCTTGCTCTTGTTCTTGTCATGGTTGATGCCGAGGAGGAGGTCGTGCATCCTCACGACGAGCTTGAGGAGCTTGCTCTTGTTCTTGCCGTGGTTGATGCCGAGGAGCATTGGCTTGCGCCATGTGGCGAGCAGGACGTCGAGCCGCATGCACAATGGGTTGCTCTCTTTCTTCTTGATGTGGAGGAGGCTCGTCATGACTATCATGTTGCCGACGTTGACGATCATGTCGATGATGACGCCTTGGTGGATCTTTGAGTGCTTCACGTCGACGGTGATCTTGTTTGTCCTCTTCGGATTGTTAGGGGGTAACCCTGGGGTTGGCCCGATCTTTCACGAATTCCACGAGCAACGAGGGGGAAACGAGGTGGTCGGGTATGAAATCGGGGAAAGGCGAAGAAAACCGCGAACACGCACACACCAAAACACGATACACGCCTACTCCTCACGCCGGTGGCAACCGGTCCAACATAATCCCTAGGATCGGTGTTGGGCGAAGCTCGCTCTCCATGCCAACAACGGGGGACGAGGTGCTTGGTGAGACCTTGACGACTTGGGGGCGAGAAACCGAGAACCCAAGGCCTTGTACAACTTGAACGCACTAGGCAAGATCCAAGAGGGGGGTGGATAATCCGGTGCTCCTTGGTAGGACCATGAGACCAATAGAAATAAGTCCTCAAAGGGTTTCCTTAATATCTATTATTATCCAAGTATAAGGACTTACAATGGAGGGTGGGGGCTATATATAGTCCAGCCACAAAACAGGGGTAGTTTCGGAATGAAAAGATAAATGATAGGTTGGGTTACAAGGCACAGGGCCGAACTTAGGCGATCAGGGTCAGGACCCGGTAGTACGGTCCCGGCAACCGTAGTACGGTGGTAACCGGTACCGCCCGAGCAGTAGTACCGCTTGAGGGCCTGGAGCTTCCGTCGGGCGTCTGAGGCAGTGGTAGAGGGGCGGTAGTACCGCCACCGTAGTACCGTTGCAGGACCGTAGTACCGCTTTGCTTCGGGCGTGGAGTAGTGCTTCCGTGGCGGCGGTAGGAGGAGGCGGTGGGGCTGAGCTTGGTAGTACCGGTCGTCAACCGTAGTACCGCTATGTATGGCAACATCGGTGGCTTCTTCTGCACTGATGATGCACAGAGTTTGCGTGTGAAGTAGCAAGCCATCCAAGGGTGTGTCGAAGTCACACAAGGAGAGGAGCGAGTTCACCTTAGTTTGAAGGAGTTTGGCTCGGGCGCGAGTCATAGGTCCACTTGGGTAGCTCGTGGGAGTAGATGTAGTAGCGGTCGGAGGACGGGCTGCATCAGCTCCCCCCCCTTGGGAAAGAGTCGTCCTCGACTCTTCAACCGTCACAACTTCCTCTACGCCATGGTAGGGTGAGAGGTCCTTGACATTGAATGTCGAGCTCACAAGATACTTCGATGTTGGTATATCGATCACATAGGCGTTGTTGTTGATCCTCTTTAGCACCTTGAATGGTCCATCGCCTCGTGGTTTTAGCTTGGAGTCGCGTTCCTTGGGGAAGCGGTCTTTACTCAAGTGTATCCATACAAGGTCGCCCTCATCAAAGATCATCTCTTTCTTGGTCTTGTTTAGCCTTGATGCTTGGCGAAGGACTTGTTGCTCGATAGTAGCTCGTGTGTCTTCATGGAGTTTCATCATTGCTTGGGCACGCTTGACAACGTCCATATTGGCACGTTCATGAAGTGGAAGTGGAAGGATATCGAGCGCGGTGAGAGGCTCGAAGCCATAGACGATCATGAATGGGCTCCTCATGGTGGTGGAGTGCTTGGCGCGGTTGTAGGCAAACTCGGCATGTGGAATGCATTCCTCCCAGTCTTTAAGGTTCTTCTTTATCAACACCCGGAGAAGTGTGCCAAGACTTTGATTGACGACCTCGGTTTGTCCATCGGTTTGGGGGTGCGAGGCGGACGAGAAGAGGAGCTTGATGCCGAGCTTGGCCATGAGGGTCTTCCAGAAGTAGCTCATGAATTTTACGTCGCGGTCGGAGACGATTGTTCTTGGCACGCCGTGTAGCCGAATTACTTCCCTGAAAAACAAATTTGCTACATGTGAAGCATCATCGGTCTTATGGCACGGAATGAAATGTGCCATTTTTGAAAAGCGATCCCGACTACAAATATGGAATCATGACCATGTTTCGATCTAGGCAAGCCTAACACAAAGTCCATGCTAATGTCCGACCAAGGTGCATCAGGAATAGGTAATGGCATATAAAGACCAAAGGGGTTGGACTTGGACTTAGCTTGGATACATGTAGTGCATCGTTGAACGTGGCGCTCCACGTCGCGCTTCATGTTTGGCCAAAAGTAGTGAGTGGAGAACATGTCGTATGTCTTGTCACGGCCAAAGTGACCCATAAGGCCTCCACCATGGGACTCTTGAAGAAGCAAAAGTTGGAGAGACGATTTCGGAATGCAAAGCTTGTTTTGTTTGAAAATAAAACCCTTATGCAAATAGAAATCATCAATCCCTTTGTCTATTGAACATTGTGCAAATATTGGTCCAAAGAAAGAGTCGGACTCGTACAAAGATTTGATGTCATCAAGACCCAAGACATTGACTTCGAGTCGTGTAAGAAGGCTTGTGTTTTTTGGAGACAAGGCGTCGCTATCACATTTTCTTTGCCCTTCTTGTATTTGACAATGTAAGGAAAAGACTCCATAAACTCAACCCACTTTATGCCTTTTACTCAAGTTGGCTTGGCCCTTAAGGTACTTCAACGACTCATGGTCAATGGATGATAAATTCTTTGGGCCAAAGATAGTGTTGCCACACTTGAAGAACACGAACCAAGGCAAAAGTTCTTTGTCATAAATGGGATAATTGAGGCGTCGCCATCAAGTTTCTCACTATGGTAAGCAATAGGACGCCCATTTTGCATAAGGACGCCACCAATGCCAATACCACTAGCGTCGCATTCAATCTCAAAGGTTTTGTGAAATCGGCAATGCAAGAAGTGGTGCTTGGTGAGCCTCTTTTGAGCTCATCAAGCCTTTTGTGCTTTTCCCAAACGAACGTGACATTTTTCTTGGTCAATTCGTTGAGGGGCAAACAATTGTAGAAAAATCTTTCACAAAGCGGCGAAAAGCCGCCAACCCATGAAAACTACGAAGTTCACTAACATTTGTTGGGATGGGCCAATCTCGTATGTCCTTGACTTTTGAGACATCAACTTCAATGCCATTAGAAGACACAACAAAACCAAGGAAAATCAGCTTGTCTCTTGCAAAAGTGCACTTGGGGAGGTTAGCATAAAGCTTTTCATGAAAGGATTTGTAAGACCTCCTTAACATGAGTAACATGCTCCTCTAGTGACTTGCTATAGACAAGAATGTCATCAAAGTAAACAACTACTCTTTCCAATGAGAGATCGCAAAATATGGTTCATGAGGCATGAAGGTAGATGGGGCATTGGATAAGCCAAAAGGCATAACCAACCATTCATAGAGACCAAGCTTGGTCTTGAAGGCGTTTTCCACTCATCACCTTGACCATGCGAATTTGATGGTAGCCACTAAGATCAATTTTCAAAATATATTGGCTCCACATAACTCATCAAGCATGTCATCAAGACGGTATAGGATGTCGATAACGCACGGTGATACCATTGATTGGACAGTCCATGCATAACCACAACGTATCATCCGTTTGGGACTAGGATCACGGAACCGCTTGGGCTAGTGCTTACTTGGATCAAACCTTTGGAGACGAGTTGGTTGATTTGACGCCGATTTCCTTCGTCTCTTCCGGTTTGTGATACGCTGGCGGTTTGGTAGTGGTGCGCCCGGTATGAGGTCGATGCGTGCTCGATTCCACGAAGAGGAGGAAGGCCATGAGGAAGCTCTTCGAAATACATCTTGGAATTCTGCAAACAGCCATCAAAGAAGGAGGAACATTTGTCAAGTCATTAGTTCCTTGCGCTAGTCCCTTGCATACGAGGACGTAGTGCAAGATGGATGGGTTGTTCCGCACTTCTCTCATCTCACTTTTGGTGGCAAGAAGAACACTCTTAGTTTTTCCACTCGAGTTTGGCTTGTAGCTCTCACTCACTATGGTGTGGTTCTCTCGCTCACCACTCTTCTCACAAGGTGTTTTGGCGTATTGCGCCCTCGCTAAAGCCTTTGCATTGTCCGCAATTATTTGGCTAGGAGTCATTGGTTGCAACACACAAGTTTTATCAAGCCATTTGAAGGTGTACGTGTTTGAGTGACCATTATGCAAAGCACGCTTGTCATATTGCCACGGTCTTCCGAGCAACATGTGACAAACCGTCATTGGAACCACGTCACATTCCACCGTGTCCTTGTAGTGCCCAATGGAGAACGTCACCGAGACGGTGTGCTTGATCTTGACGGATCCTTGGTCACTTAGCCATTGGATATGGTAGGGGTGTCTATGTGGATGAAGGGTGAGGTTGAGTTTCTCACACAATTCCGTGCTTGCGAGGTTGTGGCAACTCCCTCCATCGATGACAACTTTGATGGACTTCCCATTGATGCCGGCACGAGTTTGGAAGATGTTCGAGCGTTGGTCTTCATTTTCATTGGCTTGGGTAGTCAAGACCCTTGTGACCACAAGCGATGGACTTGCGTCATGCTCACACACAAGGAGTTCTTGGTCTTCTTCCAAATGTTGCCTTGCCATGGCTTCCTTGACCCTTGCATCAAACTCTTCTTCACTCAAGTATTCTTCATCGCCGTTGTCATGGATGAACAAAACTTTCTTGTTTCCACATGCATTCGACTTGTGCCTTTTTCCACACTTGTAGCATTCACCATTGAATGGTGGATCATCCCTTGTGTGTTTGCCACTTGGGGGCTGTTTTCCTTGGGGAATAGTTGGCTTGAAGGGAAGCTTGGTTGTACTTGGGGAGCTTCCACTTGGTGTTGTTGGATTAGTGGTTGGCGCTTGCTTGTAGGTGAAGTACGTCTTTGGCTTGTTGTACTTGATGTCCTCTTGCACTTGGCGCTCGGCCTTGGATGCGATGTGCACAAGCTCAACCATGTTGTTGTACTTTTGGAACTCGGTGATGCGCTTGATGGGATGGTTCAAGCCATTGAGGAAGCGTGCCATTGTTTGTTCATCTCGCTCTTCGATGTTGGCACGGATCATGTTGAGCTCCATTTGTTTGAAGTACTCTTCCACGGTCTTTGTCCCTTGGCTAAGCGTTTGAAGCTTGTTGAAAAGGTCACGCGTGTAGTGCGAAGGAACAAAGCGGGATCTCATATGAGCCTTCATATCTTGCCAAGTTGCGATTGGAGGCTCTTCTTTTGCTTCGCGAGCGAGTTGGACTTGTTCCCACCAAAGGTTGGCATACTCATCAAACTCGAGGGATGCCATGGCCATCATCTTCTCATTGCTATAATTGTGCATGCGGAAGATCTTGTCGACCTTGAGTTCCCAAGAGAGATATTCCTCGGGCTCATTGGAACCGGTGAACTTGGGCATGGTGAATTTGAGCTTGCCGAAAGTTTCTTCTCCATTGCGGTTCCGGTTGCGGCGGTTGCCATGATTTGGACGGTCATCATCATCATCATCATCCGAGCTCTCTTGTCTTGCTTGGTGATTGTTGCGTTGCTCTTGCGGTTGTTGAGGTGTTGCGTTTGGTGGTGGAACTTGTAGGTGACGACGAGCTTGGGGAGCTTGCTCGTTTTGTTGACGCGGTTGAGGACGAGGAGGAGGTTGATAGTCCTCACGACGAGCTTGGGGAGTTTGCTCTTGTTATTGTCGTGGTTGATGTCTAGGAGCATTGTCTTGCGCCCTATGGCGAGGAGGACGTCGAGCCTCATGTGCAATGGGCTGCTCTTCTTCTTCGTGGTGTAGGGGAGGCTCGCCATGACCATCATGTTGCCGACGTGGACGATCATGTCGATGATGACGTCTTGGGGGATCTTCGAGTGCTTCCCGTCGACGGTGATCTTGTTCGTCCTCTTCGGAAGCTTCACTTGTTGTTGAAGGGGCATGTCGACGTCGATGGCCTTGGTGGTCCATGCGAAGTTGCTCTTGTTGAATCACAAGTGCCCTTGGTTTTGTCCGGTTCGCTTCGCGCCTCGGAGGTCTTGCGGAGAGGTCACCATCGTATCTTGACGCTGCGGCGTGACGCGGAGATGGTACTGCTTGCGAAGAGCTCATGGATTAAAGAATGGGTCCATCCCGGTGCCTTGAAGCGTGACGGCGAGGTGCACTTGATTCACTTGAGGAGTGCCGAGATGAGCTTGATTCGCGCGAGCGTGGCCTTGCTAGTCCATCAATGATGCGTTGAAGCTTCTCATCCGTTGAGGCGAGTGCACGACCAAGAGCTTCATTTTGATGACCGAGGTTGTGTTGCATGGCATGCATTTGGCCACGGACTTTTTCGAAGCGGTTGTCGATGTTCTTGAATTCCAAACGGGCCTCGCTAAATTGTTCATCTTGGCGCCGCTCGAGAGCTTCACAACGATAGTTGAATTCTCCTCGGACCTTCCAATGGTCCCATCTTGTCATGAATTGGTTATCATCCTCCGGAGGTGGTGGTGGTTAGGATGGCTCTCCATGCCTGTCCATGATGCAAAACCAACAATGGTTGTATATGGAGAGAAAGGGTGTGGAGAGTTAGCCTTTTACCTCACCTTGGAGATTATATCAAACCAATTGCCACACAAATGAGCGAAAAGCGTGCAAAGTGAAATGGCAAGAAACTCTCAAAGGCTTTTGGTGGAAGGTTAGGGTTGTGGAAAACCAAACGAAACGATCCAAGCAAAAGGTTATTGTCCTACGTGGTAAAGAACCAAAGATCAAAAGCAAAAAGGATACGATCTACAAAAACACGGAAAACACACACGTGGAGAAAAATTGGGGTAGCACGACTATGAAAAATGAGCACAAAAGGTCCTAACGAAGACTACGCTCGGTTGTCGTGCCAACACAAGGAGAGACCACAACTCGTTTGCCAAAAGAGGATAAGCAATAGATTTGTGCACTTGCCTCGGTGCGCTCTTTCTTCTCTCTTGTTGGCTTACAAGCTTGGTATTCTCTTTGTATTGGGAGACTATGTATCTTTCTATTATATCTTTTTCTTTGTTTTTTTTATTCTTTTTCTTTTTCTCCCTTGCTATGCTACTATGTTAGCTTTTGTATTTGGCCTCACACTCTCACTTTTCCGAAGGCAAGTGCACAATGCTTAGACAAACACAAAATGAGTTGCTCTCATAGGATAGATACACACAAAGGAAGATATGGGGCTGTCAAGGTGGTGCAAGTTATACCTTTGGTATTGTTGACGACTTGCAACCGTTGGTGGGGGAAGATGTTCGAGTGTCGCGGTGTCGTTGAGCGCGGGATGACGTTGATGCGGAAGCTGTTGTGAAAATGGCGACAAACACGCGAAACACGAACAAGCGAGGTGGAAAAGGTCAGCGAACGAAATCGAGGCGTCAAAGGGCAGGGAGCACGGTCAGTGGCGAGCGGTAGTACCGCTGGTAACGAGCGGTAGTACCGCTTGTACTACCGGTAGTACCGGTCACTAAGCGGTACACGCTGCACTACCGCGCTTAGCACAGCCCGAACGAGGTGAACTTGCCAAAAACCTCAAATTGAAAAACCGAAAGGTGAGCTAGAAACAAGAGGGCTATAGATCGACTCCAAAGCAGAGATCTATGGACCAAAAACGAAAAACTCACAAAATCCAGATCGATCCAAGGCAAATTGGGCTCTTTTGGTAGGATTTTAAGCGGATAAAAGAAAAAATTGAGGAAATTCGTGATCAACCGTGCTCTTGATACCAATATGTTAGGGGTAACCAGGGTTGGCCGATCTTTCACGAATTCCACGAGCAACGAGGGAAAGAGGTGGTCGGATGAAATCGAAAGGCGAAGAAAACCATAACACGCACACACCAAAACACGATACACGCCTACTCCTCACGCCGGTGGCAACGGTCCAACATAATCCCTAGGATCTGTGTTGAAGCTCGCTCCACGCCAACAACGGGGATGAGGTGCTTGGTGAGACCTTGACGACTTGGGGGCGAACCGAGAACCCAAGGCCTTGTACAACTTGAACGCACTAGGCAAGATCCAAGAGGGGTGGATAATCCGTGCTCCTTGGTAGGAGCATGAGACCAATAGATATAAGTCCTCAAAGGGTTTCCTTAATATCTATTATTATCCAAGTCTAAGGACTTACAATGGAGGGTGGGGCTATATAGTCCAGCCACAAACAGGGTAGTTTCGAATGAAACGATAAATGATAGGTTGGGTTACAAGGCACAGGCGAACTTAGGCGATCAGTCAGACCGGTAGTACCGGTGGTACCCAGGTACCGCCAGTACCGCTTGAGGGCCTGGAGCCTTCCGTCGAGGCGCCTGAGGCGGCTGGGTAGAGGGTAGTGCCACCGGTAGTACCAAGCTGGTGAGTAGTACCGCTTGCTTCTGGGCGTGGAGTAGTGCTTCCTGTGGCGGCGGTAGGAGGAGCGGTAGAGACCGCTTGAGCGGTAGTACGTCAGTCAACCGGTAGTACCGCTTCGTCTGGCAACGATGGTGCTTCTTCGTGCTGATGATGCATGAGTTTGCGTGTGAAGCCATCCAAGGATGTCGAAGTCACACAAGGAGAGGAGTGAGTTCACCTTAGTTTGAAGGAGTTTGGCTCGGGCGCGAGTCATAGGTCCACTTGGGTAGCTCGTGGGAGTAGATGTAGTAGCGGTCGGAGGACGGGCTGCATCACTGATGCTTCTGATGCAGCCCGTCCTACGACCGCTACTACATCTACTCCAACGAGCTCCCCAAGTGGACCCATGACTCGCTCCCGAGCCAAACTCCTTCAAGCTAAGGTGAACTCGCTCCTATCCTTGTGTGACTTCGACACACCCTTGGATGGCTTGCTACTTCATGCCCATACACTGTGCATCATCAGGTACGAAGAGAAGGACCCAAGGAACGGAGGAGAAGCAACCAGTCGCTGCCAGACGCCAGCGGTACTACCGGTTGAGACGACCGGTACTACCGCTCCAAGCGGCCCTACCGGCCCTAGCTACCGGACGCTCCAGGAAGCACCAACCCACGCCCCAGACGCAAGCGGTACTACCGGCCCAGCGACCGGTACTACCGGACAACGGTACTACCGCCACCTCCTACCGCTCGCCATAGGCGCCTCCGACGGAAGCTCCAGGCCCTCAAGCGGTACTACCGCTCCCGGAGCGGTACTACCGTACTGCGACCGTTGATGGACGGTACTACCGCCCCGAATCGACGCCTGAGTTCGCCCTCAGCCTTGTAACCATACCTATAATTTACCTTTTGTTCAACTACCCTGCTTTGTGGCTGGACTATATATAGCCCCACCCTCCATTGTAAACCCAGACTTGGATAATAATAGATATTAAGGAAACCCTTTGAGGACTTATATCTATTGGTCTCATGCTCCTACCAAGGAGCACCGGATTATCCACCCCTCTTGGATCTTGCCTAGTGCGTTCAAGTTACAAGGCCTTGGGTTCTTTCCGCCTCAAGTCATCAAGATCTCACCAAGCACCTCATCCCCCGTTGTTGGCGTGGAGAGCGAGCTTCGCCCAACACCGATCCTAGAGATTATGTTGGACCGGTTGCCACCGGCGTGAGGAGTAGGCGTGTATCGTGTTTTGGTGTGTGTGTGTTCGTGGTTTTCATCGTTTCCCTCGATTTCATCCCCCGACCACCTCTGTCCCCACGTTTCTCGTGGAATTCGTGAAAGATCGGGCCAACCCCAGGGTTACCCCCTAACATATTGGTATCAAGAGCACGGTTGATCACGAATATCTCCCCAATTTTTCTTTTATCCACCTTAAAATCGAAAATCCCACCAAAAAGAGCCCCAATTTGCCTTCGGATCGATCTCTGGATTTGGTGAGTTTTTCGTGGTTTTGGTCCATAGATCTATTGCTTTGGGAATCGATCTATAGCCCCCGTTGTTCCTAGCCCAGCCTTTCGGTCAGATTTCCCACGAATTTGAGGTTTTTGGCAAGATCATCTCGTTCTAGTCCTGTGCCAAGCGGTACTACCGGCCGTGCAAGCGGTACTACCGCAAGTAACCTGTACCGGTAGTACAAGCGGTACTACCGCTCACCGGTACTACCGGTTGTTGCAAGCGGTACTACCGCTCGCCTCTGACCGTGTTTGTCGCCATTTTCACAACAGCTTCCGCATCCAAGTCATCCCGCGCTCAACGACACCGCGACACTCAAACACCATCCCCCACTAACGGTTGCAAGTCGTCAACAATACCAAAGGTATAACTTGCACCACCATTGATAGCCCCATATCTTCCTTTGTGTGTATCTATCCTACGAGAGCAACTCATTTTGTGTTTGTCTAAGCATTGTGCACTTGCCTTCGGAAAGTGAGAGTGTGAGGCCAAATACAAAAGCTAACATAATAGCATAGCAAGGGAGAAAAAGAAAAAGAATCAAAAAAAAGGAAAAGAAAAAGATAGAATAGAAAGATACATAGTCTCCCAATACAAAGAGAATACCAAGCTTGTAAGCAAACAAGAGAGGAAAAAGAGCGCACCGAGGCAAGTGCACAAATCTATTGCTTATCCTATTTTGGCAAACGAGTTGTGGTCTCTCCTTGTGTTGGCACGACAACCGAGCGTAGTCTTCGTTAGGACCTTTTGTGCTCATTTTCATAGTCGTGCTAACCCCGTTATTCTCCACGTGTGTGTTTTCCGTGTTTTTGTAGATCGTATCCTTTTTGCTTTTGATCTTTGGTTCTTTACCACGTAGGACAATAACCTCTTGCTTGGATCGTTTCGTTTGGTTTTCCACAATCCTAACCTTCCGCCAAAAGCTTTTGAGAGTTGTAGCATATTTGTGTGTGAGTTTCTTGCCCATTTCACTTTGCACGCTTTTCGCTCATTCGTGTGGCAATTGGTTTGATATAATCGCCAAGGTGAGGTAAAAGGCTAACTCTCCACACCCTTTCTCTCCATATACAACCCTTGTTGGCTTGGCATTATGGACAGGCATGGAGAGCCATCCCAACCACCACCACCTCCGGAGGATGACACAAAATTCATGACAAGATGGGACCATTGGAAGGTCCGAGGAGAATTCAACTACCGTTGTGAAGCTCTCGAGCGGCGCCAAGATGAACAATTTAGCGAGGCCCGTGTGGAATTCAAGAACATCGACAACCGTTTCGAAGAAGTCCGTGGCCAAATGCATGCCATGCAACACAACCTCGGACATCAAAATGAAGCTCTTGGTCGTGCACTCGCCTCAACGGATGAGAAGCTTCAACGCATCATTGATGGACTCGCAAGGCCACGCTCGCGCGAATCAAGCTCATCGCGGCACTCCTCAAGTGAATCAAGTGCACCTCGCCGTCACGTTTCAAGGCACCGGGATGGACCCGTTCTTCAATCCATGAGCTCTTCGCAAGCGGTACCATCTCTGCGTCACGCCGCAACGTCAAGCTATGATGGTGACCTCTCCGCAAGACCTCCCAGGCGCGAAGCAAACCGGCCACAACCAAGGGCACTTGTGATTCAACAAGAGCAACGTCGCATGAACCACCAAGGTCATCAACGTCGACATGCCCCTTCAACAACAAGTGAAGCTTCCGAAGAGGACGAACAAGATCACCGTCGACGGGAAGCACTTGAAGATCCTCCAAGGCGTCATCATCGACATGATCGCCCACGTCGGCAACATGATGGTCATGACGAGCCTCCCCTACACCAAGAAGAAGAAGAGCAGCCCATTGCGCATGCGGCTCGACGTCCTTCTCGCCACAGGGCGCAAGAAAATGCTCCTCGACATCAACCACGACAAGAACAAGAGCAAGCTCCCCAAGCTCGTCGTGAGGACCATCAACCTCCTCCTCGTCCTCAACCGCGTCAACAAATCGAGCAAGCTCCCCAAGCTCGTCGTCAACAGCAAGTTCCACCACCAAACGCGGCACCTCATCAACCGCAAGAGCAACGCAACAATCACCAAGCAAGACATGAGAGCTCGGATGATGATCATGACCGCCCAAATCATGGCAACCGCCGCAACCGGAACCGCAACGGATAAGAAACTTTTGGCAAGCTCAAGTTCACCATGCCAAAGTTCACCGGTTCCAATGAGCCCGAGGAATATCTCTCTTGGGAACTCAAGGTCGACAAGATCTTCCGCATGCACAACTTTAGCAATGAGAAGATGATGGACATGGCATCCCTTGAGTTTGATGAGTATGCCAACCTTTGGTGGGAACAAGTCCAACTCGCTCGCGAAGCAAAAGAAGAGCCTCCAATCGCAACTTGGCAAGATATGAAGGCTCATATGAGATCCCGCTTTGTTCCTTCGCACTACACGCGTGACCTTTTCAACAAGCTTCAAACGCTTAGCCAAGGGACAAAGACCGTGGAAGAGTACTTCAAACAAATGGAGCTCAACATGATCCGTGCCAACATCGAAGAGCGAGATGAACAAACAATGGCACGCTTCCTCAATGGCTTGAACCATCCCATCAAGCGCATCACCGAGTTCCAAAAGTACAACAACATGGTTGAGCTTGTGCACATCACATCCAAGGCCGAGCGCCAAGTGCAAGAGGACATCAAGTACAACAAGCCAAAGACGTACTTCACCTACAAGCAAGCGCCAACCACTAATCCAACAACACCAAGTGGAAGCTCCCCAAGTACAACCAAGCTTCCCTTCAAGCCAACTATTCCCCAAGGAAAACAGCCCCCAAGTGGCAAACACACAAGGGATGATCCACCATTCAATGGTGAATGCTACAAGTGTGGAGGCAAAGGGCACAAGTCGAATGCATGTGGAAACAAGAAAGTTTTGTTCATCCATGACAACGACGATGAAGAATACTTGAGTGAAGAAGAGTTTGATGCAAGGGTCAAGGAAGCCTTGGCAAGGCAACATTTGGAAGAGGACCAAGAACATCTTGTATGTGAGCATGACGCAAGTCCATCGCTTGTGGTCACAAGGGTCTTGACTACCCAAGTTAATGAAAATGAAGACCAACGCTCGAACATCTTCCAAACTCGTGCCGGCATCAATGGGAAGTCCATCAAAGTTGTAATCGATGGAGGGAGTTGCCACAACCTCGCAAGCACGGAATTGTGTGAGAAACTCAACCTCACCCTCCATCCGCATAGGCACCCCTACCATATCCAATGGCTAAGTGACCAAGGATCCGTCAAGATCAAGCACACCGTCTCGGTGACGTTCTCCATTGGGCACTACAAGGACACGGTGGAATGTGACGTGGTCCCAATGACGGTTTGCCACATGTTGCTCGGAAGACCGTGGCAATATGACAAGCGTGCTTTGCATAATGGTCACTCAAACACTTACACCTTCAAATGGATTGATAAAACTTGTGTGTTGCAACCAATGACTCCTAGCCAAATAATTGCGGACAATGCAAAGGCTTTAGCGAGGGCGCAATACGCAAAAACACCTTGTGAGAAGAGTGGTGAGCGAGAGAACCACACCATAGTGAGTGAGAGCTACAAGCCAAACTCGAGTGGAAAAACTAAGAGTGTTCTTCTTGCTACCAAAAGTGAGATGAGAGAAGTGCGGAGCAACCCATCCATCTTGCACTATGTCCTTGTATGCAAGGGACTAGCGCAAGGAACTAACGACTTGACAAATGTTCCTCCTTCTTTGATGACTATTTTGCAGAATTCCAAGATGTTTTTCAAGAGCTTCCTCATGGCCTTCCTCCTTCGTGGAATTGAGCACCGATCGACCTCATACCCGCCCACTCCCAAACCAAGCTGATCGCATTTAACCCTAAGAGACGAAGGAGATCGAACGTCAAATCAACCAACTCGTCCAAAGGTTTGATCCAAGTAAGCACTAGCCCAAGCGCCGTCCCGTGATTCTAGTACCCGAAACGGATGATACGTTGCGGTTATGCATGGATCGTCATTCAATCAATGCTATCACCGTGCGTTATCGAAATCCTATACCGCGTCTTGATGACATGCTTGATGAGTTATGTGGAGCCACTATATTTTCGAAAATTGATCTTCGTAGTGGTTACCATCAAATTCGCATGGCTCAAGGTGATGAGTGGAAAACCGCCTTCAAGACCAAGCTTGGTCTCTATGAATGGTTGGTTATGCCTTTTGTCTTATCTAACGCCCCATCTACCTTCATGCGTCTAATGAACCATATTTTGAGATCTCTCATTGGGAAGAGTGTAGTTGTTTACTTTGATGACATTCTTGTCTATAGCAAGTCACTAGAGGAGCATGTTACTCATGTTAAGGAGGTACTTCAAATCCTTCGTCATGAAAAGCTTTATGCTAATCTCCCAAAGTGCACTTTTGCAAAAGACAAGCTGATTTTCCTTGGTTTTGTCGTGTCTTCTAATGGCATTGAAGTTGATGACTCAAAAGTCAAGCACATACGAGATTGGCCCATCCCTACAAATGTTACTGAACTTCGTAGTTTTCATGGGTTGGCTGGCTTTTACCGTCGTTTTTTCAAAGACTTTTCTACAATTGCTTGCCCCCTCAACGAATTGACTAAGAAAAATGTCACGTTCGTTTGGGGAAAAGCACAACAAAAGGCTTTTGATGAGCTCAAAAAGAGGCTCACCGAAGCACCACTTCTTGCATTGCCGGATTTCACAAAAACCTTTGAGATTGAATGTGACGCTAGTGGTATTGGCATTGGTGGCGTCCTTATGCACAATGGGCGTCCTATTGCTTACCATAGTGAGAAACTTGATGGCGCACGCCTCAATTATCCCATTTATGACAAAGAACTTTTTGCCTTGGTTCGAGTTCTTCAAGTGTGGCAACACTATCTTTGGCCCAAAGAATTTATCATCCATTCCGACCATGAGTCGTTGAAGTATCTTAAGGGCCAAGCCAACTTGAGTAAAAGGAACGCAAAATGGGTTGAGTTTATGGAGTCTTTTCCTTACATTGTCAAATACAAGAAGGGCAAAGAAAATGTGGTAGCGGACGCCTTGTCTCGCAAAAACACAAGCCTTCTTACACGACTCGAAGTCAATGTCTTGGGTCTTGATGACATCAAATCTTTGTACGCGTCCGACCCTTTCTTTGGACCCATATTTGCACAATGTTCGTTAGACAAAGGGATTGATGATTTCTATTTGCATAAGGGCTTTATTTTTAAACAAAACAAGCTTTGCATTCCGAAATCGTCTCTCCAACTTTTGCTTCTTCAAGAGTCCCATGGTGGAGGCCTTATGGGTC